>VWZX01003204.1:99476-169390 GCA_013399015.1 Galbula dea | reverse complement strand
TTTTTTTTTTTTTGAGTAGGAATGTTTTGAATATTCTATTCCCCAAACTCCAGACCCAGTTTTTATACTCATAGAATAGCATCTCCTCTGACAGCCACCATGACACCCAAGTCCCCAGACACATGGAAATGAGGCTTTCCCTCTTGAGCTACCTCCCCACCTCAGCATTTTCCAGGTGCTTTGCATTTCCTGAGTAGAACTGTCATGTCTTAATCCGCTAAAGCAGGAATGATTTTAATCAGTTGGGGTTTTTTTCTCCCTTGTAAGTTACTGGCAAAATGTATGAATTCAATACAAGGTCGGGGGCCCGGAGGTGGAAGAAGAAGAACGAGTCCATTCAGCCAGTGCCAGCCACGCAGGTAAGATCCAATGCCACAGACAATAGTGGCCAAGGGACAAACAGAGCAGATGCAGCAGGCAAAGAAGAGCCTCTAGAGAAGAAGAAAGAGTTGACTACAGAGACAAAAGAAGCTGTCAAGCCCTTGGCAGTGCAATTAGAAACACCATCAGGGAGAGGCTGAGATTACAAAAGCAGAAAGGAGTCTGAGGACATGGGGTTATTTTCACCAGCCTCCCAAGGCAGATACTGATCTCCTCTCCCAAAATACACACTTTGTTGCCACTAAGCCAATCTTAAAGTGGAATGCATGAGACTCGAAGGCACACCAAATGATTTCCTGTCTGAACAATCAAAGAATCATATGTGATTTTTGTAGAATCATAGAATGGCCCAGGTTAGAAGGGACCTTAAAGATCATCTAGTTCCAACCACCCTGCCATGTGCAGGGACACCACTTACTAGACCAGGCTGTCCAGGGCCACATCCAGCCTGGCCTGTATATATCTCTACATATATCTGCATAAGCTGGACCCAAAGGCAGTGCAAAGCTGGAATTACCCTCGGCAGGTGCAGTTAAAGTGGAAGATATGGAAAGGATGTGAAAGCGTTTGCTGTCCATTGTGCCCCTGCTACAGCCACTACCAGTTTCTTCCTGGAAGAGCTCTGCCCCCTAGACTGACACAGCCACATCCTCTGACTGCCTTTGGAGAGGGCAACATATGCATGGACGTGCTTTCTCACCAGTGAATGAGGTCTCCTGTCTCTGCTGAGCAGCAGAATGGGCGAGAAATGCATCAAGATTGAAAAGTTTGCTGGCAAAAGAAAAATATTTATTTTTTGTTCAGTATTTTATTTCAGCCCTTCCTCTCCCTCTCATCTTGCTGTAGAAATGGCTTCAAAGCCCTTTTGGAGAGGAGAAAACCCAGAGCTTGTTATGGTGTCTCAGGCTGTCACGTCAACACTTTCAGCATATTTATCTTTTGTTGCATTCAATATCTTCACCTTTGGTATTTCCCCTGGCTTATTTAATGCTTTACAGAATTGAGTGGAACACACTCAAAAGAGGAATGACAGTAAACACATGGGGTGAAATAACCCCTTTTCCAAGTGTGGGCATGTATAATGTAAGTGCTATCCAAGAACCTCCTATAAAACATGCAAACCCTAGAATAATTTCAGAGATTATTATAATCTGAATAAAATTAATTACAATGACTTAATACTCTATGTCTTGGCTTCTTTTATTTCCTTGATTACAAAAAGCTTTTTTTAGCAGCAAGAGACTGATGTCAGGTGTCAAAAGAAAATACTTGGTTTAAGTTGAGCAGAGACAGTCAATTAAGTTTTTGTCCTATTTGTCACATACATTGTTTTTTGTCAAAGAAAAGAGGACCTGGATGGAGAGACACAGGGTAGATTCCTGTGCTTTACAAAACCACCCATGGCAGTGCTGAGACTCTTTGCTGTGCTCTAAATGAGCGGTTTGGCTCAGGAACAACTTCTCTTACAAACACCAAATGTCTTCATTCAAATGCCATTTAATTGCACAACCAGAAACCCAGCATGTCATGAACACAATGATACAGATAGGAAAGAGTGATTGATACAGTAAACTGATAACAAGCTCAGAGAGTATCTGTGGCAGTTGTTATAGTTTTGTCTGACCCTCCAGCACCAACGGGGCCAGCCACAAATTCAGAGCTCCAACTCCCTCAGTGTTTGCATTTGTTTGCTGTAAATAGGATATATTTCATCTTTTTCTATGCAGGTGGTTTTTCCAGTGACAGAGAAATTCTGTGGTACCTGATAGTACTGATCTTACTCTGACCCCAAACTACCCACAGGCATGCCTGGCATGTACAAACATCAAATCTTTGTTACATGAAAAAGTTAACTGCATTATTTTCATGACAGGTAGGCACACAGCTTTTTGGGTTGGTTTTTTTTTTCTGGACATTTCTTTAGGGCAGATACTCTGCTTCCTCAATTCCTCTAATTCTACTATTGTGATTAAAAGATAATTACCTTTTTATAAGGGGAGGCAGAGACAGACTGTAGTTTCAGCCAGAAAACCTTGAAAGAGATTAAGGAAAACTCATCTTCTTTACTACTGTTCCTGCTGCTGGATGGCAAACTTCTTTCCTTCCTTCTCAGTGAAGAATAGCCCAAGAGCCGTAATATGGTATCACAGCATGCTCTGAACATCTATGTACGTAAACACATTGCTACAGTCTCCCACAGCAGGGTGAAAAGCTACTATCCTCTTCACAATCCTCACAGACTTGAACCTCTGAACTACTGACACCTCTACCTACTTGGAGCACCACTGAACTAACAGCTGCTAGATCTAAGAGCTAACACTGCCCAAGATACCTCTTTCCACTTCAGGTGTGTTTTGTCAATATATTCAGCATTTTAGGGGGCAGGTTCAGGCAAGATAAGGCACCTTCTGAGTCCTATGCAACTTGGACAAGTTGTTCAAGCAAGGCAGGTCTATGCCACTTCTGAAGCTGAAAAAAATCAGCACAGAGGTCAGCCTGCCCTTCCCAGGAAGAGATGAGGTACCACCCATTCTTTGTTAGTGGTCTGGGGTCTGCAGGCTGCTTTCTGGGCCCTGCCTTTAGTGTCATTCTGCATCTGAAAGCACATTAAGAGATGTGCTTCAAAGCATTTAAACTGAAAAGCTGGCACCTGGCCAGGAGATTGAAGACAACAGATACAAGATTCAGCAAGTTTCTGCAGCAAGCTCCATATTGTTTAGTGAAAGATACTTGAAAACAAAATAGATGAATAAATGTTACTCTGAATGTTATTAAAGGATGCCACCACTGTGCAGTTCTCTGGTACCAAACTCCAGCTGCTGCAGGTCAGTAGACCCCCCTGGGTTTTAATATTGAGGCAACTTCCTTGCTTAACTTCCAGAGCTTCAAAACAGCAGCTTGTGAATTACAAGAATGGCAAAGCTTGATCCAACCACGCAGTTGTCTGATTTTCAATTCACTCCCACTGATCCTAGCAGGAGCCATATAGACAGGAACAGCAATACTGTGTTTGCACAGGACCTGCCTAGGTTAGCCCCACTGGGCCCAGCACAGCCTGCCCTGCCGAGGTGTCTGCACTGAGCTCACCTGCACCACAGTGCTCTGCCTGCTGGCCAGCCATGACAGCTGACTGCTTCCAGATGGGCTGTGCATATCCCGGTGCAAAGGAACCTCAGGCAGTGTCTGCAGGTTTGTGTCTGTCCAGGCAGGCAGCAGAGCTGGCAGGCCCACAGACTGACAGAGCTCTGGGCACAGCTTCCAACAAGGGCCAGGCAGGCTGCCAGGACAACACGTGCACATCTGGCCACAGGCCTGGGAATAGAAGAAGCACCAGCATCCTCTTTGCTGGCCTCATCCTAGCTTGCTCTAGCCATCTCTCCTCTCCTGTACCAAAAGCAATAGCAAAGAAGGGATCTCTGCCAGCCCGCCAGTGACTAATCAGCTGGAGACTCTCACCGGGGCCTCCGGGCACTGCTGACAAAGAAGGGGGAAGCAGTGGATGCGTGTATTTTACACAGTGAAACTGAGGCACGGGGTTCCCCTACGGAAGCACTACTGCGGCATGCCATTATCCTTGCTCCTGCCAGCTGACACTGCTGCCGGCAGAGCCCTGGTGGCTCAGGATCTCTTCCCCGGCGGCACCCGGTGCTCCCCGGGGCAGCCCCGAGGAGCAGGACCCCGCCACGGCCTCAGCGTTAGCGGAGCAACAGTGCCCCGCAGCGGCTTTGCCGGTGGAGAGAAGGACAACTGGCAAGAGGCTCGGGCTTGCCCCTTGTCCCGGGTGCCAAGCCGTCGGTCTGTCTGTACCCACCCGGCGCAGGCAAGGGGCCGGAGAGTCCTGGGGTCCGGCAGAGAGAAAAAGCGCAGAAAGAATAATTTCCGTATTTTAGAAAAACGAGTTAAAAAAGCTGGGTCATAAGGCAGCATAAGAGTGCAGACATACCCAGAAAGAGATGATCTCTTTATAGGATTTACTTTCTCGCAGAGCACACTAGGTCATTTCTGAAATGATCAAGTGCCCTATTTTCTGTTTTCTTTAAGCTTTTCCCATTGACATACTGAATTGATCCATTCCTTACAGTTTGTGTAAGATGGACGCTCCTGTGCTTTGTCAACTACTCCTTTGTATCTGTGCAAAATGGGTGCAACTAGCAGGCATAGAAGGATGCTCCAGCATTTCTCTGCACAGCCATGGATGGCAAAGCAATAAAGAATTGGATCAAATCCATTTTCACACTGAATTTCTTGAATGCTCCTCCTTGCAATGTCCAGCCTGACCACATCTTCCCACTTCAAGCAAGCAGTATAACCACAGACATCCACAAAAGAGGCTGAGCTTTCTCCATTGACTGTCAGCAACCATGGCTAACATCTAAAGTACTTTCTCTGGAACAGTCTTACAGATGTGACAGTATGCAGCCTGTGGCAGAAGCATCTGTGAAACCAAACACCCACAAAATTCCAGGGAAAAGCCAGTTCAGAAATTCAGAAAAGTGACAGCATTCCAAGAAATCAAAATGGACATTATTTTCTGCCAGTAACCTTCCATCAGAAGGCATTTCTTATTCCCTCAGCTGAGACACAGCAGTATTTACTTGCTATCAGAGATCGAAATGCAAGGACCAAAAATCCCACCAGAGCTGCCACTCAGCTCTGAAAGCTTCTGAAGAAGCTGGACATCTAGGTTTGTCAATAGCCACTCCAAAGGCCTCTCCAGGTGCCTGAGCATGCACCTCTGAGCCTGTCCAGAGACTAGGGTCCTGACAATGTCCAAAACCCAACATATCAAGCTCAGTGAGTAATTTCCCCAACTACTCTGCCTGGTGCCAGGAGGTGTTTTTAGGTCCTGCCTACCCCAGTGGCTCTAGAGGGGATGAGAGAGAAGTGGGAACTGAACAGAGCATTGGTGTAATTCTGACTGTCTGTACCAGGTGGATGGTCTCCATAGGACAGCCGACAGCAAAATGTTTAGCTGAACTGCAGAACGTTTCCATGGTGTAAGCAAGACTTTTTCCAGGAGTGCTAGATGCATACCATGTCAGTAAAGAGCCAAAAGACAATGCTGGCCCCTTGGAAAGGGGGGAAGGCTCCTGAGATGCAACACCCCTTTAAGCCCTTGCATAAGAAAGATTCAATTTGAGTCTGAAAGTATCTCAGCCTCCTTTTGCTGTGTTCAGATTAACTTGTTGCATATTAAAAAAAACCCGCAGCAACAAAAAACCCCACACTTTTTTCTATTAGATAGCCAGCATCTGTCCTTGATAGTTTGCCCAGTCTATTACTTTTTTACTGTACAAGAAGCTTTGTCACTGCAGGCAGTGACCTCAACAAACCACTACTGTCACCCAAATGATAGCAACTGATCCAGCTGAAGATCTGAGAAATATACAAGAATCCATACAAACCCCAAGATCTTCCAAGCTACATGGAAGTAGTATATAATTTCAGCTCAAGGGAGCAGTGGTGATACAGAATAAATGTTCCCTAATTATTACAGAGCTTAAAGTGAATCTTGAGGATACAATTCCTATATTGCTGTGACTGTTGTGGGAGCAGCTAAAACATTGTGCTGATAGAGCCAGAGTAAAAGCAGAAAATAACTTCTTTGATCTGAAAACTGCTTTAAAAGAAAATACTAAGAAAATTGAAAAAGAGTACAGTCTAGTGGTTTTAAAAGGTAAGTGAAAAACAGTATTTTCCATTTAGGAAAAGAAAGAAAAGCCACAGAATTGAAAGTGGCAGAATCCAGCAGAATGATTAACATGCACAATGCAGCCATTTGCCCTAGAGCAAAGGAAAGCTACAAGGGAACCTGATCATATTAAATGTGAAGCTAAAATTAGATGCTTGCAAAAGCAGATCGGGATGCAAAAATTAAAAATAGCTGCTGTATCTGCAGAAAGATGTGGAGAATTAGATTTGAAGTCACTAGAGCAAGATGATTTAGGGAATGTTGTGTATAAATGGGAAATGAAAAAGGAGCTGGGAACAGCAGCATGTATAACAGGTAGGAGGTAAAATTACTGCTGCTTTACAGGATGAGAAATAACCCAGGTGATTTGGGACAGATAGCTGCTGATCTTAGGCCACAGAAAGCAACCACAACCAGTCCTTCCAGAAACCACCTCAAACTTTATGTTGAAATGAAACAGGTAAATTGATTAGAGCTTGTGCTAACACCAGGTTTTACTCAGATTGTGAGTAAAGGATCAGTATATGACCTCCTCAGTGACTGCATTAAGTCAAATTGCTGCCCAGAAAAGTAAGAAGAAAATGGAGCTGGTAATGCTAACATTCAGCCACAAGACAAGACAGAGTATGTTTTATGAATAAATGAGGAACTGCTCAAATATTGGCAGGATGTAGTAGCAAGTACAAACCACTTGTTGCTGATGGAGCACACTTACCTGCAGCTCTCCTGACAGCAACCGCAATCAAGGTACTTGAACAGGGGACAGATTATGAGAACTGCCTGGCCAAATACACCCCCATTATTTGCACCAAGTGCTGATGTAGCAGAACAGGGAACCAACCTAAATAGATACCTAGAAAAAATACTTTGAAATCTTACTGAGTATTATGGGGTTGGTCAGGGAGGAAAAAAAGGAGGAGAATTCCAGTGTTGACCAAGCAGGATCCACAGTGAAACATCAACTGAAGTCATGGGTTGCAGAGAATAGGATCTAGCTAATGCAGATTTTCTTAAGGAAAGAATGGAAAGAAAGCAAGTAAAATATGGTCAGTGTTAGCACAGATTTCTTTAACCCCTGGGACACTTGCCCTGAAATGGAGGGAGAGATGCTCTCCTGCCCTGTAGCATTGTATTTAAGGGTCACTAAGCAGCAGGAACTGGCCCCTGACTTTGTGACAACTTTACTCTAGACTATACAGCAAGTCTGCTAGGAACAAACATATCCTAAATACTGCTACAAAATAAAAGTAGATGATCCAGAACATCTGAGGTACAGCCATGACTTGCTCAAGAGCAAGCTGTTTGTGGAAGCATCTGGGACGACGTTAAGAGAACTTCCAAGAGCAAGATACCCCATCAGCTCCCCAGAAGTTTGCAGCATGGCAGGCAGCCAGACCAGCATGGTGCAGTACAGCATGGACAAGTTTCCCAGCTTTATAAGCCACTCAGTTCCAGGGCATAGGGAAAAAACGCCAGGCTGCAGCCACCTTCTATCCTTGAGCAGGTGATGAACCCAGAGTCTTATAGCTCTTCACATAAAGGTGGCATCCATCCTCTTTCTTGCCTTCAAGAGCTACACACCTACACCCTCCCCTGGTTAACAACAGGAGGTGTGCAAGCAGAGCCACAGACCTAATAAATTCACTGCACATAACAAAATATTGCTCAGCTCTAGTACAATAAAAGATATCATACTGCTGTCCTGTCAACTGGCATTTCAGTGTCCTAGCTCCAGCCTGTGTTTGAGATGGTTTTGCTTGCTGGGGTGGTACTGACCATAGCAATACAGATCCTGGTGTCTCTCAATCCAGATGTGACTTTGTCACATCTCTCTGAGTTTGAGTTCCTCTGGCTTTTCCTGCAGGTTGGTGGCAAAGCTCTCAGCCACTACAACCATCATACTAGCTTCCATGGCAGGGACTCTCCTGGGAGTAAAGCACACATTTCTGAACATTGTCACAGGGGCCTGATGCTCAGATCACTGGTCACAGTACCCTAAGCCACAAAGTACTCTGTACCTTAAACACCTCCTAATGCTGATGGGTTCCATTCTCCACCAAGGAGTTCCCTATTTCTACTCCAGACTGACTCCTCAGCTTCATTACCTTTGCTACCACCATCTAGCCTTTCTTGTTGCCATGGGTTTCTGATCACAATCCCTCTCTCTACACCAGGTTTCACAGTTCATTTACTAGAGCTGCATAACTATAGCCTGCTACCAGAATTCATGCAGTACAAAAGGATTTTTATGAGCTTCCTCTGCTGATGGCTGTAAGAGATTGCTGCCATCTGAGCACACTTTACCTGTAGAGACCTGGCAGATTTCCAGTTCCTTTGTTCCCTCAGTACAGAGGGATCAAGCACACCATCTCCTGAGAGCAAAGGTGATTCTGTGCAGTCAAGATAAAGCTGGTAAATCAGTCAGTCTTTACCCACCCCACCCCCTCCCCCGAGCAAATAAGACACCGAGTATTTCAGTACTGCCAGCATGAATGTCATGTTAGTTCAAAGGCAAAGGCTGCTCAGCCCTTTGTGGGTGCCCACGGTAAAAAGAGAGCAGCTGCTTACTCCTGCTGCACAATGCTTTCCATTTCATCTCAGCTGCAGGACTCTAGCAGACATCAAAGCCAGCCATATTCTGCTTAGTCCCTCCCCTTGTGAAGAAAAACAAGTCTCATCCTAATGAGCCAGAAGGGGACATTTAGTTATTTTTCTTTTTAAGAATCTCACTTGCTGTGGTCTACACATCACTCTCACCTTAGCCTGCAAAGCCAGGATGCTGCTAACGTATAGCTGTGTAGGATACACATCCAGCTTAAATGTCTACCAAAAAATGACCACATATCTGTTGATCTATATTTTAGCAGCTATAGTCCTGCCTACCATATTTGGTCTCCCTGTCTTCTGAACAAAAGTGCTCTGATAAAATGCTCTTGTTTCATCTACAAGAACTGTAAGCAAAAAAGTTTCATCCCTACAGAAAATAAGAATGTCTCCTTTTGTTGAAACAACCAGTCATAGCATGCTAAGCTTCCCAGCTTCGTTTCAGTTTTTAGCTTGACTTCAGCCACCAGTGAGGCATATACTGATCTAATGCATTCCTATGTGTGCAAAAATACACACAATTACCATTTTATAGCTAAGTCATCCCAATGGCTCCAATAGTGCTATTTGTGACAGTCAGCTTGCTATAGAACTAGAGTTTCAGTTGATCAGCAAGGACATACTAAACAGACAGCAACAGTTTTGTTGAAAATATTAGAGGTTAATTAATGTTTTAGCCACATCATGCACAACCTTAAATTCTGAAGAATTGAGATTGAAAAGCTTAATTAATCTATAATTAGCAGATTTTTTTAGGCAGTATGAAAATTCATGGAAGTTTTAGATTTTTAGGATGAAACACCATTTAAATAAGAATGCACAACGATGTAAGCAGGGACCCTCTGGCTAAACGACAAAAAAAAAAAAAGGGGGAGGCAAAGGCAAACAATGGCCCATCAGGTATTAGAAGAAAAGAACACTGCAAAGAAGGAACCTCTGAAAAAACCCACCCTCCTATATCTGTAATCAACTTTCTGACTTAGTACTTTAAATTTCAAGGAAAGCGTTGTATTCTATGTTAGCTAACACCAAAGCATTGTAATTGCTGTGTGTACAGCCTTTCCATGAGAGTCATACTATGTTTATGACTCAGAGCAATTCTGCAGGTTCTGGCCTGGTAGCAGAGGCAAAAGAAAAGATCACATTTACCATTTTATCATCGATACTTCCAGCAAAGCTTTAAGACCCAGTTCAGACCACTAAAGTGACAGAAGATTACCTAGCTATAATTCATTTTCTGATGGGTCTACTAGAAGAATGCATATACCCTGGCCCCCCTTGCATATAACATCTACTTAAGCAAGAAAGCAGAGATAGCAGGGTCAATTCACTGTGTTAACCTCAATATGCTTAAAGATCTTTGAGCATGAAGCCAAAAAAAACCCACTTCATTGTCAAAACAATTTGGCAGTTTCATCAGCCCTTTAGATGACAGCAACTCCGAGCTATTATGAGTTTCTTTGGTTTTTTTTTTTCCACAGAAGTAGCTGGCTTTCATATCTCGCTTCTCAATACAATAATTATGCTTTCTGAACCCAGCCTTCTGCTGAGAATTGCCTCTTGGGTCCAGAAGGTTCAGGAGAGAGGGAAGGTCTTAAGAAGACATTATGATTCTGAGACCCATACTTATGATGCAAAAGTTAGAACTGAGTATTACTTTTTTCTTCCCTCAGGAGAGAGGTAGGGTAATACTTTGTACTTGAATGCTCACTGAGGAAAGACCCTTCTTGTGTTGGTAGCGCAGCTAGTATTGTTAAACAGGAAACAGTACCAGCTCATTCCTGTCAGATCCCTTATCCTAGAACAGGGAAGAAACAGAAGACCATCCTTTCTCTACAAAAACACTCAATGCATCAGCATATGAACCTTTCTGTAGCACAGATAGCTCATTCAGCTGCTACAATCAGCAACAGTTGAAGTCACATCCGTTAGCTACAAAGCTAATACATTTGCATCACTGTTACAGCAGTAAGGGCTCAAGGAACATTCTTTCAGCAAGAGTCAGTTATTTTATTATGCTCTTTGGACTGGCAGTTTACTGTCAGAAACTGTCAGTAGCTCTGGGACATTAAACAACTAGGATTTATGTTACATACACACTATTACATCCATTTTAATCCTAAACAGTTTAAATAACTCTCCCCTGAACCACCACTTAGATTTATCAAACAAGCATTTTTGGAGCTATTTGCAGCAAGCATTCTTGGAACTATTCACATCAAGTCAGATATCTTAAAGAAGTCCACGAGAAGAATCAAATACTGCTCCCAATAAATAAACTGAACAGAATCAATGAAGACTTAATCATATTCAGACACCTCCTGTTGCACCCTATCACACACAAGCATTGTTCCCACACCTCATAGAATTCATGGAAGTCCAGACACTAACTGTTAGCATATATCAGCTATGAGTTTTACAGAATTTGTAAGAGTTTTAGGGCATTTTAAAAAATGTTTGATCTATTGCACACATATACACTCTCTCATCTTTGTTAGTTGAGTTTATAGTAAAACTATAAGCTATCTTCTTCCTCAGAGATTGTCCTGAGCCATTAAATAGTAACAACACACTAGACACAGAAGTAACGTCCTTCCAGACAAGGTCTGTCAGCAGATTTGATAGTGATCTGAACGCAATATCTGCAAACCAACATGTGATGACTTCAACTCCGACAGATCTGTGAGTTTTAGGCAGATGGCTTTTGCAAGGTATCAGTGATGGGAAGAAGCTGAAATGCATTTTCACATGCCCTAGTTGCAGTTAAATGTGTTTTTTTCAGCCAATGCTTGTTAGAACTAAAGATGCAATAATAATCCCAATCCAGTTGCTTCTCATCTACTCCTCCTATGAGGCTCATTTAAGAACCTGAAAGGGTCAGCATCCGGATTGCCTCACTTTGCTTTTCCAGAACTGTAATAAAAAGCTGCATAACTTTGAAAACATGATGTACTTCAAAATAATAAACTCTTCAGTTTGAGTATCAAAGACCTCATGTCAAACCATAGTACAAACCAGAAGATTATACTAGGTATTATTAGTTATTGAAATAAATACTAATAGCTCTGTGATGTAAAAGTGAAAGCAATTCAAAGTATCACCTTGTTTTCATATTCCTCTTTGAGCTGAATATATTCCTGGAGATTGAGAAATTCTGCTTGATTGGTTGTGCAGGTTAGTGTCCTTGTATACAAACCAAACATTTCCTCCCCATAAAACCACACTGAGCAAGCCAAACACCTGTAGGTTAAGCAAAAAGGTGAGATTAAGCATGGTTGTCCCTCTCATTCCACCCCTTCTCCCCCCAAAAAATAATCCCCCCCTAACACCACAACAAAAAACCCCAAACAACAGAATGGCTTCAAGGCAAGCCAGAAACAAATACTATCTTTGACACCACTTTCATTGGGACAAGACATGTCTACATGTTTTAGAGTATTACAAGTTAATTTTTGAAATCAGTGTTTATTCTGTCCTTTGCATGGAAATTATACAAATTATTTTCCATCTCTCAGCACCTCTATATATGCATACCAAGAACACATGGTTAATTATTAATTAATCCAGAACACTGGGCCAATGAAAAGCAGGATTCACTAGGAAGATCATACAATAAACCTCTTTTGCCCTGTTGTGAAGGGTTCTTCCTCTGGACATGAGCTTTATATCTTTGTATTACAAGGAACTTCCATTTGATAAGTAAACATTCTCACAGCTGGTTAAAAAAAAAAAGGTAGACTCAGCACCAAAAGGCTGAACAGGAAACATACAGTGTTTCCTCCTTAATTATATTAGTCATACCAGACATACCAGAGACACATTCAGCCTTCCCATGCTGGTCACAGAAGCAAACCAACAAGTTATTCCTGGTGCTCTGCAAGGCTCAATTCCTGGAACAATTCTGGCCCCTGTGGACAATTTGATGTCAGCAAGTGCCTTTGCCCAAACAAAAGTACTGACCAGCCACAGAAAGGCCGTTACAACAGTGATAGCCAAGTCCTGCAGAAGAGAACTGCCCATTATTAAGTTAAAAGCAATTGCATGAATGTACATAAAAGTAAGGCTTAGACAGTATCAGTTATATCACCAAAATATTGGCATCAATGCTAATGATCAAAAGCAAATTTAGCCATTAACAGTGCTGCAATTACTAAGTTATAATGTGTTGATAACCAGCTACCAAACTGTATGCCTTTTGCATCTGTTAAGCATAAGCAATCCTACTCCTCACAAAAAATTAGCTTATAAAAAAAATCAGATGCCTAGCAATTGCATTATAAAAATTTAACTCAGTTTAGTGAAGTGGAGGTAACAGGGTAGAAAGTGCAGAGGATTTGAATCTGTATTGCTGATATGCTAAAATATGTCTTGAAAGGTTGGTAAGTCTGTTTCTGGACATGCTGAAATGTCTCGTTCTGAGGATCAAGGCTTTGGTATTTAAGGTGACTAAAATTCACATGGTAACTGTTTCCCTCTGCCACTCACACCTGCACAGCATATGCTCTATGCAGGGAAAATTCACAGAGACTAACAGAAGAGGATCCACTTATGTAATAACTGCATATTTAAATAACTGATACAAAAGAAAAGCTGTGAAGACACTGTTCACCTGAGAAGGTGGAACTTTGTTCCACTCATTGCTTCAATAACTGCATAAGGTACAAAGCTTTGGATGCTCAAGGACTTTGGGTCCCCTTTTCTTCTAGAGTGCTGTGGTGACTAGTCCAGGGGACTTGTGATCATGCTTCAGCTAGCTTTTAGAGCTACTGAATATTTATAAACTATTCAGATATTCTTGTGTTAAGAGTATTTTTGATCTTACAAAATATTAAGGTATCTTAGTATTACTTACAGTTAGTGGAAACTTGCTATTCTGCCGATACACATGCTTATATCCAATATACACCACAAGGGCAGCAATGCAGTAGAGGAACACCAGCACTGCAAGTGTAACAAAAAACTGTGCAGAAGAGGCAAAGTTGCCTATGAGGTAGACATCAGTCCAGGCACCACCACAGCGTTTTGGGTCTGGTACACTAAATACAACAGTATTCAACCTGCAAAGATTATATCCTTCATGTAGTTAGGCTTTGCTACATCAGAAACTTCATATAGTCGTGCTTCACAACAACAGTACTTCAGCATTCTAGTTGTGCAAGCTTACTCTAAAAGACAGTTTGCTTATTTGTATAATGTATCAGTTATACAACAAAAGTTTGCCCAGATGTCTGAAGATTGTTCCCCATTCTACACTGAGGTCTGCAATAGCAGCTTCAGAAGAAGAACCTTAATGTTAAGAGCACCTGAAGAAAAATTGCAATACAGAAGCAAACTTAACTAAACTGTTTTCGACTAAACATTATTTTGGAGATTGGCAGTTAAATGAGGGGATTGGGACTTAAAGTGTGTCAAGCTGCATTACAGCTACAGGAAAAATGCAAGCACTGAACCTTCGGGCATATAAGTCCAGTAAAGCCTGTGACATCCTCACGCTCCAGGAAGGGAGCTTGTCTCCATAGGAGCACTACAATGGCAGTGGAGTATGTACTTTTTATGTACCCAATATCTTGATGAAGATCACAGTGGAATAAAGTCAAAAGTAAGTATTTTTCATTTGTTCTTTAAACAAAAATATTATCAAAATGACACATCCAAAATATTCTTAACTATACCTCCAAAGCAACTACAAACTGATGAAGAAAGAGGCTGTTAAGATTAATTGCATTGTTTTGCTTATTAATCACCTTCTGTAGCAGTCATTCACTGCTAGAATAAAAGTTAAGACAGAGCAAAACAAAGCAGTAATATAGCTTACTGCCACTTCTATCTACTTCTTTCTGTAGAGCACTGACAACCACAACGCTTTGAACAATTTTTTTAATACTACTACACAGCAAGCCAGAAGTTTCACACCTTAATTCAGACATAAATAGTAAGTAGATATTAATCAGGAGACAGGAAAAAAGTAAGTAATTAGTCTTACTAATACCTTAATACTGAAGAGCTAACACTCACCTGAATGGATAAGCAAAAGCGGCTGTGACAGTTCTGTTTACCACACCCTTGCAGGAAACTGAAAGGGTAGTTTTGCCTTTAAAGCCTCCACATGTAGCAAAAGCAACGAAGGAAAAAATCTGTAGGAATTGATACATAGACGTTAGTACACAGCATTAGAGCTCAAAGGAAACAAATGTAACCTTTTAGTTGAAACTGCTAGTGAAAGCAGGAAATAGAGACTAAGGTAGCAATGGGAGACCATGAAGCAACGTTAAGGAGTAATGGAAGTGTTGAGTTTCTCTAATCCAAAACCACAAGTAACACCACTAACAGACCAAATTTGAAAGTTTTCTGTTTATATTTTTCTTAGCTCTACAGCAAAAGGTTTTGTTTGCTTTTTTTTCCCCCCTGAATGCTAAAAGTCAGCACAGTACCTCGCACAGGTGGTAAGGCAAGTATTTTTAGGGGTCTCAGACATCTGCAACTGTAGATTGGAGTAAGTAGAATATACATACTCACAGTATTGCACATCAGCCTGACTCTCAAAGTAGCTCTTGTTTTTCCTTTGATCACTAGCAAAATCTTAACCCCAAAACCTCCAATAATCAGAACACAAAGCAGCACAAATTACTATGCTAAACTTGTAATTAACACATAGAATTTATGTAGCTGTAATACTGTTTTCTTCCCTCCCAGCCAGAGGACATGACTGAAGAGCAGTCTCACATTGAACATCCACTACCAGTGGCACAAAGCAGTGCACAGACACCCCACTAGAACACACCTCTTCAGGCATACAGAGCTAGGACACAGGATCAAAGTCAGACCTGAGAAAGGAGAAAAAACAGCACCATAAGAAGAATGAGGCTTCACCCTAAGCCTCCACAGCACCACTCACCAACTCAAGGACCTTAATGAAGCCCAGAGGCTCCAAGAGCAATCCAAAGTCCACCTTCAAGTTAGCCATTCTGAACATCACCAAAACAACCAGCAAAACCCACCACCTACCCACAAGAACAGCCCTTCCCAGGCACCTCCTTATAGGGCCAGCCCCTGTGCTCCTCCCTGCCACACCCACACACCTCATGTTGGGGCTGGTGCACTCACAGTTAGCTCACACTGGGGTTGATCCCAGCCACTGTTACCTCATGAGCTAAGTGAACCTTCTTCAGCAGGGGTGTTGGAATAAATGATCCCCAGAGATCTCTTGCAACCTCTACCATTCTGTGATTCTGTGAACCAAGCAATTCCCTGTCCAACATCCAATATCTCTTGGTACTTTTTTCCCCCAGTCTTCCTTCTTCTCCTTCTTTTATTTAAACTCTGTAAGCAATGTATCTCCCTAAAAATACATACAGGCACTTGTCTGATTCCTCTCTGTTTCCACTTGTTGGTTAGTTAAAAGCATGTCATTTTTTAAAGCATTCTTCAAAAATGCTCTCAGCTCTGATTGATCTTTTTTCCTCCCCCAAGTCTTTTTAGGTGTCTGGTGTCTGGTGCAGATGTACTCTGGACTATACACAATGTTCTAACTGTGGGCTCATTAACTGAACATTGGAAAAGGCTCTTATTTTTTCAGTCCATATAACTTATCTCTCCGATGGGGTTAAAAGTATTATGGAACATTTTTGCTGGTGGATTGCATTCCAAAGTGATATCAAACAGTTTAAGTATGGATAGTACTTACAGAGGACTAATTTAATAAGTTTAAACCAATCCTGAAACAAATGTCTGCAAGGAAGAATTTAAGCAGGTAGACTGTGTACTGTGTAAGTGCACCAGAAAAGCCCACTACAGAGAAAGAGCATTCTTTTGCTTGGAAAATTAGTTTTGCTTAGAGAGAAAATGACAGATGTATACAAACTATATAACAAATGGGAAAAAGGAGAAGATGTAATAGTGAATATAGATTAGAAGGCAGCCTATTGCAGCAAAGTGGTAAGACAGCAATGGACCAAGGAACCAGTATATGGTCTACAGCCTTGCAGACAACAGCAATGCATTTTGAAACATGGGAGGAAGAAAAGAGATTATACCAAAGTGAATAGATGGAAATGATGGAAATCAAGGAAAAAAACCAAATCAATAAATAAAGGCAGGAGTGCTCAATATTATATTTGGTATTTGGGGAAAAGCAGAAGGTATTAATATTCTAATCATGCAATATATCCTTTCCACTCCAGCAGGGCTCAAGGGAGTGTTGAGTCACATCTGCTACAGCTTTTATAGCAGTTGCCAATACCCAGCAACCCCAGTTTGGACTGGACTGATAAAGGAGCTCTCTTAATATGAGCAATGGTTGCTGGTCATCTTTGAAATGCTGGTCAAGATCCAGATGTCTGATGTTGTGACAATGTAGGCTTATCCATTTATCACTATCCCCAAGAGAAAAGATGGGGTGACTGATGCATGTCTCTTGATAGAGACTTAAATTAGAACAATATAGTTAATGTCTAAATAGACAGTCATTTGGGACTTTTTGCTGACTTACTGATGCTTAAGGAGTGATGATCAAAAGACTGGGTCTGTAATAGCTATCACTGTAACATATTTCCAAGTTCTGCCTGGTATTTGACCTGCTACTTGATGGCTCTAGGAGAATATAAAACTAATGTGAAACACTGATGTCATTATAAACTAGGCAACTGATAACTCTGAAAATCTATATTATTAGTGAAAATATGAAAATAATTTCCCAGTATACTGAGTGTCATTCTTTGGGAAATAAAAAGGAGGATAAAACTGTGGGGTTTATATAACTGGTCTCATGGTGGCTGATGAGGTTATAAGCGAGACCAGTAGGATTCTCCAACAGAGACAATGAAGTACTGGTGTCCCTGTGTGAGGAGCAAGCGAGCTGCTTCTGGAGCATTGAGCAGCGCACTCATGTGTTAATGCTTGTGGAAAATTAAACTACCTGCATGATTAAGGGTCATGGAAAGCTCCTTTTCTCAGACTGAAAGAATTTGGGTGGTCTACCTTACAAAATGAAGGGTAACTAAGGCTGTTACTGCTGGCTTGAGGTACACGAGGGAGTAGAAACAGAAAAGGCTGAGATTTGTATTAAAAGACAGTTTTCCTACAGGGATTACTGGATATAATCAATTAATATAATTTATGCTGTACTTAAAGTGTAACTATGAGATTCTGGAAATGTCTTCCAACAGAAGGCTAACACTGGAAGTTGTTTTAAGAGGGAGTTCAGAATAGTTGCAGTATTGTTTCTTGTGATAGCAGTAGGGAAAAAAAAAGATGATTCATTATGTTATTTTCTCATCCTAATCTTCTACATAGTCCAAACAAGGATTAATTCAGGGATGTCATGAGCTCTGTGTTTCTGGATAAAGCCATAGGGGATGATTAATACTTATCTGGCAGTGGAGACACTACTGCATGGGACTGTGCTGTCCACAATATTGTCTACTCAGCAGCTCTGCTGTAATTTTGGAAACTCCAGGTGGGGAAAGTGATTTTCTTCCTCCCATATTAAATAAATCTTGCCTGCCAAATAGCTATCTACAGGTAGTTTCTCATGACGTAATCAGCTGCATTGTCCTGTCTGTTTTGTTTGCTGTCTGTTTTCTAGTATCTTTGTATAATTTTATTTGCTTGTGGTTTCTAACATTTTAAATCTTTCCCCTTTAGACATGTTAGTATATTTATTGTTTCTTTTTGTTTTTCTCTTTTGGCTCTCTAATAACACCACCAAGTTACATTGTTCCTTTTCCCTGACTTCTGTGGTACCCCTTTGCCTTGTCTTCAAGACTTTGGAAATCACTGTTTAATGTTATCCTTTGCTAGAAGTCCTCAAGACATATTTCACTGCACGTGCCATCCATCTATCATATCCAAGCAGGTTTTAAGTTCTGTGGTTAATGTAAGTTAGATTTTCTGAGACACCATAAGAGAATTTAAAAAATAAATTCCCAGCATTTTACAGTGTCTTTATTTCATTTACTCATAACAGCTCAGTTCCTTCTGAACTATTATGCTACTTTAATTTCTGCTGCTGCGTGTGTAAGAATTCCTGTTATTCTTCTTGATCCCTGTGGAAGCCACTGAAGGGCAGGCAGTCATGTCCCTTACTCCTCACATTTCTGTGGACAGCTCTAAAGGTCAAGAGGGAAGGCAGCCCCTCCCAGAGACGCAGTAGCTCCTCCGGAGTATGCTTCAGCGCAGAAGTTTCTCATAGCTCCTCTTTCCTCCCGGGCAGCGTGATTTCCATGGGGCATCACAACCTATAAACAAATCCTGTGGCTTAATTTTCGTAGCTCATCACTTTGGAGGTGTTAACTAGGCAGCTGAGGGACCTGCTCTGTACACTGTGCTGGCATGTGCCTTGTTCTGTAAATACACCTTGGAAAGTCATTGCTGAAGACAGAGTTCTGGAACACAACAATTAACTGTAAAGGGCAAAGAATAGGATGTATGCACTTGGAATTCAAATTCTAAATTACACTGTAGGCTTATGAATCCTTCATCCGGAATTAATTTAGTTGCTGACGGGAAGGGTTTTGTCTGGGACTGCTGGGTGACTGTAGAACTGTGCAGACAGAGTCCTGTTGTACCATCTAGTGGCGTGCTGTGATAGTGCTTACTGTGGAAACTGCCCATTTTCAGGATAAGGAAGTTATTACTAATTTAACTATTAAGGTATGTTTGTCATCTGTGAGACCCAAGAGAGTTTCTTGGATGAAGAGAAGACATTAAGAATGCCATAGATGCTAATTTAAAGTAGAAATCATGGAGAAAAAGTGATAGAGCATAATCTCCATTGTTTCACCAGGGAAGGTTTAGATTGGATATTAGAAAAAATTTCTTCACAGAAAGAGTTGTTAAGCACTGGAACAGGCTTCCCAGGAAAGTGGTGAAGTCACTGTCCCTGGAGGTGTTCAAAAAATGTACAGATGTAGCACTTAGGGACATGGTTTAGTGGCATTGTGGTGGTAGGTTGATGGTTGGGTTTGATGATCTTAGTAACATACCTTAATACACATTAGTCTCACTAGAGCCTAGCATTTACTATGACATGTGATCAGTACCTCATGGCACAGCACACCTCTAATTTACTTCTTGATGAATCTAGAAATCAGAAAATCTCTTCCCTTTTCTGTCCCTTCTTCTTCTTTTCTTACAGCAACCTCTAAGAACTATCACAGTAAGTTCAGTTTTGACCATATGCCCTGGTTTTGCCTGGGACAGAGTTAATTTTTTTCCTAGTATCTGTTACAGTGTTGTGTTTTGGATTTAGTGTGAGGATAAAGCTGATAACATGCTGATAGTTTTAGTTGTTGTTAAGTAGTGTTTATACTAAGTCATGGACTTTCCAGCTTCTACATGTCTTTTGCTAGCGAGAAGGCTGGAGGGGCACTAGAAGTTGGGAGGGGACACAGCAATTAGAGTTGACCCAACATGGCCAAAGGAATATTCCATACCATAATGTCATGCCCAGTATACAAAATGGATGGACTTGGCCTGGAGGGCCTGGTCACCACTCAGGGACTGGCTGAGCATTGGTCTGAGGGTGGTGAGCAATTGCATTGCTTATCACTTGTCTTTCTTGGGGTTTATTTCTCTTTCTTTTTTACCTTCTTTTAAATAATAATAATAACAACAACTCTTATTATTATTCTATTCTTATTCTTATTCTTATTCTTATTCTTATTCTTATTCTTATTCTTATTCTTATTCTTATTCTTATTCTTATTCTTATTCTTATTCTTTTTGTTTCAATTATTAAACTGTTCATCTCTCAATCCACAGATTTGACTTGGTTTTGATTCTTGTCCCCATCCCACTAGGGACTGACGAGATTTAGTGAGTGGCTGCATGGTGCTTCCTTGGCAGCTGGGGTTAAACCATGGCATCACATCATGCCACTTTCAGGCAATATCTCTCCACTGTATGTCAGCCTAACACTGTGCTTTCTATGTGTTGCTTGGTTGGCAGTGACAGTTAAAAAACTACACTCCATCCATGGTTGCACTGTTCTCTGCAAGAGTTTATCCTGTCACTCATTTGAACTGATCAGAACAAAAAGTAACCCCATGACTAGGTTCTTTTTTGTACCAAATGGATGCAGAAAAGCTTGTGCTGGCACAAAACAACAGATAGTCTGGGACAACACCCCAGGAGCATTCTGAAGACAAACAGCAGGAGAATTTGGCTTCCAGCAGAAAATGCAGTATAGGACAAAATCCCCTGGGAGCTCCCAAACGTCCTGAACTGACTCCTGAATGGGACTCAAGATCAGCGCAGGTCTACACACAGGTTGCCAAAGGGCCTGTTATATCATACTGGTTCTCAGAATTAAAGAAGTTTTAGACTGTGTCTGTTAGTCTGATGGATGGATAAAACAGCATCCGTTCTACATTCTGAACTACTGCTGCTATGCTGCTGTGCAGCTAACGCCGCTATAAAAATTGTTTGTTTTTCAAACCAAATCTCATTAAAAGTTTATGTATAATTAATTACACAACTAAGCTGGATGCATTACTTTTTTATTATTATTTATTTTTCTTGATGGTTCCAGATTTCCCAACTGCTGACAAAATAAGTGCTAATGACATCATTATGAAGTTCAGTTGTTTACTGTTTTCTTCAACAAGTAGTAATTTTATTGACTTTGGCAGAGACATTGGTGTTTTGCATGATTTCAATAGATTTTGTGACACAGAGGCATAATATAAACCAATATGTTCCAGAATAAACAGGACTATTGCTAGCAGATGGAAATAGTCCTCAAGCATTATTGGACTTAAAAAAACAAAAACATTTTAGGAAAAACATTTTAGGACTCAGCTTAATTTTCTTGAAAATAACATCTAAGAATAAAATACTGGGTTTTGAGAAAACAACAGAAGGATAAAAATAGTAATTATTTTAGATATTGCTACTTCATTGTCTGTGCACATATTTAGAATTAGTCTTTAAAAGACATGCCAACAAACTTGAGTTACTAACATAACTATACAAAGTAATTTGAATCTGAAATGAAACGATCTGATTATAACACAAATCAAAGCAGCTAGAACTCAGAAGGTTTTCTGGCAGCAAACTTAAATATACATGAACTTAGAGACAGAGACAGCAGATGTTGGCTGACCTTATTTGTAGAGCTGGTCAAGTGATTAATTGTGATTTTCAGAAGAATTCTAAATTTATCCCATAAACAATAACTTATGCAATCAGTGGATAATGAGCCCTGACGCTTGAGAGGTTTATAACTCAAATCCTGGTCATGGACATTGGGTCACAAAATAAAAATTAATCTGTTCAACAGTACAATTATTTCCCATTCTAAAGGGTGAGAAAGGAAGTCTTGTGTACTTGGGTGGAATAACTGTACACAAATAGAGATGGTCAAGCAGGTATCATTTGTCTGCCAAATGAGACACAATAGATAGTCTTATAGAATCTGCTGAGAATTTGGCAGCAATTAAATGTACTGGGTAGACTGTATCTTTCAGATTCCAAATTGCAAAAATACATATGGAAACACTGCAGTATGGAATACATAGGGGTTACATATACAGACAGCAATGAGAAGTAAAGTGAAAATGGAAATAGAGAGCATAATAAAATTAAGGTATTGCTGTGTACATAATTCAGTTACTATCTGACTGGATTAAATTTTCTAGAAAACAAAATGCAAACCAAACCAGTCTCAAGCAGCCTATGTAAATAAAAAAGCCCTTCTTAATGTCAGCAAATGCAAATGCTACCCAGTAAAAGAAAATATTTCATAAATTCTTAGTCCAAAAATTCATAGCCTTTCAAATGCAAGGGTGAGCTCCCTTTTTGATGCAAGCCAAGAGTTTGATGAAGTCCAACTTCATGTAGGAAAAGCAAACTATACTCTTGTCACTGTATTTTTGTAGCTGCATATTTAACATCTTTCCTCCAAGACTGCTTCAGCACTTGACATTTAGCAGAAACAAACCGAGTAGGCACACGTTGACCCCTGCCCTTTTCTTGCTGCATCCAAATTCAGGGAATAAATTTGGTTGCTGCTGATATGAGCCAGTCACACTGAAGACTTCAACAGAGGCATTATTTTTGGCAGAAAATGGGGTAAATGTGGATACTGGTCAAGAAAGAAGATGTTGCAATGTCAGCAAGTTGTCATTGGGAAACTATCACAGAGAAACCGGAAGAAAATAATCTCCTACAGCCTACCTGACAAGTCCAGACTTTCAAACACTTGGGCTGTGAAAAACCTGGCACTCACAGAAAGATTCTAAAAAATCAAGTTTAAGATGCCAGGCAGGGGGGTTGGAACTAAATGATCTTTAATGTCCCTTCCAACTCTGACGATTCTATGATATGCTTTAAGAATTTTTCAAGTTTAATTTTTAAAAAGTCTTCTTATCTTTCCAGAGCCTTGATGAGTGGCAGCATAAATGCAGAGTAAAATGTAGTATAAAATACTAAGAGAACCTTAGTTTCTCAAGATGCTTCAGCTGCAGTAAATTCAACGTGGCTGGGGAACTTCCTGGGTATTGAGGCCAGCTGACACTGTGTTATCTGACTCTCTGCTCATAAAGCCAGCCTCCAAAACATGGTAGCTGTATGACCTGATGGAACCCACCTCTGGACCATCTTCACTCTGGAACTGTGCCTGGGAATCATTTGGGACCATGTCCACATGTCCAATTCCTGCCCTGGCATGCTTCATCAGATTGCTGACTGACAGTGCTCTAGGGCAGCTGGCTTTCCTTGTCACTCTTGAATTTTCTTTTACAGGAGCAACATTTTTGTAGAGGGGCTGGAACACTCCTAGTGAGAGAAAGCACCTGGGATTCCCTTCTCCTTTCCTGTTGCAGTGACTCTCATCGCTCTCACACCTCTCCAGGTGCTTAACTGCTTGTGTCAATCCTTGCAAGTCTGATTTCTCCCTTCAGCCATCACCTCCCTCCTTCACACCACCTCCGTTTTTCACAGAATCTCTCTCATGTTAATCAGTCCCAGGGGAATTTTTCCAGCCTCCTGCGATGGGAGATAGAAAGCAGCAGGAGGCTGACAAGACAGGCAGGGGTAAAAATAATGTTGCCTTGTCTGCTCCAAACTCATTTTATTGTAAGCAGCCTGCTGTAGGAGCCGTTTCGTGAGGCATTCTTCATATTCACAAATAAGCCTTTTACTTTGAGAAAGTTTGGAAGAACAGAAAGCTTAGAAGGAAAGTCTGGATTGCCTAATTATGTGGTCACTCTGGGGTCATTTATACATATTGATGCCACTGTCATTGCAATGTGTCTTTCAGCAAATATCTGCATGTCAGTAGAGCACAGGCAGGAAGATATGCCTTCCCTGTGTAGAGCACTTCAAAGCTTCCAGCTGTAAGAGATACCTGTTGTGCTGTCACCTCATGGTCATGGGCTGCTGTGCACCTGTGTTTGTGTATGAACATATAATTTAAAACAACCAAACCCAGGAGATGATTCTAGCAACTGGTACAGCTTGTGTTTCAGTGCTGGAAATGTTATGTTTTGACTGTCTTCCTGGAGATTTTTCCAGTAGCTGATTTAATCAGTTTTGCTGGTAGTCTATTAGCCCCAGGCAGCATTTTGCTGGTATATTAGTAAAATCTAAAGCTGGAACAACCTCTGAGTACCACAGGCAACAAACTATGAGGCTGTCCTAGCTTGGCTGGTTCTGCAAAGGCATAAATTCACCATTATTTCTTCCCTTCTATCCCTTGTGCACTGAACATACATCAAAATCTGCACTTTACATAGTGCCTAAAAATTCTACCTTCTCCATGATTTCCTGTTAACATCCAAGAGATAAGGTTTGGGTTTGGTTTTTGTTGTTTTTTTTTTTGAGCTCCCTCAAACAGGTATATGTAGGCTTGGCACATAAAATATGCACACACAATCTGCTTTTAGCTATAAATTTCAAGCACTTGATTAAACTGCATATTGTTAATGGAAGGCAGAATTTAGGGCCTAAATGTTTTGGCAAAACCTTCTGTAAGATGGAGCTTCATTCATTTTTTTCATTAAGTTCATATGAATCAAGAATAACCCACTGCAAGTCATATCCCAACACATGGGTGCCATTGAGGATCTCCCACAGAAACAGATTTAACTGAAGAATTTGGCTTCAGTGCAAAAGTAGGAATGTAGAAATCAACCCAAACAACAGTAGTCATACACAGAGGTGTCTGTTCTTGTGTAATATGCCACTCTTCTCTGTATACTTAAGATGGGGTTCTTACATGGACAGATACTAACAAAACTGGAAATAAAAAATATATTTTTATGACAAAGGTGTTGAAACACTGGAACAGGTTGCCCAGTGGTCAAGGTCAGGTTGGACAGGGCTTTCAGCAACTTGATCTCGTGAAAGATGTCACTACCCATGGCAGATGGGGTGGACTAGATAATCCTTATAAAGGTCTGCTCCAAATCAAAGAGTTCTGTGATTCTATGAAAAAATATGATCTCTCTAAGTTACATAGGTTCATCCTTTCCCACCATCTTTTCTCTGGATGAGACATGACAGCCACGGGATTTACTGAGTTGTACAAAATATCTCCTTTTTTTCAGGCTGGGAGAAACACTTCTATAGTTTTGGATATCTTTCCCCTGATTTTGGCCACTGCCAGAGAACAGACTGTGGAGTCAGATAGGCTCCAGCTCTGATCTGGATGGACACACACGGGAAGTATAAACTGAAAATTCCCCACACCACACTGGTGACACTCCTCTTCATGTGCTCCAGTAGACTAATTCCTCAGTAGCTTTCTTTTTAGCCTCTTTTTGGCAAATGCTCATTGCCAAGTGAGAGGGGTTTAATGGCTTGATTCAAGGGGTGCTGAAGATGTCCCCACTGAATGGCGATTGAGTATCAGCAAGCCATTAGCTGAGATTGTTTATTCCATGCTGACCACTTTACTTCCACTTAAACAGTTCCATTAAAAACAAACGTGCTCCTCTGACGACAAGCAGAAAATCCTCGCACAGGGCTCGCTTCGACGTGAAGCCCAACAGCTCGCAGCACAGATCTGCAGGCAGTGCCTGGCTCAGCCCCAGCCCTCCTGGCTGGGAACACAGTCGTGGACTGTCACATGCCTGAGGCCAGCCTGGAGTGTTGCCTTGCTAGCTCAGACACGGCAAGGTCCTTTCATACTCACAAGACTCTGACATGCCTCTGTCCAAAAGAGCTCTGCATACCTGGCAACCAGCCTGCTTGTGATTTTCCAGCGGCACGTGTTCAGCAACTGCTGCCGTTAGCTTTGGCAGATGCAAGGAAGACATTGTGTAACCCTGGAAAATTCCCAGCACTCACACTCCAGCTGACTGGTTAACAGCATCCCCGTTTAATGGCATCTCCGGATTGAGCTGCATCAAGGAATGTAAGCTGTACGCTGGAGCCTTAGAAAAGAAAGAAGAAGGGCAGGAAGAAAAGAAGAAAAAAGCAAAGAGCAATTTTTTCTCTCCTCAAGAATTTATGATATTATTTTTTATTCCAAGTATTCAAAAGTTAACAGTTGGCCCTCAAAACCATACTGTTTTCGAGCCATGAAGTTAGCTTAAAAATCAGGCTCTTGATACAGCTGAGATTCCTTTTCAATTGTCTTCTGATGCTTTACCTTTAGGAGGTGACATTTTACAGCTTTTCTCTGCAGTCTCAATAGCCTAAAACCTACTTTTCATTGTCCTGAAAGCTGAGATCCTTACATAATCATATGACACCAGAAGCTGGAGATAGAAGAAGTACATTGTGTCCCACAGGACCAGCCATCAGAGTGCTGGCAGAGCTGCAGAATTCCCCTGAAGAGCTCATCCTACCATGCTTAATGTCCCAAAGATAATGTACAAAGTCTCAGATGAGCTGAAGAAGCAATCTAAAGGTCACATTCAGCCCTGTGCAATGAGCAGCACAAGTCTACAGATCACGTACCTCTCAAGTAGGACCTCTACATCTAGACAGTGTTGACATTCATGTTGACCTTAAGACTAGATTGAATTTCACTTAAGGTGAATTCAGAGGATCCAACAGCTCTGCTGCAAAAGTGAATGAAAGCAGTCTCAGAACAAGAAATTGTACTCAGCTGCTGTCTCCTCCTCTGGCTGCTGCAAAGGCCACAGTAGTTTGAGCCAGAGCTTGTGCAAAATCTTGTGAGGGAGCAGGAGGTGGCTGTGAATTTTGTGATTAACTGTTGGTGCATTGTCTACAATCCTGTGTTAGGTTAAAATACGCTAATGTCCTTGCCAATAGCCCTCTCACAGACATCAGCAGCACTATACCCAGGCAGAACTTACTTCTCTTGGATGCAGGATAGATCTTTCATCCTGTTATAAGAATTATTACTAAGGAAAGAAAAAGCAATAAGAGGTTTGTCAATGTTTGCGGGTTATCTCCATTATTTTCACAGCCTGAGTGTTTCATAATCTTCTGGGTTCTGGAGCAAGTTGGAAGTCTGTACCAAGGATTGGATTTCTTGTCCTCATTTAGGTTGACAGCTCTAGGAGGAAGGGGCATATGCTGCAAGACAAGCCCTCAGCTACTCCAAGAGTCCAGAAAACTCTGTCTTGCCAGCATGTTTCTAAGGATGGCATTTGGTATCAGTACTGAGTGGGCATTTTGTAGCAGGTTTTGGCTCCCTGATGCTTTCCCAGGGCATTTCCCAGACCAGGGAATGTGGTAGAGTGCCCCAGCACAAGGTGGGGTGATATGCCTGGTTATAGTTTAGCACAAAAATAAAATGCAGAGCAACAGAATACACTTAGACAGGAAATCACTTCTTTCCTTGTGCAGCTGCTATGACAGCAATGATGATATTGGATCTTCCCTAGCTGAAAGAAAAAAAAGCAAGTTCAACAAAAAAAGGTCCTGATTCCTGTACAGATAAGTAGTTGCCTCAGTCTGGAAAGTGGTTTTCTATAGCCCATAAGAGGTGTAGCACAGAACATCAACAACACAAGCTGACAGGGTGGACAGTTGTACATTTATCTTCCTTTATCTACAAGATGCACAGTACTGAGTAAGGAAAAAATAATGATTTAATTCTGTTTAGTTTAACCCAGTAGGAAACAAGGAGGGATTTTCCAATAACACTTGAGGCAGTTTCATTTCCATTGCCCTTGAGACAGAAATTTATAGTCCTGTCATTTGAAGGCAGTTGCTTGCACTTTTAACTCCTGTGCTGCCTTTGGGGAAGAAGGTAGTGGTCTTGGTGACCAAAAAAAATTTCTCTATGGGAAGACATTTCATGTGGCAAAACGTAGGATTTCCTGGCTCTAGAATTAGCTCAGTTGTAATTGTCACTGCATTCATTATTCCTCTGAGAAAGGTGCTACACTGTCTGCTCAGCCCACTGGCAAAAAGGAAGAACCTCATCTTGGCAGAAATATGTCTGGCTGGTTGGTTTTTCCCTTGCAGTTTGCTCCCCCCGTGTTGCCAAGAAAAAAGACAAAAAGAGATGTTGTTTTATCAAACTTTTCTCCAGCACTGCAAGCCATTTTTAGACTTTTGAACAAAGTGGGAGCACTTGTGTGACAGCAATTGACTGTAGAGAATAATCAATGCTCCCCATCAAACCAGCTCAATAGCCCTGTGTGCATCCACAGCTGTTTTGTTTCCAGATGCTATGATTTCCTCTAGTTCCATTTGCAGTTGTCGTTGTCAACCTGAGTTCTATGTTTTATCTACAAATGTTTCAGGCTGCTTTGCTCCTCTGGGCTCCTGCCACCACATTGCAAGCTGTTGGAGGACCCCAAGGACAAAGATGGGGTGCCCATGGCCTGCATTTCATCCCTCCCACCACCTAACTGGCTGCCTTGGGAGCTTTGTGGCTCCTGGAGGGTGAGGGTAAGCCTCCAAGAGCCCAGCCAAATCCTGCCCCTGCAACTACCAAGGAATGTGCCAACAGCAGCTGGGAGACAAAGATTCTCCATTCCCAGCAAAATCCCAGATGATGAAGGAAGCCATTGCATCACTCCAGGTCTCAGTGGGAGGACACATCCTTCTTTGCTCACTGTGGGGAACACTGGATCCCCAGCCACCCCTCAAGCCCTGGGCACAGGTACAGGCACTTGCCTGATCTGGCTATTTCAGCACTGTTTTTTTGAGTGACTTTCTGAGCTGAACTCTGGGTGCTGAGCCAGGGCAGCTGCACCAGGGCTATGGAGACTATTGATGAGCATCCACCAGCAGTATTGCCCAGCAGGACAGGAACACTGGGCTTTGGTGTGATAGATTAATTACCAGGTAAAATGCTGAGGAGAAGAGAATTAGGAATCACATGACCTAATGACTGATGAATGAAACATTTACTAAAGGCATCCCTGGTTGACACTATTTGAGTTTGGACTGGATTTACTCCAAAAGCTCCAGGGATTTACACTTTTTATAGTGATTTTTTTATGACCCTTGAATTATCTGTTTCAGATGTAGAAAAACCTTCAGACTTCTTTTTCCATTATATTTTTAGACATGTTTAAGCATAATGCTTTTCCTTTTTGGCAATTGTTAATCTCACATAACTCTGTGAAACTTTGAAAACCCACAATGCCACTTTATCCCTAGCTATTCAGGAAAATGTTAGGCTAAGCTGCAAGGAGGGGGGCAAAAAAAAAACCCCAAAAGCAATGAATGATTTTTTTGAAGAGCAGACATTAATTCCAGATGAAGGAGCCTCATGCTCAGCTGCTAAGGAGAGCAGTTCATAGATGAACAACTGAGAGAAAATGTTTTCTTTCCTCATTTCAAACAGATACATCTCTTGTTCCAGCTGGGGACCTGAGCAGAGGCATGTTAGCACTGTTTGTACACTGCCTGGTATTAAAATGCTCTTTCAGCCCTAGAAGAATAAAATCAACAGGAGCAGCTTTCAGGAGGACTTGCAGCAGGATGCTCTATCAAGCAATGAGGGGGAAAGACAGGCCACTTAGTGTCTTCTCTATCAACCACAAACCAGTGCATTAATTTGGTACTTAAGAAGTTGAATGAGAAGGTCATAGCTTCACACAACCTGCTTGGTTGCAACCCCAGTGGGTTATGAAATGTGCTTTGTAAATATAAGTCACTAATATTGCTGCTTTGGCCCTAGGCCACTATAAAAGATATCTGCAATGAGGCATAGTTTCATGCCTTTGGTGTGCCATGGGGCTTAAGGCCAAAGGCAGCATCATTTCACCCAATCAGGAAATGCATTAGCACCTTAGCAGTGCAGGCTCTGGAGAGTTACTCCAGGATGAAGTCTTCCTTTTTTGTTTTGGCTTTTAACTCCCACTTTTATCAAAATTAGAATTAATGCAACAGGTTTTATGTGCCTTCTCTGGTGTATAGAGCAGCAGGAAAAAAAATGTAAAAGAAAGAGTTTACTCACCTGGTTTTATTTCCTTTGGTTTTCCCCACCCACCAGTTGTTCCCAATATATTCCCTGGTTAAAAATACTTTTAAGAGAGTGCAGGATCTTGCCTGGACCTTTATCTTGCTCTAAACATGACTCACAGTAGTTCTAGTCCAGAATACTTCCTCTTGGGGGTAAAAAGCAGTAGCAAAACAGTAATAAGTCTTCTAAAGTTAGTTAGTGTTGGTTAGTAAGACCAACATGTGCCTTTAGCCTAATGTTTTGGTTTGGGTTTTTTGTGGGTTATTTGTTAGACAACTTGCACTGCCTTTGGTGAAGAGGGAGAGTGGCAAAAATGTTTCTCCTGTTACTTTCAACCTATGCTGTTCTGAAAACTGAAAACAAACCCATGGAATAGGGGCAGATCAGTAAAACAAGTACAAACAAGGGCATCCCAACATCGTATCAGCCCTCCCAGTGTGCCACATGCAGGCTCAGGCAAACCATGCAGTGGATATGTCCCACCACCAAACTGGTGGGATGAAATAGTCATGAAGGAGAAGGGGCTTCCTGATTTCTAGCTGACACTATTTTTAGCATCAGGGTATATCTATTTTGTGCACAGCTCTTCAGAAGAGGTACTGGCTGAATGCTGGCCTGTTGTCGTGGTTTAACCTCAGCTGGCAACACAGCCCAACACAGCCACTCACCCACTCCATGACGGTGGGATGGGGAAGAGAATCAGAAGGCTAAAAGTGAGAAGACTTCTGGGTTGAGATAAAAAACAGTTTAAAAGGTAAAGCAAAAGACACACACACAAGCAAAACAAAAGAAGGAATTCTTTCTGCACATCTTATCATGAGGCAGGTGTTCGGCCATCTCTAGGAAAGCAGGGCTCCATCACATGTAACGGGTCCTTGGGAAGCCAAAATGCCATCACTCAGAAAGTGATGAGCTTTACATGGTATGGAATATCCCTTTGGTCAGCTGCAGTCACCTGTTCTAGCTGTGTCCCCTCCCAGCTTCTTGTGCATGCCCAGCCTACTCACTGGTGGAGGAGCAGAAAAGGCCTGGGCTCTGTGTAAACACTGTGCAGCAACAAGGAAACATCCCTGAATTAACAACAATGTTTCCAGCACAAATATAAAACAGATACATATTAGCTACTACAAAGAAAATTAACCCTGTCTCAGCCCAAACCAGCACATATCCAAAGGCAGATATCATGTTTTGCATGACTTTGGTCACAGCCACAGGTCAGGGAATTATCTGAGCCCATTTCAGAAGGGATCTCCCTAAAGAAAGTGATGCCATTGCACAAGGTTGGCAGAATAGGGCACAGGTGTGAAGTATCATCCCTCTTACCCTAACCCCCCTGCAGCTTTCCTGTCAGGGCTGCTTATCAGTCTCCTCCTGGGATGAGGTGAACTTTCCACTACGCAAAAATCCACATTTCAAAGCTGTTGTGAACTGACGACCAAAATGACTTTTGGATTTGGTTGCGTTAAACCTTTTGGTTTTAAATAACACAAAAATAATTCATTCTGATTTCCTTTTTAAAAATTATTATTAATTCTTATTCTATATTTTTAACTCCAAATGTAGAAAAGTGCCATATTTGAAGATTTGTGCTGTCAAACTCAACATTTCAGCGATTTCAAAACTTTTCTAACAAGCTACCATGTGGGCAGACTTACTGAAAACAAACCTTTCTACAAACTGTTCTGATTTTAGCAAACTGGAATTTTTAAAGGAAAAATATGCTTCACAGGAGAAATTCCAGTCTTCTTTGCCCAAATTATTGTGTAAAGCCTTTCATAACACTCAAAGGTCAGTTTGTTTTCTTGGAGAAAGCAAGTTCATATTATCTTCCACTCTCCTCCTTTAACTCGAAATGAAAATACATTAAGAGCCTTCTCTAGGTAGTAAAAGAGCCATTTTTTACTTCTGTAAGCACTTTCTATACTTGAAGCACCACAGAAAAATTAATTCAGTAGCTTAATACTTCTGCAGCTGAGCTGGTGAACCTGAAGCTGTGGAAACACTGATGTCCCAATGCTGAGACATCTCATGCTTGGTGGCTTGCAGAGGTCATTGTCAGCTGTCACGCTGTGAGGAGCTCCAGTGTCCTCTGGCTCTGTGCAGGTCACCAGGTTGGTGGCTATGTTTTGCTTAGTGGCAGTGCTTTGCTTGGTTGAGCCCTGCCAAGACTCCCAATATGCAAAAATCCCACAGCCTGCTTTGAGCTTGGAGGGCTGCTTACACAAAATCAGGCTCTCCTGCCCTAAGATTTACCCCCAGTTTTCCAGAGCCAGAGTTTCATCCTCTCTGGACACCTCACTGCTCAGAAAAAGTTTTCAAGGTCAGAAGCACTTACCTAACCCAGCACATGGACACAGCAATACTGGGGCATGATCCAGGTCCTAGCATCCTGATGTGAGACACCAATCTAGTCACTGTGAGACACTGAATCTAAGGGATAGTGGCACTGCTGGCACCCAGGTGGCACCCGCTTCAGAGGTGTTTGGAGGCTTGTTGATGTGCAGGTTTGCTGGGGTAGGAGCATGAGCTTCTCACTATAAAGCCATTGGCAGTGGGAAATTATTTATTCCATCAAAGACAGAATGGGGGGTGGCTTACACATGTTCATACATAGCCATCTGGGGAGAAAAAGTGACATTACAGAGGTCTTGGGCTAGTGAGATATGATGCCAGGAGGATGCTGCTGCCAAGAAATCACATCTACAGTGTGAAACAAATTTGGAGAGGGACCTGTTGGCCACGGAAGCAAGTAGCTAAGGCTGTGCCTAATGCACTGGACAGGACCTTGCTGTGCTGCACTGGTCAGCAGCCCCATGTCCCAGCCCCTGAGCTGCTGGGGCCACACCACTTACAGACAGCCCAAGTAACTTGTCTCTTCAGACCCTTGTCCTGCTTGCAAGAAGTTGTCTTTGGTTAACGAATGTTAAAGTTCTGGCATAGTTAAAGGAAGCCACAGTTTTAGCACTGATGATGTGAGGCATGTTGCATGTAATGCAGCAGGTCAGGCAGGAGAGGAAGAGGCAAGAGGGAGATGATCAAACTGCCCATTTCACAGGGCAGAACCTGCTAATGGTGCCCAGCTGCCAGATGTAAATCTTTGCAGCAAGCACTGTGTTAACGCTGGGAATGGTGTAAGACACACAGAAATATGTTCTGCTGTGAGTCCCTTTGCACAGAACCCCACAAGTCACCTGAAGGCATGTGTGGGAATTGCATGTCTTCTTTAAGATGCTGTTTGCTTGTGAATGGGTCACAGGAGATGATATCCAGACTTACAGACAGACTCTGCCTACTTACAGAAGTGATCAGGTAAGTTTAATGAAGACTGTCTGGACTTTCCCTGGGTAAAAGCTTATTCTCCTGCATCTTGGAGGAATAATCTGGAGGGCATTTCCAAAACTTCTGTTGATGTTCTTGTTTGCTGATGCTTTGGGAAGGTAAACTGCTCAGAAAATTAGTATCATTTGCTGGGTATGTAAGGTCTGCTCAGCTTCTCACTGAAAGCTCAGAGTATATGCTCCTTCCCACTCAGCATGCTCCCAGCAGAAAATATCAAGTCACAAACAACTGAAAATAGCAAAATGATATCATAGATCAGTTGCTAAAAATACAGAGAAGAGTCTAGTTACAAATGCTGTGGCTGGGTGGTTTGTTATTCACCTGGCAGAGGAAGGCATCAGAGAATCCTGGATTCCTCTACTCTCAAAGTCATTTTTTGCTTTGTGGTGTTTCCTGCTGCCCTTTCCTGACCAGCACCGAGCTGACACCAAGCCTGTTAGAAAGGAGCTTATTCAGAAAGATGTGCCAATGAACAAGGCAGGAGTACAGCTAACACACAGGTCCCACTTCTCTTCCAGGGCTATGTTTTCTCCAGCTGAATCCTCCTAGCACATTCCTTACCTAAAGGTATTTCCTTTCATGATTAGGAATTGAAGAAGAAACTAGGATTTGGCTGGCAGCACTTCCTGCTCAAAGCTCAAGGGAGAAGGAGATCATGCTTAACCTTTCGGTTCAGAGCACTTCACTGGCTAGTAGTAACAAAGCAAATTGAAAAGGGCTGATGTCTTTTTATTGATGGGATCCCAAGTTTGTTGAATAAGGAAAACCATCATCATGCAATGTTAATTCCTCCAAAGCATAAGAACAGCATTATGTTTGGTTTTAAAATCTTGTGCAATATATAATTGTCAGGTAGTCAGCTACAGGGATTGAAAACTGCTTCTTTCATTGATCTCAAAATACTGAGTCACCAATAAGCATGACCATGTTTAGCAGCAATGCCAAAGGCCTCGGGTCTTTTTGCTACAATTCAGTTTGTTCATCACTGAGCCAGACAATAAAATAAAACTTCCACTGATAAAGCCTGTGGAAGATGTAAATTGAAGGGTAATAATGAGGAACAAAGACAGGTTACTGTTACGCAAACCTGACTTGCCTGGTCACAGCCCCATGACAGCCACTGGCAGGTAGCTAAATACTAACTTACACAACACCAGAGACAGACATGCAGAATGTCTTGGCAAGCAGTAATTCAGAGGCAGATTTTGGAGTAATCATAGACGATCATTTCAGCATAAGTTGCCAGTCAGATGGTAGCTGAAAAGTCTGCTTACACAACCCTTTCACATGTGAAATGAAGCTATCAGGAAGAAACAGGACAAGGATCCCTGTATGCAATTTGTGAATGATCACAGCCCATGAAAGATCACTATTAGAGTGTCTTTAGTCTTTATGGACATTTCATGGAGAATATACATGTAGAATATACACACATCTGTATACATCTGTCTATTCATATATAGATAGATTTGCACCTTTGTGCGTGTAAAGCATACACGTGTGTATACTTACATGCACGCGATCCCTGTACAGCCAGAGTACCTAAAATACTAATTGCCAGTGCTCATTTCATGCCCAACAATATGCCAGAGGCACCTCAGTAGTTTCGATATACTCTAATTTCAAGTAGAGAGATGACCAAGTGTACATGCAGATTTTTTCAGGACATGAGACATGTCCACAGAGCCCTGCACGAGGTTCTACAAAAGATCTGTCTTTTTTCAGAAGTACTCTGGAGTTTGGTTTAGTCCAGAGTCCCTTGTTGAATAAAAGAACTTTTTTGCAGTCCAAGGATGATCACTGTGCTAACTAAGTTCTCTCTGCCTCTAGTCTGCAACAAACTTCTTGTGAAGTGGCTGGTGAGGCTGTCTCTTTCATAATGTCCAGCTTTCCTGAACATGCAAGTCCCTGAGAAGCATCACCACTTCACAAGCCTCCCACAGTTGGGCCTGTCACTTAGTAACCATCTCTCTAATTCAAACCCGAAGAACATATTTGTCCTAATGGCTAGCTGTTTTCCTAATCCCAAGGCACTCAACTGAAACATGACTGTCAACACATGGACAAGACTGTAGAATCTTGTCAGCATTGTGCTGTTTGACACCCAGAACTGTATTGCAATGTGGCAAAGACAGCAGGAGAAAAAGAAGCACTTTCACAAATCCCCTGAGTGTCCACAGTCAGATTTTCTAAATTCTCAAAAGGCTTTTGATCTTGTGAACAAAGCTGGAGGAAGACCAGGGGCTGGATGCTGAAGGTAGACAAACTTAAATTTGAAATTACAGTGGAAAGAAATAATTTAAGCTCCTAGAGAAAACTCTGCATGACATGTCCAAGAGTCCCTTTCTTTGAAGTCCTTTGAAGGAGTCAATGGGTGTTTGGATAAGGGAGACCCTTTTCATATAACCTACTTTAATTTCAAAAAGGCATTCAGTAAGGTTTCTCATCAGGTCTTGAAGGAAGCTAAGAATTTTTGAGACATGAGGAGAGGTCCTTACATGGATACAACACTGATCAAAGCATAGAAAGCAGACTAAGAAAAATACTCAGCTTTCATAGTGTGAAACCTCCACTTAGTGATCTGTGCTGGGACTCATGCTGCTCAACATGTTATTAAACAATCTGGAGAAGGATAAGTAAGTAGGTGACGGTTTGCTGGAGGTGCTGAGTTACTCATGGTAATAAAGATGGGAGCTGATTGTCAAGAATTACAAAAAGACCTTATGAAACATGGTGACTGCAAATTAAAACGTGAGACGAAATTCAACATACACTGATGTGTACAGGAAAAAATAATCTTTGCCTCATCACATGAAGTGATGTGTTATGATTCATCTACTACCACTTCAATGAAAAATGCTGGGGTTATAAAAAACCAGCTTCATAATAATGTTAGTACAAAGCTCAATAGCACTAAAACCAAACAAAAATACAACTCAAATGTTAGGCAAGAACAAAGACTAACACAGAGCTTTACTCCATTGTAGAAAAATGGCACATGGCTGCTTGGTGAGAGTGGTACTTCCCAAATTCCATGTGTTTTAAGAAAGCAGTGGATAAATATACCCTTGCCTTTCTGCAGTGTTATAACATATATGTCTAATTAATTGACAGTGTTTATGTCTAACTCAACAATTTTGCAAGGAATTATTATGATCACATCAAAATCGCCAGTCACTCCCTCTTCTTATGCTGGTTTAGAGCACACCACATCTACAATAACTATACGAGTTCTTTTCTCAAAAGGCCAGGACCCTGTTCTAACAGGAAAGAAACCAATGAAACTCTTTCCAGGTTTTGCTTAAACCAGTACCTGTGAAAGACAGACCAGAGATTAAACACATATATGCTTTCTTACAACAAAACAGCCATGGGAATAGTCTCCACAGCTATATGCACAGCTGAAGCTGAATTAGGCTGCCAAAACCCACCAAAAATGCATGTTTTCTTTCAGGGTTCAGAATGGCAGCAGTTCAGGTTATTCCATACAGCAGTGGACTTTCCCAGCAGACACAAGAGCCAGCATGGTGGGCTCTATATGCTTGAATACTTCGTTTTGCTACTCTCTGCCAGTGCAGCCTCTCTGTCTGATGGGATTAACTGTGTGTAAACCGTGTGGAATCTGGCTGAGACTGGTGAGCCAAGAAGCACCTGCAGAAACCAAGCTGAAGTGTTTGAGTATTCAGCGATGTTTTATTAATTACTATGAAGATTTTAAGTGTATGTTTTGGTATATGAATTTTATAAGGAAATCAATTTTCAAGAAAACAAATTCTTAATTTTGCCAGATTCTTACAAGTCTATTAACATTTTCACGGTCACAACTCAAGACGTGAAAGGCAGCAAAGGTACAGTTTTCTCTTTTGGTTTTAGTGTGTGAATTTATTTGCTTTTCTCTGAAGGTGTGAAGATTGCAAAACCTTGTACAAAGGTGAAACCTTCCCTTTAAGCTTCTGCAGACTGATAGCTGCAATAAAAGCAAATAATGGTCTTCAAGCAAAAATGCTGGAGGTGAGGCTGCAAAACCCACTGGGTGTGGAAAAACCAGTAGCTTTAATGAAGTTTGTCATCAGCATTTGTCTTAACAAGTAGCTACAAGCCTTGAAAAATGGATTAAGGTTGGACTGGAGCACATTAATAGACCATTGCTTTGTTATCACAGCGACATTGCAATACTCTGTTTTGGTTGAGCAGCCTCTATGTCTTCACAGCAGATTATAGGAGAGACTTCAACCTGCTCAGCAGAGGCAGAAATCACAGGGAGGCACCCTGACCAGAGGGAGATTAGTTGTCATGCTCTGACCTTTCTGTGACTTACAGACATATCTCTACCCAAAGCCTTCTCGCTCAGAGATTATCCTCTTAAATTGCTAGGGTATGTCATCTTTCTGATACGTCCAACACTGAGCTGCAATTCCTTATGCTTAAAATAGGGAAGCATCTTTTGAATAGGGAAAACTTCCTTGAAAGGGAAAAACATGCCAGCGTTGTTCTTTACAGTCAGAAAGCTGAGTGAACCACACCCCAAATACCCTGAGAAAGCAGTGTTTTTCTTCTCCCTTTTGTGGGAATGGGAAGTTTGAGACTGACATTTTCCACTTTACTTTAGAAGATGAAAGGTTTAGAGTCCCTACAGTTGGTTTGATGTGGCTGTGCATTACTCTTTTTAATATACTTGTGATATGAATACTCAGCCATTACAAAATAAGTTTCCTCATCTCCTTTTGTATAAAAGAGCTGATGTAAAAGCTTTAAACAGTTACACCAAGAACCTAAACTAGTGGCAAAGTAACAATGCCAAGGCATCAGATCCTTCCATGCATTCTTTATCCACTTGAATTCCTTAAGTACTGTAATCAGAAAATTCTGAAGATATTTTCAATAATTTATAATTACCTAGCTATATACATTGTTTACTTGACACAAGAGATGGAACAACTACCAAGAATCAGATCTTGTAGACCAATATTAATCAATGGAGCATAAGAAAATGTAAATACTTACATATATTAATAATTAGAGTATGCTTATGTAAATATATCTAGGGATCTAGAAACAGCTAGCATTGATTTAGATACAACCTAAACCGCTGGAAGAAAGGAGTTGTACAATCTTATTTTTAACATTTTTTTGGCTTAAACGTTAACAAACAATAAGTTTGCTCTTCTACTCAGAAGAGTTGTATAAGAAGGAATTAAAATTTTGCTGGAGGCATGATGGCTCCCTTTCCATCCTTAAGAGAGCTGTCTGCTCAGCCAGCAGCAGGACAGACGAGTGCAATTCTGATTTCAGGAAACCTTGCCATCAACAGAAAATTCCAAAAATTCTACTCAGAAAACAGCTAGGAGTACTCAGACAAATATTAGTAAGGAAATTATATGGAATAAAATGTTACTTCAGAAGAATCCTGCTGACTTCACTCCCATATCCATTGAATTGCTCTGGATTATGTTACAGCAGAAATCAGGATACCTTTCAACAAAATCCTGTGCCACAGGAAAACAATTTTTGAAAATGCCCCATTGCTAACTGCTTTTCATCTGTTACCATGAACTAAAACTAAACATCTTTAAATAACTGTGAAGGGTGTTCTAAAATCATTAACAAGTTCAGCTGTGCTACTACAAAAACAGCAGAGAGGGGGAAAAACCCAACACAGCACTGATGGTTAACAACTGCGATTTCAGTAAGCATGACCTTACAGAGCATCTTTCATCTCCAGATTTGCTTATTTCTGAACATCAGGTTTTTAGAAGGCATACAGCTCTCCATATAAGGTGCCTCAACCACCACTTTTAAGACAAAAGGATCATCTTGCACTCAAGCATTAACAAATTCCTCAGAGAAGATGTGCACCTACAGGACCCTGATGAGGCTCTTGTGAACAAAAAAAGCCTCATACACTGCCAGGTAGAGATGCAACTACTGTTGCTCAAATGCATCCTTACAGTTCCTGCCTTGAGCAGCTCAGCACAGATACTGTTTTGTTTATTACAGTGCAATCATTCAGTCTGAAGAAGAGAAGGCTCTGGGTAGACCTTATTGCAGACTTTCCATACTTAAAGGGGACTTACAAGAAAGATGGGGACAAATTTTTTAGCAGGGCCTATAGGGCTACAAGGGGACAGGAAAAGGGGCAATGGTTTTAAACTGAAAGGGGGGAGATGAAGACTAGGTATGAAGAAGAATTGTTTTTATGATGAGTATGGCAAGACACTGGCACAGGCTGCCCAGAGAGGTGGTAGATGCCCCATTCCTGAAAACATTCAGGGTCAGGGTCAGGTTTGAGCAACCTGATCTAGTTAAAGATGTCCCTGCTCATTGGAGGAGGGTTGGACCAGATGACTTTTAAAGGTCCCTTCCAACCTAAAGCATTCTATGATTCTCTGAATTGGAGGACAGAAGAAGAGAGACATTTGTGAGTCCCTTGCCTTCTCCTGCACAGTCTGAGGCCTGCAATTTCCTGTGTGCTGACCCAGGAGCCTACCACCACACACCCCCCGCTTCCTAGTCACTTTTAAATTGCACAAAGGTTGATGAGAGTGAGAAAAGCTGGGGTGGTGTGGTTGGAGGTTTTTCCAGCACTGAAAGGAAGTGGCTTGCCTACCACTTCGATTATCTTTACAGAGAACATACACAGCCTAACAGCAACTTGAATCTAAAGTGCTAGAAGGACATTATTGTATGCTACAGGAGCCTCTTTTCTACATGACAGTAGGACCTGAAGGGACCAGCAACAAATGACACTAAATAAATCTCTAGCCAAAGGGATAGGAGATGTTATCTTGGTTGAAGAGCTGACATAATTTTTTGATAGATACTGAAGTGAACTAAAGGCTGCAAATATCTTTTGTTAACTTGCTTTTAAGCAAGAATTTTCAGTGACTTTAGAGAAAAAATTTAAATAATAAATCTGTATTTAAGAAAGGATTGTGTCAAATACAAATGGAAAACAATTTCTTATATCAAATTAAATTATAAGTGCTTTAGTTTTAAGCACAAGCCAGCAAGGTGTTGAAGCACAGATATGTTCATGCTGAAAATAAAGGCAAAAAAAGCAAACCAGCAAAATAAGAGCCCAGCTTCCCTTCTCTAGAACTGAGCTGACTGTAAACTCAATCGGTTAACTACAATTAACTACAAACTGCATGTGAGTCAACTGAGCAGCTCTCCTATTAATGACAGCACAGCTATGCTCCAGTTTGTGTTTGGCAACAAAGAGCAGAGGAATGAAATCCAATGCTCAATATGACAACTTTAAGACACAGTCAAATGGCTATTACTTTCACTGGCAGAACTAAACTTTATTTCCACGTGTATTACATACTGGTATTTGATGCCAAGTACATTAAAATTACTTTAACAGAGGATTCAAGTGAGGAATATTTATTCTTCACTAAACAGGTTAAGAAGGAATGTAAAAACCTGTAAGAAAAAACTGTTTAAGCTTTGTTTTGATTTTGGCAAACCAAACATTTAAGCACTCTTCTGTTCTCTCCTCACATTTTTCAAAGTACCAAAAAAAGCATCTTTTCATAATCATGCAGATGAAGGAAAAAAAGTCTTATAAAATCCATTTCTTATGCTAAATATGGATACAAATAAGAGTGTATTAAACACAAAACTCCCAATTCCTATTTTTAAATACAAATGCTGTATTATATTATGAAATGGGGATAATTAAAATATATCAATGACTACAAATCTAATAATTTAAAGCAAACTTAAAACATGCTGTTTGCTTTCATGTGGAAGAATTAGGATATTGTATGGTTCAAGCACTGCAGTAATTTCTGTCAGCTCCTTGATGCCCAGAATGTCAAACCACCAAACAAACTGACATGTATTCAGGTCTGAATAGCACCAGGTGTTTTTGCTTCTTTTAAGGTATTGATGTTTAATAAAATGTGACTCGACACGTGGTGTGACATCTTTCTGAAAGTGACATGCACAAGTAGACAATTTGCTTCAAGTCTCCAATAAGCTAGAAGTTTCAGACAATACTGAACAATTAGTAATGTATTTCATGGTACAGAAGAAAACAGTGCTTCCACAGTATATCCTCAGTTCTCAAGTACAAAAATATCAGTTATGGGTAGTCAATTGTTATCAAAATTTTATTGGTACAGAATGAAAGCAGCATTTACTTTATTGTTTTTTAAACCATACGTCATAAAATTCCCTAGTACACATATGGAGGAGTGAAATAGGCTGACCTGCTACTGATCCTAGGTCCAGATTTAAAATCTTTTTCCTGGCCAAATACAAACATTACCATTAATAGCAAAGGGAAGGCAGTTCCTCAGTGTGAAAGGTCAGCATCTGGAATCCTACTAAAGCACTATTTTTGAAACAATACATCACTTAAATGTCTAATTACATACACTACAAGTGGAAATCAAATTTTTATTAACAAGAACTATTGAGACTGGGCATAAATATCTTAACCACAAACCCTGGAAATACTATGGGTGCTTTGATGTGGCCCTTTTTGGCAAGTGAATCAAAACAATGGAGTATGGCTTTTCAATCTTCCCTTAAAAGCACATTTTACAAAATTCTGTAGGCTTAAATTATTTTAGAAGATCCCTAAAATTTTTCTGTAACATCACTTACTAACCAGAAGCATAAATTACATCAGTAGATTAAGCCATTGGCCAACAGCTGATCACCAGCATAACACAGGAGCCACTTGCTTTCGCTGTTGTGGTGTTTTGATTTTTTTTCCCCTCCTTTTTAAAGCAAGGGAGGTACTTTTCTAGTGAGAGCCATCCTACAGTACTATCAAACATTTCAGCTTACTACATACTTCTCCAAATCCTTAACAGTTTTGTTTTCCAGCAGATATTCACATCAAGCATATGCAGAGAGCAAATACAATCAAGTGCAGACAGTTCAAACATACTGTTTTACAGTTGCCCTCTGCAAACTAGAAGCCCCTCCTCATCCCAAGACAGGGCAAAAAAAGGGGAAATAGGTCTGCCATTCATGTAGGAGTTTGGCTAGCATAAGGTTTTATTAAAGTTGTTAACAAAAATAGTTAAACATTTTTTACAATTTAACATCCAGTCTGACAAAAGGCAAATCAATGAAAAAAATACAAAAAAGTAAAAAAGTGCACTACCCAGTCCAGTATTTTGCTTTAAAGTCATGTCACTTACAGTATATGAAAAATAAACCCAGAAGTGTTATTACTTTAAAATACACCGCTTCCATATTTCAGTATTTTACACATATATTCTATAGTGGAAGAGGAGATCTCTTAAAAACTTTACTCTTAAAATATTGAGGTGCATATGCCAAGTGGGACAGACTTGGCAAGGTAAGTTGCAGTAGAGAATCCTTTCAAATTTGGCATTTCATTTACATACCTTACTGGGCCAGCAAGGTCTGTAAGTATCTAAACCTTCCAGTAAGAACAGTATTTTTCTCTGATGTAGATTTACTAATACAGACAGCTACAAGAAACAGTGAGGTCAGCAATTCTATGGGATCTTAAGGAGATACGAGTCCTGATTTAGTCAAATGGTACAATGTCACAACAAACTTTAAGGCCGTGTTTTATTTGCTGATTAATGGACAAAAGGCAATGGATTCCCCCTCCCACCAAATATTTTCTTGAAAGTCTGTGCTCATAAAAATCATGAAAAGTTGGAAAGACTTAATTATTGAAACTTTAAATATATTTTACACAATCTTGTTTGTACAAAAATACAAGTTAAATATAAACATAAAGCAATCATGATAATTTTATGTAAATCCATTTTGTGATATTCTGTTATATATAAAAAGTTTCTCAGCTCTGTCTCATTTGTGAAAAGATCAATACCAGATTGAATTACTACTGGCAAAGGGCCCTAAAAAGCACACTTTAGCATTAAATATGTTTTACAATGTAAGTACCATTTCCTGATAATGTCTCTACTAAAGGCTGGCAAAAGATAGGGCAGTATGTCCATAAACCAACAAATAATTTGGCTACAATGTCATAAAACACAAACACACAAATCTGTACAATAAACCCAGTAGCTATGCAGTACATACTTGTTACAAACACACATACACAGACATGGAATGAAACTTAGTGAGATGTCATTTCTATTTCACTGTTCTTCAGTCTGGCATTTTGTCTTACTTCATCAAATGAGTATGACTTCGTTACCTTTCCATTCTTAAATACTGTGTGAAGGAGATCCTGCAAGAAACACCACTGTTATAGCAAGAGTGATCTGGCAAATGAACTAACAGAGATTATACAAACCCACAAGCAAGCACCCAAATCAAGCCTCATAAGACTAGAGCTTTAGACTGTCCAGACACTAAATCTTTACAGCTTCATCTGACACATTTCACTAATGGTTAGTCAGAAGAAAGGATTCTGGCCACCCTTTGCACAGACAGCAGCTTTGTGTTGAGTAGTCCCTAAATGAGTTGTCTACCTCCAGCCAAAGCCAAATACACACAGGCCAACTATACCTTGCTAGAGCAGCTATTAAGAAAGGCCTCACTTAACTAATTAAATACAATTCAATGACAGAAGTTTAAACAAAATCTTTACTTCCTCTGGAGCAACTGTGAATTTGTTTTTAAAAAGAAAGTTTCTTCACAGTCCCCTATGCACATGTTTTGTAAAACTGTATCAGGAAGTGCTTGCAAATTGCACACTGAAAGCAGCATGTACAGCTTTGCACAGAAAAGTTAGCACAAAAGCAGCACTGTGCAGGTGCTGTGCTTGATGACCTACTGTAAGGACCTGCAGCTTTAGGCAAATAGGACCACAAAAGAGAGTACATTTCCCTGTCATTTCCCAGGGAGCCCCAAGAACTGTACCACACAATCTCTAATATTCCAGGACAGAAAATTTTTCAATGAATTCTTTCACCTGTCAAAAATGAAGAACTATATATTGCCTGATTTCATAGCCAAAGTCTTGAAGAGACTGCTCACTATTAGGTCCCCCCCTCTCTATGTGCATACTTATATACACATATATAAAATGTTCACCACAAGTATATATATGTGCATATATAACTTCAAAAGTCTTAAGATTTTTTGCATTCAGAACACTACCTACAGTGTATACAGCTCAGTTTATTTCCTGTTTTGAAATTTCTCAGATGTCAGCAAAGAATTGTGCTTCTGTTATGTCAGAAAATTCAAGAAACTCCCAGCTTCTAAAGGCTGAAGTGCAATCTGAGAACTTATTTTCAGCCCCCTTAATTCAGGAGGAAACTCCAAATGCAGTTAAATGTATCATTGCTCACACACTGAAAATGTAAGAGAAAGCAAACTGAAAGCCTGAGATTGGCATAAAGCTTGTGCCTATTTTACTAAAACAACAACTTATTTTTGCAACTATAAAGAATTAAGAGGGAAACTGAATTCCTGGTTTAAGTTTACATCTTTGAAAACGGGGCATCTACTCCACATACAGAGCTTTAACACCTGAAGGAACTATTTAAAAAAATCTCAATGGGGAAATAGAAAAAAATTTAGCTATGTCTGCTCCTCTCCCACCCCCAACTCAGGGCACTACTCAAATCATGCAGTATAGCCCCTATAAAACTACTTGGCTGGCACATCTTCTGCAACACTGAGACATTAGTTTTGGTAAAAAACAGCAATGTTCTCTTGTTTCTGAAGACAAACAAAAGAGAAAGATCTCCAATTGTAAAGCCTAACCATTCTGCTGTTACTGAATTTGGCACTGGTGACAATTCTGAGGTAACAAGACAGGATTTGAACAGAAAGAGAAACAAAAATAAGTCCTGAAGTTAAGTTATAATCAGCTTTTTCACCATCTAATTTTGCATGAAGACTGATGTCAAATACATTCTGGAAATCCATACCTGTCCATACTCTTCAAGATCTCCCTTGCCTTCTTCAAGTGTCACGTAATCTCCAGCAGGTGTCCTATGCAATGACAGTCGTCCTTTCTTTGACCTTTTGTTTGGATCGGCTACTGGATCCTTGAAGACATTTACCTAAAATGAAGAGAGTAAAGGAAATGGCTTTGTATACCTAATGCAGATGGTACCAATGAAATAGGAAATGTCAAACAGGTTTTCAGCTGGGGAAGCCTGAATACATAATGGTAAAAGTTGTACGAAGACATACCCCGAGACCATTGGTCACCACGTAACTACATTTGAAGGAACAGTTTAAGAGATCTCTGGTTAGTTTCTGCAGCAAAGCTCCGCCAGATCCAAAGGCTATATTCTCAATACTCCATTTATTCTTCTTCATTCCCTCCACAATCTAAGAAGAAAAGGAAAATTATGATGGAGTATACTTTTAGAACATGCCATTTTCCCATAAAAATATTATTCTACTTAAACAAGATGCTTTTACAGACAATTAAACCAGCTAACATTCAGTTTCCAGGAGATATGTACATAACTCTGTCAGTATTTGGCATACTGTTTTATTTGTGATTCCAAATAATAATAGCATAGTAATGCAATGCCCAGACAATCAGAGCTCTAAAGAAAATACAGGACTTCATAGGAGCCTTCATTTCAGACCCTTCTGATTTCTCAGAATTACGGGAAGACCTCAAAGCATAGCATGTATCCTGAGACAAAGCAGACATTTGCCTCAGCAGCTCCAGGAAGTTATTACCCACGTTGACCAATGACTTCAACAGAGCAGTTCTCAAAATCATTGTCTAGTATTAGACTAATAGTTATAAAGATGGAAAATGGAAATGCACAAAGCTGCTCAATAAGTTTGCTTTCCCACCTTCTCAGACTGGTACAGATCAATGTGAACTGCACTGCTATCAACAGTCATGTTAAAACTTACAATGTCATTTCCCCCACCCTCATTCTATCCAGACAAACATGACACCCTCTAGCCTGGAGTAATGGGTGTTAGTTTAGTCATGCTCATACATGGCCAAGATTTGTTTCTCTGACCTGTTACCCTTGAGAGACAGTCTGAAATGATGGTTACAGACCCAACAAGAGAGCATTTGAACTCCTATCTCCTAACCATTTTACTAACAAAAAGAGGGTGAGAAAACTTCAGAATGAGTGCAATGGCAAAATTCCATCCGTCCAGAAAAAAGGTGAGAAGCAGAATGGAAGGACACAATCTATGGGGAATAGTGCAGTCTCAAAAATCAACATAATCAGAAATCTGGTAGTCTTCCGTGCAGTCTCAGCCTCCTCCATCAAAAAGACTGAACAGGACTGTTTTGGGAGCTACTGATGTCTAGCCTGCTTTTAAGGGACAGCTAAGGTACAATTAAAGTTTCATTCATAAGAAAATAAAAAGACAACACCAATTTCAGACAGTGGCAAACATAGCTAATGTAAACAAAAAGCATACTAGTATTTTGTTTATCTATTTAGTCACATGCAGACTGTCTCTTCAGATACTCAGTCTGAATGGCTGACAGAGACTAGCCAACAGGAGAGGCAGACTGCAGAGTCATGACTTTCTCAAGACTATGCTCTGAACACCTTCCCCACTACATTTTTGGCAGGGATTTCCATCATTTCAAACAGTGACTATACATAAAAGGAATCTGCATTTTCAGGTGATTAGGTCCTTCTGGAAGCAGTTAAAAGGGGTACTCTGGGAGGATAAAAGATTAAAACTTAATAATTCTCCCTTAAGCATCTCAGAAGTAACTGAAGATGACAAAGGAAGGGTAAGAGGAGGGATTTCATATACTGTCTCCTTAAGCATAATGGCCCTGTAAGAAACCAGACTTGACTGGGCCTGGATATGGACTCTTTATCTACATTGTCTTTTGAAAAAGCAAATGTAGGTAAACTCCATCTGGATTCTGATTACATTCTGTCCAGATGCTGACCAAGCCTGAAGCCATGTGAACTGTTGGTCAAACCTGAGCCAACATATTCCAGCCCTTTCCTTATCCAGTTTTATAGATCAGGTCTGAAATTGAACTTGTTTGAACATGTCTGCAAGATGCAGCACAAAGTACGCAGTATAAACAACACCCTACCAAGGTACATGATGCTTAGACTAACTTAACCTACAAGTATCGGTGAACAGACAATTAACACATGCTACAAGTATAGTGTAGCTGGGCCATGGCTGCTTAACCTTCTTGTCTGGGTAAGAAGAAACGTGAACCTCCTTTCAACTAGTGTTCCTGTTCTCATTTACAAGATGGTTTGGTCATCTTGTGCCACAGGCACAGCTCCTCGCTTACCTTGGGTGAAGAACTGGCTTCCACCTTTCCACTCTCTGCCAAGGGATTTGCTTACTCAGACTGGTCTTTGGCAGGTGAGGGGTGGAAGGGAAATCAAGACTAAGCTCTGACTCTACCAGTGACCCGCAGATGCCTAGGTAACAGCTTCCTCTGGTGTGGGGAATAGAAGGCAAATAGCAGCAGAAATAGGGAAGAAAAGGGGGAAATCTGTAACATGTGAAGCCTCCTCCAAAGGAAAACAATACAGAAGAATTTCTTCTCTCACACTTTCAAACCTATATAGGGAGAACAGTTCAGGTGTCAAGGTTTTGACCAGGTTCCTCTGACCATTATGAGCATGATTAATATATCAACTGTGACTCCAGATTAGAGGATTTTCTTTGCATAAAGTGAAATCTGGAAATTGAATGTTCAAAGAAAATCCTTTGAAAGTGTGTATATAGTGGAATTAGCAGATTCAAATGACTTTAAAAAGTGAAAATGCTAGAAGTCAGAAAAGATTCCTTACCTGTTCTACCAGCATCCCCTATTAAAACAAAATTTTAAAATCCAGTTTACACTCCAAGTTGTTTTCTATATTACTGTTTCAGCTAGTTTGGACAATTAAGTGAGACTGATCAGTCATTACTCATTCTAGATTTTCCTGTTGTACTCATTACCTTTCATCTAATCCATAACAAGAAAACATGCTTAGAATCTAAGACTGATATGGAGTAATTAGAATAATCACTTACGTTGGCTGTAAGAAAGGAAAGGAAAAAGAAAGCCACAACAACACATTCGTATTTACTCATTTAAACTCCTTTTTGAAAAGGATGAATTAGCTTCTAGGTTGGTTTTAGGGTATGTTATTGTTTGGTTGTTTTTAACTGGCAAGCTACTACCCAGTCATCCGAAAGTCATCACAGTAACCTTGGGTTTGCTGACGTAAGAGGATAAAGAGATCCATGAAATTTAAACATGATTAAAATTAGGCTACAAGATCATGGCATTTTTGCTCCAACACAACTTGCTGCTATCAAATGAGAAGTGTAGTTTTCCTTCTTGCCTGCTTCTCACAGCTCAAAACAACAATTTATGTTCTTTCCTGTACAGTACTGGTGAGTACTGGTCCCCTTTTTTTAGGCTAATTTAATTCACTAAACCACAGAATTCATCAGTTTTGTCTGAGTTAGTTGGCTGCTGCATGTGTGGGCTAATAGTTTAATGACCAGCACTGACATGAGGTGTGCAGCAAAACTACAGTCAGGAAGAGATTACAAGATGGCCACCAGGCAGCAGTGAGTTCTGTCTGCTGTGTATGTCTTGTGGAACTGGATCTTCAACTGTGTTCTACTACATATTAGAAGTAGACTTTTCCTCATAGTCACTTAGTTTGATGAGAAAAATATGTAAACAGGCTGATCATCTGAACAAAGAATTGCTCCTTCTGCCTCTTATCGCCTCTCAGAACAGAACCCGGCTGCTGGAATCATTTTCCTGCTCTATTTAGAGTTGGGAGAGCAGTGCATTTTTTTCCTCTAATGTAAAGATTTCAAATACTAGTTTTAATGTTTTGATTACAGTTGATATTATTTTAGCATCCTTGAATTCTGTCCAGCATAACTTAAAGGAAACAACCACCGAGTTCCTTGTAAGAAAGAATAGTCCAGCTTCTTTCCTGCCATGACTTACAAAAATCTCAACCACAACACATTTTGCCTAACACAGGCATCAGTCCTGTTAAACAGTTGTTGAGAACATAAAGTCTCTTCCTCTTGTATCTAATCATAAGACTTCCCAACTACTAGCCTCTCACATTTGTGTTCTGTTAGGCACATTAGAACAGTATATATTCTCAAAAAGCTACATCAGACAAAAAAATAAAGTAAAATAAAATTTGCTTTAAAGGCTACTGGAGAAGAAACAAGACTGTAGTGCATGACTGCACTACAGTTGGCATATCAGGTAACAATCATAATATTAACTGCTCTCTGAGGATCTGAGTGACAAACCTGAGTTGTCTTTGAGGTTCACATTTTGTGTCCATGTTAGATATGCAGACAGTTTCAGACTAACTAAAAAACAGGCCTCTTACTCCTAATTTCGAGGAGCAGCAAAAGTCAACTTTGTAAAGAAGAATCCAAGGCTGTATTAATCTAGAAAGCTAAAGACAAGCTTCAATACAATCATGTAAAATTAATCTTAAAATTTATCCAACAATTTATTTCCAGTTTTGAACTCTAATACAGCTGAAGATTAGTGATCCAGGACAAACCTGATTAAAGGCAATTCCTCCTTCTTTTACATGTCCCTCGTTACCTGTAGTTACTGTAGTGTGTACCTTTGTAACCACATTTTTTGTTACCTAGTATCTCCATCTAGTCAATAGTGGTGAATGTAAACCTAGTTTTCAAGCAAGCAGCATCTACTAAACAACTGATTTTTGTCTTGATGAATTTGAACTTTTGACCTCAGCTACAGTCTGTTATAGATATACTGTTACATTTTTTACATTACTGTAATACATACTTTCTGGGCTTTCCAAAATCCTTATTCCGCTAGTTGCCAATTCAATGAACTTGTCTCCTTTACCCTTGTTTTTAAAGTCTCCTTCAAAACTACAGCTTCAATATTTGAATGCAAGCACACTTCAGCTGGTACACAACTACTGACCCAAAACAGTTAATTATTACTACTCCTACAGCACCGCAATGACGCAGTGTGCCTTAGATATCAATGAAAGGACCAAACACTACCAGATTTTGATCTGAATTAGAGTTGACAAGCAGGATGAAAGCAAACAAAAGGAGAGACAGTGGGAGGAGAAGAGTTACAACAGGGGGATTAGGAAATGCGGTTTAGGGGGTTTTTTATGCATCGTAATAATTCCCTGTGGAGTTCTAATGAATTTGTTTCACACACTAGGATATCCTGTCACTGTCTGGAATGAAGGACGGGGTGGGGTCAGCAGTCTCTGCTGCAACATCTGACTAGTCATTACAGAGCCCAGATTAAATATCAACATTGCCTGTGTCACCCTGACACATGATCAAGCTCTCCTACCTCTTGCAATGTGTTGATATCCACACCATCCCCTTGAATAACTCTGAGATACGGTGGCAGCAACTTGTAGCCTTTTGAGTTCTCTGTAACGGGAAACTTCTTCCCCAAGATCTCCAAGACCTATTGAATAAAGAAAGAAGATGGGTCAAAATAAAAACCTGCCATGCCAATAAGCACACACAATTTCCACATCTGAGGCATGCCCTCTCTCACATAAAAAAAAAAACAACACAGAAAAGTAAAATCCATAAATACCGTCACTTATCCTGCTCTAAATCTACCTCAATAGGCACACAAACTAAAAGCATGCCAGCCACTCTGGTGGAAGGCATCAAATTAAAGCAGTCACAGACGTTATGGCCTTCACGGACTTCGACCCAAGAGCTAATCAAAACCATGCTTCCCTCCTTTCTCTCTGGTTGCTGTGAATTTTAGCTATTAAAATGTGTCGACTGAAGATTCTGCTCTTCTTTTGACCTCCCTTAAGGTGATGGATGAGGCTTTCAATTTTCTGCCATTTTGTTAGCCACTAATAATTAAAATTAAATACTTCAGTTAGGAGGTTTTCTTATCAACTCTGATTACTCAAAGTTCTTATTTGTGATATATTACTTGTCCCAAAGAGGAAGGGGAGAGGACTCCAAGTTGTAAAGTGTAAGCGTAAATGTTAAATCTGTATGGATCTAATCTGATAGACTAGCAAGATAATTAAAATCTCCACTACTTTCTTATTAACACAGTGATGATAACTACTCCAATTGAGAGATATATATCATCAACAGCTTTGATTATAGAACTAAAACAATCATGACACTCTCTAAAAACCTATGAGGCAAGAAGCATTTTTTTCAACTTGGAGGGCATGTGCCACTGCTTTAAATGCACAACTTACAAAAGGCAGAAGAGCACTAAACTTCTATTTGTAGCATAAAACAATGAATTGCATTAATACATGATGCCAAAGTACCTAAACTTGGCGGTAAGAAGTCTTATCGGTCTGGCATTTAATACTCAGTTTGCCTCCCATTTTATGTGTTATTAAGCAATTAAAGTTTTTCTTTACAGAGTAATTCCAGCACCATCAGACCAGCAAAAGTGGTACCTGCTGTAAAAGCTTCAAGAATGGTATGCAGGAATGGGTCTGATGTAAAAGATTAAACAATTGATACTGCAAAAGGGTTTCCATATCTATATAGAGCTGAGGTAAATGTGTACATTCTTCATAGGTCCAAATTACCCTGCATCAACTATATCTTATGCATTCCAAGCCAAAGCATTAGGTTTCCTGTTTGCTTGCCAGTCATTACAAAATAAAACAACTGCCCTTCCCAATCTCATATACAAATGAACTCAAGAAAGTATTACCTTTAAAACAGTGTCAAGCGGATTCCCAGAATCTGGTCTAATAATAAGTGGTGCCTCTGGACTTCGGGCTTCAATTATATGCCTTAAGTCATCACCCCATATTTTTTCACAAGCATTGTAAATGTCGTAGCTGTCACTAACCACAGATACAGGCACTGAAGAAAACTGTGTCACTATGTGTTCAAAAGCATCTTTTTCATGATCTTTCCCCCAGGCCGTTATGGTACTGTAACATCAATTGAAAAATCCATATCAGAGCAGCATTTATATGTTAAATCACATATTCTGTATTTCCTACCAGCGAAAGTTCAAGATAACAATAGGCAACATGATTACAAAATGGCATAAACTATGTGCTTATCAGTTCTGTGTTGCACAGATCGTAAATATACTAAATACACAGCACCTTGGATTTAACTTTGGCAACTCAGAAAAACACTTAACACATGAAACATTGTGTGATTTTTTTTGGGGGGGGAGGGAAGCGGTGTGGAAGATTTTCTCTTTTAAAATTTGCAATTCAGACAGAACTACAGATGCAAGAACAGAACAGTTGCTGCTCCGGCAACTTCTGACTACAAAATGGGAAGTAGAGAACTAGCAGCATATGTTAGAAAAATCTTAGAAGAAAACACAAATTATTTTGGTTTTTAATAGTGATTTAAAATCATTATGCTCACTCATACAAACATTTTTCTACAGGAACCTCAGGGCATTACCCTTGGTACAAGGATACAGACAAGCACATAAAACAGCTGCTAAGTGAGGTAATAAGTTACTGAATGCCAGCCAATCTGCAGTAGCTACTCTGCATGTGGCTGTCACAGACCAGGTGACATAACTGACTTCTGTAACTTGTGTTCAAACACCTAAAAATGCTCTCATGCAAAGCATAAAAGTGTTCAGTAAAAGCCAGGGAGTCCTGAACTTTTATCACAAAGGGCTAGCATTAGCTACTGCTTGGACATGCCCTAGATCACAGCAGTGAAGAAACAAAATTTCTTTCCAACAGGTTGGGGTAGTCTAAGGAACAACTCTGGTGGCATGCCATAGGCAAGCACCACGCGCACAACAGAACCTCACACCGGAGGTTGTGGAACAGTCTAACAATTCTGGAAAAGAATTCAAGTCTCCTGAATACCCTCTTTTTGTGTACGAACTTGGAAGGGGTGTCTGTAGACTGCACTTGGAAATGCAAACTAACTAGGGTAGTTTAACCTGTCTCCTCTCACACTACCACTTCAATATGCTGTGAAAAAAGATGCTTTTTCTCTTGACTCCATGTGTTTGTTTTCATTACAAATAATTTTAGAGTTGCTTGAGCCATCACTTTGGGATTTAACTGTAGTATTAAACTAAGCTAAGAGGAAGTATTTCACGCAAAATTTGTCACCTTTACTTATCAGGCAGGAGTTCTAGAACAGCACTACAGCAATGGTCCAGAATTTTGTATGAAGCAGTGTCATTTTAAAGATGATCACTAGCCTAGAAGACCTACTCATGTCATTCCTTTCCATTATCTCATCTTGCAAAATGAAAGTGGAAACCTTCACTATTCATTTTCACCTCAGTGAAAATACAATTTAAAAGCACTAGACTTTTTCACTCTGTTAGAAAAAACCAACCATCCCTTCCTTTATATTCTGCTCACTTCAGTATGCAAACATGCAAGTGAAATCCAAGGACTTGTATCTACTCCCAACCTTATATAGTATTTGGATATAAAAATAAGAGTTCGACATCTCAAATGCCTTTTTAAGATTGGTTCCTTACTCTGAAAAAAATCATTCAAAATTCTCAGTGAGAGATCAAGGATTAACCATTAGCTGAATTAGTTATATTGATGGCAAACTTCAGAGTAACTGTTTCTTCTGGAGGGAGAACATGATCTGGGAAAGTCCAGAATTGCAACTTACATGGGTTTTTATTTTATGATTTCATGTTTAAAACAAAGTTTAAACTTCATAAAGTGAATCGTCAGTATCTACTTGTAAACTTGTAAGCCTTCAAGTCATTTTAGAAAGAATCATCCAAACCTACTCAGACACTGATAAGCAGGTCATAGCTAAAATCTTTTAAAACACATTTATAGTTAAGAACAATCATTCCACTGTTATGGCCCTAGAATATACAAAAGTGTAAGTATTGAACTTCAGCCTCAACAGCTTGATCAGTCATGGCTAATACTGTACAATGTAAGTGAAACAGTGTAATATTTCTGGATATAGAGATGGATAAGAAAAAAACCACATTCTGTTAAGCTATTTTTATAAAGGCTTTAAAAGCCCAATATCTTACCTGTGTTCAGCAGCTGGAACAGAATAGCCTGGAACTGGATCTTTTGTACCGTAGTACTTTTTAATTAATGCAATTCCTGCTACAGTGTCTGTTCCTTTGAAGTTCACCAAATGAGCTGAAGCTCCTATTCCTGCAGTCTGAAAAAGATGCAGCTTTCAGTTACCACACCAAACACAGAAGCCTAAATTCAGCCCCCACACAGCACTAGTTTCTAACAACAAAACTGTGACTTAGTTCCGCTTTCACCAATGCCCTCTTCATGCATTTAAACAGAAAAGAGAGCTTCCATATAGAAGACAGCTCTCCTAGTCTCATGCTCACAGATCCCCCACCCGAGCTCTGCCACCCCCACATTAAGTCCAGCCAGACTTCTCAAGTCTTAGACAAGTAGTACTACCTCTTGCGAAGAAACTCCTCTGTAGCCGAAGTCATGCAGCTTATACTCCAGTCCTTCTAAGCTGCCAGAAGTCTCTAGCAAATATCTGGCCAAAATCTTTTTCTGCTCTCTAGAGTTTGTAGCCACTGTGATTGGATACCATGACTGCACAAGAATAGTCTAAAACAAAACCCATCACATTATTAGGTATACGTTTCCTTAGGACTTAAAAATCCCCACTTGGCATTTAATCATCACCTATTCATAAAGTAGTGATGTCTCCAACAGTTTGCTTTAGGGCTAAAGTAATTAGCCTTTATAATACTTTCTACGGTAGGCTAAGTAGTAGCCATCTCAGGAGTTATCACTCCCAAGCTACAGATACACAATTCCTCCCATCCTCCTGTCCTTGTGAATAAAAGTACTGTTGTGAATTTCCTGTAAAATTGTTACAATCTCTTGTAGGGGTAAAAGATTTGTGCAAGAACACTAAAAAAGAATCCAGGCTTACTTAAAGAAGATGACAGCTGCCAGAGAGTCACCTTAAACCAGTAACAGATTCAGCCTTTAACTTAAGTGCACTAATATTTACTGAGATAAAACATGTTAATTTTCTAAAACTGACCTCAATCCAATTTGTGAGCCAGTAGCACTCTGGATCTGTGTTTTCTACTGTGAAAAGAACATTTCCTCTGGGAATTACAGAGCCCTCAGGAACCGCCTTTATTTCTATAGGAAGGTGGCCATCATATTTCTGTGTAAGAAACAGTAATATGGTTAGACAACAGGAAAAATTTGGACCTCTCTATCAACTGCAGTGGATAAAAGTCAGGCTATGAGTTTATTGAAAAAGCTTTCTTCTTCTTAATTTCTTTCAACCCTAAAAATAATTTGGCTTGTTTGCAGACCCACCAGCCCAAATGAAAAACTAAATAAATCTGCATTTATCTAAAAAAAGAGTAAAATCTTATAACCCGAACCCCAGTTTCTTTATCAAACCAAATGATGGTTATCATGTGTATTCCTTGTGGAATCTGAGTCAGAAAGTCTTAAGTACTCTATAAAAATATCTAAGTTCTACCTACAGAACAAGAAATATTACTTTTCTTCAGTGCTTTCACATAAAGCAAGCTAAAATGGTTTAGCTACTACCTAGGCCTCAAAAAAACCTCTGCTTTTGCTTAGTAGAGATGTTTGTTTTCTTAATTTTTTAGAGCAAGATCCATTTAATATCTATCTTGAACAAGAGTATTTTACAATCTCAATTATTCATTAAAAATGAAATCTAATCTTGAAGTGTCATTTTTTTGACAAATTCAGTCTTCCACTCATGAAGGACTAAACATGGTGTGAAATATGCCTTTTGAAAACGAGTAAGTTGCAAACAGCAACTCTAAAACAGTAACAATAACTTTCTGAAAGAGCTCTGCCAGCTAACCTAGTAATACTTAAAATGTTTTGTATATTAATATTTTTTACAGAAAGTCTCTCATGGTATATTCTTTACAGGCAACATAAATGGCATCAATTTAAAGAAACTACACAGATTCATAAGTAGTATCAAAACATATTCTCCAGCACCTGTTATCACAACAGAAGAGTCTTCTACAGTGCTGTTTAAAAGTTGCTTTGAAAAAGTAATATGCTGAAGCAAATTGTGTTTATATAGCACACAGTGTTTAGTTGCCAGACTTGGAGATATCTGTTCTGTATTAACAAGGACACCAAAGCCTTCAAAACCGCTCAAAATAATTTATTAATGATTCAATAAAAATAAAAGTAGTTAAATGAAAAAAAAAAACCAACAGATTTCAAAGTTGCTATATATGTTGACTTTGACCACAAAAAAAGCCCCTTTTCAAAATTTTTAAGTAGAACCAATGTGTACATTTCAGGGCTTACATCTCAATCACCTTAAACTGCCAACTTCCTGCCTTTACACCACTCCCTTGTTCTCCAGGCAGTCCATTTCTCTCTTCTAGCCCTTCGCTATCAGTATTTACTCATTCCTTTACTCTCGGTACAAATTCATCATGTATATATATTTCAAATGCATTTTGGCACTTCACTCATACAGTCATTGCTCCCACCACTTTATCTAATGCTACACATTAGGCAACAGGGCCACAGAGCAAATAGTGGTAGGTATGTGAATACACACAGGAATTCAGCGAGCATAAGCAGGGTCTTTGTGTGCGTATAAGGGCATGCAAAGACCCAAGGTTACATACACTTCCAGATTAAGAGCCATCAGCATCTAAGAACAAAAAGTGGAAGTCATGTTTGTTTACATACATGCACAATTTTAACAAGAAAATCTGACAAAGGAATACGCAATGTGTACAGAGATAAGCAGAAAGGCTTCTTGAATGGAATTAGTTAAACCATGTTAAAACTCATTGTGGATAGACACGCAGCATTATAAGTGTATTAATTCAGTTTAGCCAAAGAGAGATCAAGATTACTTTTAATACAGATGAGAGCAATTCACTATGTATAATGTAGCTTAAAACACAAATATGGACTGAATTCACATCTGTAGTTATTTGAAATGGCTGCAGATCCTCTACAAACCTCTACATGACTGACTCCCTCTTAGAAAACAGTGGTTTTATTTACCTTGTTGCCATTTACAACACTTAGTTGAAATTCACTTTTCTCTCATACACATTATGGTCCACCCTGGTTGCAAGACAACATCCAGATATATTCACAGACAGACGCCACCGTAAAATACATACATAGTCAGGATATCCAGGGAAAAATAAAAGCCAAGAACTAAAAATTGTGTTTTCAAATGCCAAACCCATCCATTCACTAGAGCCCATAATAAATTCAGCATTTAATTAATCTGCAGAGATTAGAACAGCTCTGACAAATGTTTTTCACCCGAGTCTGCTGCTATTACAGAGAAGAGATAGTTGCAGGTACTTGAAGACTGACACCTTTTTAAACAAAAGGCAAAGAGGGTAATTGTAGAAAGCAATTTGGAAGGATTTGTGTGTTAGAAGTGATCCAAGTCTTGTATTTTATAATAAATTTCAACTTCAGTATCTCTCGAAAATTTAGGAAACAGTTGAACAAAATGTACTTTCTGGAACTATTTACACACACAAGAAGTTGCAATGCTTTCAGCATTAGAATAAAAAAGGTTATGCTTAGTTACAGAAAGGAATATAAACGATGCAAGCAACCACTAAGCTCTATATTACATATGGAGATTTGCCAACAAGTCCCCACTTATGCTAGCTGGCTGACGGCAGCTATAAATCCTTACTACCTGCAAAGCCATATTTGGCATTTGAAAGGATGAAAATTACTTTTCTCTAAGCAATTACAATTATGTGATTATTCTTTGACAGCTGCTACTCCTTGTTCACTAAACATAAAAAGCTAAATTTATCCAGTCTTTACTATTATGTTTAAAAGGATAAACTGCTATATTTATCCTACAGTTGATTCATAAATCCTTCATGATGATCTCATATTATTTTATTAAGTTTTTACCTCCAGAATATAGTTCCATCCCTTTTCGTTGAAGACATCATCTTGAAAATGCTCTCTATATACTTCTTTGGCTTCCTTGATTTTCTCTTTGGTCACCACTTTACCTATGGTTTCAGACACACATGAAACCTTAGAAACTTCTGATATTCATCAATTTATAAAATAAATAACAAAAACTTCGTTATTTTCTGTTGGCACAGAAAAGTCTCTTTCCAACAAAGACATCGAAAACATGTCAAATGTAATGTATTAGTCATGCTAAAACCAAATTTTACTTTTATACATTATACAAATTAGGATGCTCAAGAAACCAACAGGATAAAATACGTTTGTGGTTTGCAAGTGACTCAGCAACAATTTGAGAGTATTACTCATTTTAGTAAGAGTTTTAGTAGTAGTGCTTTTCCCAGATAATTGTGCAAATTGGCACATGCAACAAGACATAACTGGACAAGCACAAGGGTTAAGCTACACTGCTCCAGGGAGAATTTCCATGGAGAGGCCTTTCAACCACTCTTCGATTGACCACCTTGTGATAGGAACTGACAGACTAACTACATTATTTGAATAAGGATTGTTACTGCTGTAGGATCAATCATCTACTAGAAAGATTAGAAAACAATCCTCAGATTGCTAAAGAGAAAAGAAACAAGATTATCAAGTCTTTTGATTACAGTGGAATGCCAATCTTTGGCAGAATTTACAGATATTTATGGTTTCTGGATCAAGACAAAGATACATAACCTACATGACTGAAGTTTTCCATCTAAAGCTTGGCAGAAGCAACCTGCATTCAGGTCACAACAGGTAATATTTGCACGTTATGTAAAAACACAAACACCACAAAGGAATTGTCAGATGTTGCTCTTAAAACTGTCAATATTGAAAATGCTTGCACACACAGCTACCATATTCAACAATGTACACTGAATGGCAACCAAAATTTAAGGCAAATTAAAAGCATTATTAGTTTACATCATAAATAAAGCAGTAAATACAGACTAAAGTTTATGTTCGAAATGCCAAAACGTATTTTCCCTTGAATCTTCTGTCTTCTTGTACTTCTATGAACAGTCTTGCTCTATTTTTCATTCATTTCACAGAATCACACTGAAGTTGGGATATGAACACCTCTTCATTTTTAACAAACTGCTGGCATAAACAAACAGAGAGGTGTCTGAACTAAAAAGTCAATACCATTTTATGAGGGTGGACAGCTCATTTTCAGAATCACATAAGATCTTACGCATGACACTATCTACACTGTACCAAGATAACCTGGAACTGTTTCAATTATAGACTCCAGGCTTGGAAAAAAAAAGTATTATAAAATGTTACTGGAATTTAAGACAATTACCTTTTAAATATTTATTCAGTATGTACTGCAAGCCATAAAAAACAGTTTCTTCATATTTCACTTTCCTTAATTTGGAATTTTCAGTCTTCTTTTCGCGACATTCAAAGTAGGAATATACTTTGCTTGTATTAGGTGGATATTGCTTGTAGTGCGTAACCTACATTAAGAAAAACTTTAGTAAGAGCTCAAAACATCACTACACAGCACGAGAGAAATCATATTTGTACGTTAAAACTTAAGAGTAACTCTCAAATCTTCTGGGCTATTATTTATCCATTCACATTTTATGCAGTAAGTATTTAGGGGAATTCCTCTTTTCCAGACACATTCAATTTTCAAAATACTTCCCTCCCTATCTGATTCTTTACTTTTCTGTCAAGCCTTTCCTCCCTAGAGTAATCTTCATGGTTAGCGTTTCCACTACCCCGATGACTTCAGTTTGATTAACTGAGAAAGACACTGGCTGGGATGTTAGGAGCAACACTGAGCACCAACATCTTCAATCAGTTTTCACTCTCCCGCAGCTTGGGAAAGTCTACTAGCTATAGGAAGCACAAAGTTGCCTGCCACTACCAGAATGGAACCACTCCCTTGTATTTAATTGAATTTTGAAGGCCATAATCATGTAGTACAAATAAAAGTCCTCCAGAACCAAGAAGAAATTGACATCGTACTTTCCCCAAGCATCTCATTCACCATAAGCAAAGTGGGTTTCTTAATCTCTGGTTACATCAAAGCTTCAAACCTGCTATTGTCAGTAATGCTGTTAAAACCTACCTGAGCTTTTTACCTCCCCAGTTTGCTAGATAGACTTTCCCCCAAACTTTGAAAAAGTTCACGTTCTGCATAAAGGAAACCTGGAAAGTTGCAGCCTGTGTGTATTACACAGAAACTAGTCATATAAACATACATTGATATGCTGCTTTCAAAAGGAACAGCTTTTTCTAGCTACTGATAGAGAAACTACTCAGAAATTCACTCTGAGTAATGTATCATTTGAAAAAGCAAATTCCATGGAAAATCCATAATTCCGTATTAAGCAAAGAACCTAGGCAATGACACAAAATTCCATACTACCAATGTTTAAATTACAGAATACATAAAGAACCTTAAGACATTCCCAAAGGTGAAGCTATCTAAGGTTCTCTTAAATTATGATGGAAAGAAAAGTCTGAACAAGTCTATACATTCCTACAGCCAAGTAAAGCACCACCGTACATCAGAACAAAACTCAAAAAGGTGTGAAAGTCATGTCTAAGTTTCTGTCACCCACGCCCTCAATACTCAAATTCACATTCCTCAAACATTAAATCTCTGTTTTTTCTATCTTTTTTTCTGACATTAGATTAGATCTTAACCTGAAATATACGCCACCCACTGTTCAGAAAATAGTTATTTCTAGGAATTCAATCCTAAATAAATATCCTCTGTGTGATAGAAATGTAATTTTATCAATTAAATTGCTTCAAGTACTTAAAAGAGATAATGAACTAATTTTACAACAGTTATACATGTAAGATTTGATTAGATTCTAATGTGTGAAGAACATATTTAGACAGTGAAAAATACACATCCCTGGCAATTAAGATATAAATCTAAGCAAACTTTAGATCTGCAATTTTAAATAATTTGTGCTTCTTTTGACATTCCACAAGGCTATTAGTTTTACCTATCAAGCTGAAACACCCTTCAGGTGTGCATAGGGTTTCTCACAGACTACTCATTATTTAAAGACATGTCCTGATTTGGGTTAGAACAGAACGAATTCTCTTCAGTGATTTTACTTTTAGCTAAAGCTCTTATAAGTAACTGCACTTTCTGAAACTAACAGCATGTTTTTGCAGACAGTGCCCTGCTTCTAGCAGTAACAAGACCTAATGTTTAGAGTTACTACCTAGGATTGGTATGCAAAGCAAGGTCACTGCTAAATCTTGTGCCCCACGTTGGGCAGGTGCACAGTAAAAGGCTTCACCTTTAGGGAGAAGTGGACAGTTCAGGCGACCCTCAACTGACCAACTAAGTATTCCATTCCATATACATCATATTTGATGTAAAGCTAAGGGATCACAAGGGTCAAGTTCTTCTTGGTTCTGTTCTTCAGTGGCCACCATTCAAGGAGGACTTTTTCTGTTCTGCCTTAAACCCCAATCCATACGTTCCTGAATCCAGTTCCAAGACCAACCCCTCAAGTGTGGTTCCCATCTGCTGTTGAGTCCTTATGCCACAACATCAGTAGTGATGGTGACATAGTTGCCATCAAGGGGGGCTGTGTTCAGTATTGGTTTTGTGTGTATTTCATTTTATTGTTACTATTTTCATTAAAGTAGTTCTAGTTTTCTTTTCCAATCCACAAGTCTCTCCCCCTTATTCCCTTGGGGTACTACAGTGAAACTGTCACTTGGTTCGTGGCTGGCTCAGCCCTAACCCTTTACAAGACACAATCACAATCTTCAAGTACCACACTTTCTAAGAACTGCTTGCTCCAGGCATGCTGTGTGGTTGCACATGAGAGTTTAAGCACAAGACCTACCCCCTTTTTTCCCCACTTATCTGGCCATCTGTTTGGCTTCCAAGCTCTCAGGCAGGGCATCATACCTAGCAGGAGCATCTGCCCACAAAATACTGCAGCAGCTCTGAGTGTTAGCTGGCATTTCTGGTCTACCAGGAAATGGGAAATAATACCCATCCATCACAGTGATGGTTTGGCGTATAGTGAAAGACCTAATGGTAAAAAACAGCCTGAAAAAGAATCAAACTCTGGAAAGTGGGAACAGAAGACAATGAATATCACTGACAACCAACCAACCAACCAACCAACAACAACAACAATCCCACAACACTACAAAGCACCTGGACAATGAAAACTGTGCTTCAAAAAATGCCTGAACTCTCCTTGTTGTCAGACAAAGTTCTGTGTCTTTCTGTATTTTAAAGAAGAGTGGAAAGAACAACCAGTGACAATATTTGAAATTTATTTTATGTAACTTACAGATCGAGAAAGTACTGATAAATCTATGTTTTCAGTTAGGGGATGACAGAAGCAGGACTTGTACAGAAGGGGTCTTGATAAGTGGGAATGACTATGAAGTCACCTTCTCTTCACAGGAAAAAACCCCACAAAACCAACCCAAAAACCAAAAAAAAAGCCCCTACTGGGATTAAGAGACCCTTTAAGAGAAAACAAAACCCCAAAATACCTTCAAAAGCCTTTTGATATTTAGTTCAAAGGCTGTGGTTTAGGTTTTGTCTCCAAAAAGTATGACAAACAGCCTTGGAACAATCACCTGCAACAAGGCTATGTATTATGACTGAAATAGAGCACTATTATTCCAGTTGTGATAGCTCCTTATTAAATTCAATCCAAATAAAGGTATATTCTGAAGAAAGAAAATCTCCATAAGGACTACATGTACTTAACGAAATTAAGTCAGTCATTTAAGAAAAACCATGAGGCACAAATTGCATTTACATCAGCCATCCAAAAAAACACCCCAAACATTAAATTTTAAGAAAAAGGAACACGTATTTATCACAAAACAGGGATGACTGAGGTAAAGGCTACAGTTTTATAGGCTAGATAAGAAACCCTTTGGCATATAAGCCAAATAGTATTACAATTTACAAGCTTTGTTGTACAACAGGTGCAAGGAAATTACTTTAAAATGTTATTTTTAGTCTATGTAGCTCGACTATTTGAAAAGCTGACTAAACCAGGTCTGTGATGAGCAGAGAAGACAGATGTGGACATCTCCATCAGTGGTTTATTCCTGGTGATCACCTAGATCAGATGGGGGCTAACATGAGCAATCAGAAAGATGCTTCCAAGCCCTGTGTAGAGTGAAAACAAGTCCCCAAACACCTAGCCAGCAGGATCTTGCCGTACTGTAACTCTACAAGTGATTAAATGATACCAGTTCAGCTAAGGCAGTATTTGAACATTCTGGAGCCACTCTGAATAATCTTTAGTGCAAAGAAGGTACAGAACATGCCAGCTACTGAACCCATGGCACCGTACAGCCACAAACATGAAGAACCACGGGAACAGGTGGAAAATAAGCCACAAGTATGGCCCTGGAAACAAGTACCTGGGCCACTTGGCTAGCACTTGGTCTGCAGCAAGTCATTAGGGCCCAAGGTATGGGCTGGTCTCTGTACTACAGTGTGCGAACAAGGCTCAAAGTGAGCTACATCCTTCCCAGTGCAGGTGAAAATTGACCATGGCCTGGTTGAAGTGACAAAAATGAGAGCCACAGTTGTGGGGTGCAGTATCAGAATGTCTTATTGATGCTGGAAGAGATACATTTGGGGGATCCTCACCCTCATATACCACTTAACTGAGATAGATGATTTTACTGCAGTGGTGCTTCTGCATTTACACTTACCTATTACGTGCAAACATTGTGGAAAGAGGCTGTGATTTGAAAGACTGGGGTTTTTTTCTAAGCCTTTATGAGGTTTAGCCAATGGAGCAGTTAAAAGCAAAGGCTGCCAATAACCTATATGGAAAACAATGCTGTTGACAACAATGAGGAGATGAACCAGCATTTGGGAACAAAGGGAATGCTTTATCAAATACACCTCAATGAAATGAGACATAACTAACAGCAGTTATAAGGTACTGCTGACTCCCTTCAGGAGGGAAAACAAAATAAAACAAAACACCCTCCAGAGCTGCAAGTAGCAGTTATATTCAACCAGGAAGCTTCTGTAGCTTTCAAAGCAATCACAAAAGGAATGCACACCACAAAAGTGGAAATAAAAACCAAACTAAAAGTCAGTGTGGGTAAATGATAAGCTTGTTTGAACGAAAGAGGAAACATCAGAAGAATCAATCTTTAATAACTCAACAAAAAGGGCATCCAACAATAGCAAGTGAAGTGCAAGACACTTTGAGTAAAAAAAAAAAAGAAAAAAATAATGTAAGAGTCAGGTACAATCTTACCACTTCAGTTATGTATGAGCTTCAAATTACCACAGGAATGTAGTCTTCAAGAGACTCCAGGCCCGTAAGTGAAGCAAATACAGATAATGTTTAACAACTAAGACTATTAGGAGGTATCTGTTCTTATGAGATGAGAGGGATAAACTAATGCAGGTTATAACTGAAGGTTAATCTTGTACCACTTTTAATGTCTCTATTCCAGTTCATCCATCATCTCTTAGATATGTATTGAAAAATAAGACCAGGTGAGCAAAAAGCTAAGGGATCTGTCAGTAGTAAAAAAACCTAAGGAGAGCACGTACAAGCAACTGAATTCCTATGGAAGCTGCACATTATCAGCAGAGATGATGTCAGTGACACACGTTCATATTCATTTAAAAAACAAGGTCAAGTGTAAGCACTAGAACTGAATGTGTTCTCAACTGCTCAGTGAAAACACAATGTTTGAAAAAGGTAACACTTTCCAGCAGATTACTACCTTGCATCTATGATTATCACAATGACAAAATACCTTATGTTTACTTTTTACACATTTGTGAACAGCCAGTTGTACTACTTCACATACTGCTACACATTTCCTTAATGAAAAACTAAAAACATTTACCTTTTCAACAATGAAAGTTCCATTAATTTAAAAATTGGCTGAATTCTGTACAATCGTAGTACTCCTTTAAACCAATGACAACCTGAGGTTTGTAACAGGATTGTGTGACTGAAAATCAAAACTTGGAAGATTGCTTCTTATGAGTGCTGAGACAGAAATTTCCAATACTTTTCCACTGACAGAATTACAGGAGGTAAGAGAACACATTAACACTCCACCACAGGTTTTAATAAAAAGAATTAAAAGAAAAAAACACACCTATACAGGCTGCTGAATTTTTTTGCAATCATTAAGGACTGTTAAAATCAATAAGTTAAATGTACTCATGTCTGTTCTTTGCATACCTCTGGTTTTCTAAATAAAGAATATGCAGGCTGTCAGAGCCTGGAATAAACATGCACTCACATGAAACGCTTCAGAACTGCTCTCTTACATCTATGCAGAGTAAAAGAAGTCATTGAAAGTGACAAATACTGAGAATTCAACATGGAAGACACAGAGAGTTAAAACCTATCTTTAAAACCATCCAGACAGAACTGAATTCTCAAATAGATCTCATTTACAGTCTAGATAGCAAGTCAGCTCCTCCTATGGGGTAATTGCATGGCAGCTTATTATAGCTATCAGTTTAATTACAAAACATTCCAAGCGACAGTAATACTTTTCGTTAGTAAAAGCAAAACAAGCTGCTATTAATTTAACAAACAAGGTTCAGTCTTCATTTCCACAGCCTTTCCCTACTTGCAGTTCATGGGCCAGCCAACCCAGGCCTGTTATATGCCAGTCACCAGCTGACCAACACAGCTCTGCTAAGCTGATTCTCCCAGTACAGTTTCAGATCACATATACCCTGGAAGATTTCTTGCCCATGCAGAAACAAACAAATAAAGGATAAACAGAGCATTTGGAATCAAAGAGAAAGTAAATGGAGAGGCGGTGCTTCAACAACAGCAGACAAATGAGGAACTGAAGGGCATTTACCCTTTCGCTTTGGGAAGCGCAATGAGTGACTGGAGCCCTTGCTGCCGCGGAGGGGCAAGGTCACCACAAGTATGGGGTGTAGACACAGGAGTAAGACGTCATGTGGCACAAACTGCAAGCTGCCTGCTGATATTCCCTCACTTGCAGCTTTCTAACAACAAAGATTTTGACTTCAAATGCTTCTCCTTTTCAGTATTATTTAGTGACTAGCAGAAAACTACGTTTTTAGCATTGTTGCTTCACTGGACATTCACACACTGAGGTTCCCCAGATGATACTGCCATTGATAGACCTCTTGAAAGTCTTATGATTCAAAGAATTAAAAAGATCACTGTTATTTATCAGCAAGAGGCACACACACCATACCATATGCCTACGCCCAGACTCTGAAGCATATAATACCCAGCACACAGAAGGAATTATAGTGTGGAGGGATTTGGAAAAGCTTAAGAATCTAAAACAAAGTACAAAGGAACGAAAAAAACCCCTAACTGATGTATAAACATTATCTCTAACCCTCGTTAACAAGGGAAAACTCCATAATTTGAAGCCTGGCCTTAAAATCCTGGAGCACTTGCACAATTCAGTAAGCCCCAGTTCATAATGGAAGCTCAGTACTATGTCCAGTGTGCAGCAAGTCTCTGAAGTTCACCCACTGGGAACTATTCCTATCTAGAAGTACCTAGTATACCAGAAATTAGCATGGCACTCAGCTGTTTTTCAAAAACAGCTTTTAAGATTTTGAAACTGAGCATTTGATAATCTTTTATGACTTAAGAGGAAATGTCCTATGATGTTTACAGACAGGAAAATAGGGGCGGGGGGAGGCTGGATTAACTGTCAACTGTCAAATCTTTGCCTACCCAATTACTTTGTTTCTGAATTTTTACAGGCACTAAACAAGTAACCAATTTTCTGTCCACTCCAAATTTCTAGCTGTACCAACAGAGAACTGGGCCACTGGAGCTAACACTCAAACTAATAAGTTGTGACAGATATGATGCTGAGATACCAGAACTTTTTACTCACGGCCAGCTGCCTAAGCTAGGGTTGTACTGTTTAGGACAGTCTGCACATTTTTTTTCCCCTGATCTGTTTATTTTCACATGACTTTTCTCACCAACATTAGTTTGTATACATTGGCATCTACTGCAGTAGGATTACTAACTAAGCTTCTGAACTGGAACAAGTTTTTTCTCAGAGTCTGAACATTACATATCATGTGCACACAAACAGATTCTACAGTTGTGGATACAGCAAAAATATCTGAAAGAAAAAAAGAAAAAGAAAGAAGAAAAAAAGAAAAAGAAGAAACACAGAAGATCAGTTCTCTATTTTGTTTTAATTGGTAGTAAGACTGTTTGGTAACTCCTTGAAAAAGCTTGATATTGCAAACTACCAGATATTTTACTGCAGTTGTTACTGAAAGTGCTCTCACTAAGTGTGTTTCATTGATTAGGAAACGACAGTATCATCCAGGGAGAAGATAAGTGATGTTTGCTCATATTACCTAACAAGATAAAAGAAGCTATTTGTTTAAGCACTGTACAAAAACGCTGGAGTTCCTATCATTTGGAAATAAGTGTACAAGGAACAAATTGAATAGTCCTAACAAAGCAGACAATTTCAACTGTTTTCTATACAACACAGAATGTTCCTGGATGCCACAGAAAACTTCAGCCAAGCGCAGTTTTAAACCTGAAAAAAAATCTCAGGCCTTTACTTGATCACTTTAAGACTTCTACCACTCCTGGAACATTACCAAGTCATCTTTCCTATGAAACAGCAAACAAAACAGAAACAAACTGGTCATCTATCATCCCAGTGCTCCTCACTACCACTCATCCTAGAGCAGATCTAAATCTTCCATATTTGAAAAAATTTGCTAATGAGCACTTAAACATAGTTCTAACATAGTTCTTGGAGAGCACTGTAGCTAGATTAAGCCCTTAATGAAAGCAGTTTTGTGAGCCCTCAATAGCAGTGTTAGGATGTTCTGACTGAGCCACTCTAAGATTTATCAGCATCATTTTCCAATACACCTTCCCAAAAACAGCAATGGTAAACATTAAGAATTTCTTTACAAAAAAAAAAAAAAAAAAGAGCCTTTCTGTAACATCATATAATAATATCACAGAGAAGCTTGGAAAGATACACCAGCCCAAGCCAGCCATGGGAGCACTTCTGAGGCTTGTACTTTAGTTAGCCAGTAACAAACCTAGCCATAACATCATGTTTGCTTTCAACTCTTCTATCTTGAAGTAACCTCCCCACTCTGAAACCCATCTGAGCAGTCAAATCTTTAAAGAGCTGTGACATAATAAATATTTTATAATGTTAATCGGGACTGCTACCTCGGTTTTGTTTAGGGCACCTACAACCTCTTTGACATTGCAATGCAGGTCCTGAAGGAAAAAAATCTGTCTAGGAGACACAGGGCACATCTGTAGAACAAGACATTTCTTTACCAGGAGGGTGGTTAGGCACTGGAACAGGTTGCCCAGGGAGGTTGTGGATGCCCCATCCCTGGCAGTGTTCAAGGCCAGGCTGGATGTGGCCCTGGGCAACCTGGTCTAGTGACTGGCATCCCTGCCCATGGCAGGGGGGGTTGGAACTAGATGATCTTTAGGGTTCCCTCCAACCTGAGCCATTCCATGATTCTATGACATGGGAGTCCCATGCTGGTTCTGCCCCACTGTCTAGAAACTGTGTGCTTACATTAATACAACCCTGTGCTGAAGTACGACTTGGGCCTGGGTACACTCACACTGTAAGGCAAGAGCTTGTCGGACAGAAATCTCTGGATCAGAGTATGGACAGTGCACCTGTACTTGGCCACTGCTATCAGACAACACTAATTTTACAGGAGGAAAAGAGGCTGTAAAATGTGATTCTCTGCTCCGAATGAGCACCTTGCCTAGCAAATTTGACAATGCAATGACTAAAACTAAGCAGAGGACTACAAAATACGGATTTTGAGACAGCCGGTTCCTGAGAGCACTCTCTGCATCAAAACGAGCTGCAAGCTGCAGGCACCCAGCAAACAGCAGTTTCTCCGCCCGAGCTAAGCAAAGCGGGAGAAACGAGACACCACCAAAATCGAGCAGCTGCTCTTCTCGCCTTCCACCCTTCTTCCGAGGCAACATGTGCGCCCTTTCCCGCCTCGGCGAGGGAGGGCGGAGAGCAGCCCGGCGGCCGCCGCGGGCCAAAGATGCTGGGCGGCGGCGATCGGCCCCAGCCATCGGCCCTCGCCTGCAGCCTGCCCGCCATAGCCGCCCCTCGTGCCTTGCCTGCCCCGCTCCGCGCCTGCCGGCCGGCAGGACACCATCACCCACTCTGCCCGCTTTCACTTTCTTTTCTCGCCAGCAACCGTCGGCGCCTCCCCGGCAGCGTGGCCTGGGGCAGCCTGAGTGGGGAGTGGGCTCGGCCGGCCAGACCCTCCGCGGCCCGGGGCTGCGGGATGGGGGAGGTGCAGCCCCCAGGCAGGCCTCGGCGGTGTGCCCCTCTCGCCGCCCCGAGGCGGGGCACCCTCTCTCCCGCATGTCGGGGGAGCCTCCCAACCCCGGCCAGGCGGGCAGGGGAAGGGAGCCAGCAGCAGCGGGGTCGGCTCAGCTCAGCACCCCGCGCACGGAGCGCCCCGGTGCCAGGCCCGGCGGGTCCGGTGAGGCGGCGCCGGGGCGCCCGTAGAGGTGACTCCCCTCCCTCCCGCCCTGCCCGCGCCCACCTTGTAGGAGTCGGTGGCGAGAAGGATGTTGAACTCAGCCCCCGCCGCAGCGCACTCCATGTCGCCGAGCCCGAAGAGGAGGCGCCGCCGCCAGCACGGACAGAACTGGGCTGCGTCGCGGCCGCCAAACGCTCGATGCCAGGGGGAGAGAGGAGAAAGGGGGACGGCAAGGGG
>VWZX01003204.1:0-98757 GCA_013399015.1 Galbula dea | reverse complement strand
GGGCGGGGACAGGGGGGATCACGGCCGGGGGCGGGGACCTCGCACAGCTTCCGCACCACTAAGGGACTACACGGCGCGGCCTCTGAAGGAGGTGCTCTGAGGTTACTGTGCGGGCAGGGCGGGGCCGAGGCGCAATGCCGGCTCTGATTGGGCCCGCCCGCCGCCTGCTTGGGCAGGGAAAAGGAGGAGGTGGCTGTGACGTCCAGCGAGGTGGGGAAGTGCTCTGTGCTGCACGTTCTCTTTCGTTGGTCTCCGGTCGGAGGGCAGGGAAGGCAGGGCCGGATCGGTGACGTCACGGCGCGGATGGTGCGCGCTCTCTCGCTATTGGCCAGCAGCCTGGCGGAATGTCGGCAGAGCGGGTGGTGGGACGGGAAGGGACAGCTACGGAGGGCGAGGGGATGGGTTGGGTTCGGTTTCGGTTCTCTGCGGCCGCCGCCTCCGGGCTGCGGTTACAGAGAGAGGCGGGCGGCGGCTGGGGGGACTGGCTGTGCCCAGGCATACCACACAGGGGCCGTGTCCTATGTCAGTGTCCTGCTTGCTCTTTCTTGTATCTTACAAAGTTCCAGAACTTGAATAATAATTTAATTTAGTTCGTATGAATGTATATAAAGCTGTATCGGTAATGAAATATTGTAAAGTTAAGATATTTCAGAGTACTAATAGAAAATTATGTTATGCTAAACGGAACTATATTAAATCATTACGTTTGCTGGTGAAGAGAGCATATTTTACATTTAGAAATAATTAAATNCCCGCGCACGGAGCGCCCCGGTGCCAGGCCCGGCGGGTCCGGTGAGGCGGCGCCGGGGCGCCCGTAGAGGTGACTCCCCTCCCTCCCGCCCTGCCCGCGCCCACCTTGTAGGAGTCGGTGGCGAGAAGGATGTTGAACTCAGCCCCCGCCGCAGCGCACTCCATGTCGCCGAGCCCGAAGAGGAGGCGCCGCCGCCAGCACGGACAGAACTGGGCTGCGTCGCGGCCGCCAAACGCTCGATNCAGGGAAGGCAGGGCCGGATCGGTGACGTCACGGCGCGGATGGTGCGCGCTCTCTCGCTATTGGCCAGCAGCCTGGCGGAATGTCGGCAGAGCGGGTGGTGGGACGGGAAGGGATAGCTACGGAGGGCGAGGGGATGGGTTGGGTTGGGTTCGGTTTCGGTTCTCTGCGGCCGCCGCCTCCGGGCTGCGGTTACAGAGAGAGGCGGGCGGCGGCTGGGGGGACTGGCTGTGCCCAGGCATACCACACAGGGGCCGTGTCCTATGTCAGTGTCCTGCTTGCTCTTTCTTGTATCTTACAAAGTTCCAGAACTTGAATAATAATTTAATTTAGTTCGTATGAATGTATATAAAGCTGTATCGGTAATGAAATATTGTAAAGTTAAGATATTTCAGAGTACTAATAGAAAATTATGTTATGCTAAACGGAACTATATTAAATCATTACGTTTGCTGGTGAAGAGAGCATATTTTACATTTAGAAATAATTAAATGCAACTCTTGCAGCAGTACATGGTGGGGGTATAGTTACAACAGCAAAAGAACCTCAGATACTCGGTTCCTGTGCTGTATTTGTCATCTGTGAAACCGAATTTGGACTGTTATCTGACTTAGAAACCAGGATTTCTAGTGTGTGTAGGGCTCAACTTCTCTCTTCAGGAAACCACACCGAGAAATTATGTTCTTCATTTTAAATGCAGTTTCAGCTAAATTGTTTCTGACACCACTTAGCCTACTGATAGGGTCAGGTGCTTCAATAATTATATTCTAACATTTTCCTTTGGCACATGAGAGATTTTTAGAGGTACTCATTTTAGGTATTCTTAATAAAGAAAGCTCCAATGGTAGGTTTAATAATTTCACCTTAATTCAGGGCCATATTTTCTTCCCTAGGGATTTCTCATAATAAATGATATGTGTATAGGAGAAGTGTCCAGTCAGCATTTTATGTTTATAAAGTTTATAATGTAGGCTGCTGCTGTATTTGGAGGAAAGCTATCCTGCAAATAAGTTCTCAGGCTGATGTCCTAGGAGACATACAAGGACAGCCAAATTGAGATAGATATTACATTACATCTGTTCTTTGGTCACTGTTGCAAAACTTTGTATTTATTTCATCTATCTGTGAGAGTCCTGTCACAGATATATAGAAGATCTATGTGAGTGAAATTGGAGCACATCCCCTGGTTATATGCAAAGGAGAGATTTTTTTTCCCCTAAAAAGTTTCTGATTCTTTTGGTCAATAGTTCTGAGCCTGAAGCAATCCTCCACGCTCCCTTTATCTTGATGATAATTCTAAGGAATATTTGCAGATTAAATGTCAACATTATCTCTTAATACTACTATTTTTCTGTTCAAATAAGCTGATGAAAGTACAGAATTTTGGCTTTACTCCTTTGTGCTTTAGGTTTGGTGCAGCTAGTCCTTGTGGTGGTATTTAAGCTTATAATGACTGGCAACAAGTCCATTGGTGCCTGACAGCCAGCTGGCATTGCTGGAGTTTATCAGACACCTGTCACTTTCTACCTTGGTGCATACAATTCTTCTCTGTGAAGGTATGAGGAAAACAGAGTGGAGCCTGTAGACTTTTTTCCAGGGCTAAGTCTCCTAAATCTCTGTGCTGGTTTTGGATACAGTAGAGTTAATTTTATTCATAGTAGTGAGTATGGGCTATGTTTAGGCTTTGTGCTGGAAACAGTGTTGATAATTCAGGAATGTTTTCATCATTGCTGAGCAGTGCTTACACAGTCAGAGTGAGTAGGCTGGGGGTGCACAAGAATCTGGGAAGGGACGCAGCTGGGACAGCTGATCCCAACTGACCAAAGGGATGTTCCATACCATATGATGTCATGTTCAGCATATAAAGCCGGGGGAAGAAGAAGGAAAGCGGAACGTTTGGAGTGATGGCATTTTGTCTTCCCAGTACCTGTTAGGTGTGATGGAGTCCTGCCTTCCTGGAGATGGCTGAGCACCTGCCTGCTGATGGGAAGTGGTCAAATAATTCTTTGTTTTGCTTTGCTTGTGTATATGGCTTTTGCTATACCTATTAAACTGTCTTTATCTCAACTCATGAGTTTTCTTACTTTTACGCTTCTGATTTTCTTCCCCACCCCACTGCAGGGGAGCGAGCAAGCAGCTGTGTAGGGCTTGTTTGCCAGCTGGGGTTAAACCACAACAGCCCTTTGTGTGCCTAACATGGAGCTCGAAGGGTTCAAGATAATGGAAGATTTGATTGGAATGTGCTAGATCAAATGTATAGCTTTTACTGCTGTTTAGCTATTAATTGTCTGTGTCCTGTGCTTGCCATGAATGTTCCATCTAAGCAGATTTTACTGGGCTCAAGAATTTCTGACTTCTAAACAGTATTCATTGATAGTCCTATTAATTATTATCCCAGTCCTAAGGAGTCATGGAGAGTTAGATTATTTTGCATAGAAATGAATTAAAAAAAATCCTGACACACCATTTAAAATAATATTTAGAGAACAAAGCAAGCCTAGTGTTTCTGCCTTGTAGTTTATCCAAAGGCTTGTGTAGAAGTCTCTCTTTAAATATTATGTGCTATGCAGACTATAAATAACTGACCATAATATGTATGATAAATAAGAGGAATTGCTTTATCTATGCAGTATACAGGACAAAGGTTAATGCAGTGCAAGATTCTGTTTACAGGAGATGGCAGACTCTTCTGCCACACCAGGCTATATGCAATTTGATATTTAGATCTGTAGTCTGTGCATGTGTGTGTGTATATATTTTTATATATATAAAACACCTGATATTCTGTTGAAGTACTGCTTGATGGTCTCTGTACTGAAGTTCCTGTTTAGTCCATGGCATAGCATCAATTTTCTGAACTCCAGCTACCAAGAGGTTTTAATATGACTGCAGGACCTGGGTCACCAAGATTTACACCTCACCACAGCTAACCTTCAAATGTTTATCAGGTTTTGTGTTTCTGAGTGTAAGTCACAAAAAGTCAGTTTTTCTTTATACCTTCTTAGGAACAGTATCTCACCATGAGGTCTTATCTTTGGAAGTCAGTTCATGTGTTTCTGCTGGGGGTTGGATTACTAGCTTTCTAGACATACTGTGAGATTTCTTGCCTTGATTTTTGGGAAGGGTGAATTTCAGATTATGGTTATAGCTTTGTATCACAGCATGTAAATTTTTATTTCTTGGCATGCATTGCATAACCGGTACTGAGGTTTTTGTATATTCTTCCAAGAGTAATGAAAGTTCAATCACTTCATTGTGCAGAGTAGTGTGAAGCTGAGATAACCTGAAAATTTTGTCACACAGGTGGATGAATGCCGCAGGATACCCTGAGGTTTTCTGTGTTACAGAGATGCCTGACTTGTTGTGCATAGTCACTGTGCATCCAGCAAAGTTTACTAGCTTTGGCTGAGTCCTGCGGCTCCCTGCACAGAGCCACTCAGGTGGATCTGCTCTGCATTTTTTCAATGCTTAAGATTCCTCATGATCTGGATGGAAAGTAAGTGTTGCACATGGATATTTCAGTGCATCTGTCCAGCACCAGCTAGGGTCAACAAAGATATTCCTGAGCAGGAGCTTGCTGAATCTAACATGGCTCGGTGAAGTTAAAGTTGCTGGTGCTTCTAAATTTCACTGGTGTTGTACTGTGGTTCAAACACGCAGTGAATGGAGCTGGCTTGGGTCAGTGCAGTTTATTCTTCATGTTTCAAATCATATAAAAATGGCTAAACAGCTTCCAGATCTGAACCAACACCAAAAGCTGTTTAACCTTGTTTGTGTAGCATTGCACGTGAACCAGTAAACTTTGTATTATTAAACTCTGAGCTAAACAGAGTGTGTCCACGGCATGATTAATGTGCAACTGAAATAACCTTCTCCAGCTGGTTAAGCAATGGCTGTGGAGTGTGGAACACAGTGCAAGAAGGGAGCTGGTATGACTGTTAGACTGGATCACCTCTGCTTTGCCTACCCATCAAGGTTTCCAAACATCCAAACAGCTGGGTTTCTTTTTCTTTTAAATCAAGTAAGCACGAAGTATTTCCTTTGCCTGCCAAACCAAATTTCCTCCACTTTATTATGGTGCCCTGAGGCTCAGTTTGGGCAAATAAGAGTTCATCATAATGAATGCATCTGGCTCTTACAGGAAGAAGAGTGAAATATTTCCAATAAATGCATTTCAGGTTTCTGAAGTACTTCTAAATAGTTTCTTCAGCAGTGTTTGGCCAATGGACAATTTACAATGTTATGATATACTGTGAAGATTTTACTACCATTTGTCTAGAATAACATTTGTAATTTAATCAGTTTTTACTGCTCTGGAGTAAAACAATAGCGAGTCCTCTGGAGCTAAGACCATTTCTAGTTCTGTGTTTATCACCTGATGCGATGAGGACAGATCAAACCAGAGCCTCTGTGTTAACACACGAACAGCAGCAACCACAGTGTCTGCAGGGCACGACTGCGCTTTGTGTGGTGGAAGGATAAGAGAGCTGAAGCTGAACTGATTGATTTTTGTTGTGTATTTCATAATTCACAGTATGTATTCAGATACAAGGGAGAGATGTGCAGTTGTGTGTCTAGGTAAAAATAGAAGGTTGACAATACCCACTACACCACTGAGTTAGCAGAACATGCAAAGTTCAACACGCTGCCACAGATATGTCTGAGGACCAAATGTTCAGTTTGGAAAGATGGAAGATGACTTTCAAATGATCCAGCTCTTCATGTTTGTTCTAGCAAGCTGAAGGTTCTATTTCTCTTCATTTGTTTTTTACATACCTGGGAAGTAAAGGAAAAAAAACCTACAAACCTGGAATCCCCTAGAAACAATAATTCTCAGCATTTCTGTTTTCACTGTATAAATAACATGAAGGATTATACATATTTAGTCATTGTCCACTTTCTGGTTTTACAGGAGAATACCTAAAGTAAAAGAAGATAAATGCAAACATTTGTAAAAAGCAGTAGAGGGTCAGACACTCAGCATTTTGCTGCAACCCACCAGTTAGAGGAGTTGCAGTTTCACAGCTTATGGCAGCAACCAGTCTCCTCATATGAACTTCAGCCTTCAACTGTCTTTTCTCTTGGGTTGTGTTAACCCACCTAGCCACTTTCTACTTCATCTTAATCCTCTAACATGCAGTGCATCTCCTGTGAACACTCTGAGCTGCCACTGACTATAGTATGCTCAGGTTCTGTATAAAAGAATCTGCATACTGTTTCTTTAAAAAGAGAAAAAAAGGAATAATTTATTTATGCTCTCTGGAAGAATGGTATGGAGGGCAAGCTGTACTGAACAGATAGTTTTCTGGCAAAAAAAAATCACAAGGTTACAAAATTTGTCACATTACACATTTAAAGAAATGTGTGATTTTTTTTTTCCCTTGCACCTTTTCTTAAAGGGAACTGGGAGGTTTATCGGGCTTGCTCCTAAGGACCACAAATATTTAGATTACAGAGCATTGTCCATTTTCATAACAGTTTATCACAGATTATAGTTTGACTAAGAAATGAATTAAGACTGTTTGAGTCAGTCAGCAGGGGCATTTGTAACTGCGGCTGGAGCTGTGGTACTGCATAAGGATGCAGGGCTGTTCTGCTAAGTCATCCTAGCTATAGGTGAGAAAACTCAGGATATAGAGACAGGATCATTTCTGCTCACTCAGCATGCAGACTGCTGCTGGACTGTACCATGGCTTGTGCTGCATCTGTGCAGAGATGGGAATAGAATTGTGTAGGAGAACACCTTTGAAATCAGGGAGATCCACATAGAAATTTACATTTAGGTTTGTGTTTTGATACTTCTTAAGGTAAAAATAAAGGGAAAAGACTTGAATTTAGAATATTAGCCCAATCCCATAACCAGCAAAAACTGACTCAAGTGCCTAAATTTAGGATGTTAATCACTTTATTGACTGGAACATGATTAAAATTGTCATGTTTAGTGAACTGCGGAAGTGATGAAGTAGTGTGTGTGTGCACTTATTTGTGGACCTGAAGAGCTTTCTTTCTGATGTCTCAAACGAATATCTCTGAAAAAAAAAGTCTGGGGTTTTTGGGGGGTTTTTGTTTGTTTGTTTCTTTTTTATAAAAGTGGTCTTACAGAATACGTGCCCTGTGCCCAGGGCACTGTGCTTCCCAAGATCTTTGTGGAGTGGTTTACACAAAATGCAGGGTCAACTGGAGCAGCAGACACCCTCCCTGTGTACCCCACAGTCTTTATGGTGTAGGTGAGACAGAGGTTTCTTCTGTGCTCTTTCACATCCAATCTATCTTCAGTTCTCTCCACAGAACACAACCCTAAGAAGGCTGGCATGCAGCCGAGGCTCGCCTGTAGCCAGCTGGCCACGGAGCTGTGCTGAGGGCACAGGCTGGGAGCGGCCACATGGCTCCTCTCTGCGGTGCTGCTGTTTCAGTGCGTGGGCAGGTCTCTGCTCTCACTCTCCACGCAGAAAAAGATTGCAGCTGCATTTTGCAAAGAGCTTAATCCCATTAATGTGCATGAAGCATGGCCTAGAAACACTCCCTGGATGTAAGCAGAGGGATGTTGTCTTGGATGCTGACAGGCTGTAGGGAGGCACCAAAGCAGTCTGGTTGTGGACGTGCATGGAAGCAAACTGACAGGCACCAAGAAGGCCTTCACGTTAAACAAATAGGCACTGACTACGTTATACAGAGTAGTCTACAAATGGTACATTTGGACTAGATCTTTCTTTTCTTCTTTCTGTTTTCTTCTATTAAATTCTATTTTACTTATCCCTGTCCCAATTTTAATTTAATGCTTTGTAATTAAACATGAAATGAAAACTGGAGATCAGAGCCTACTGTGGCAGAAGAAGAAACGGGGATGAACTTCATGTATCAATTTCAATACTGATCAGACTGATACATAAATTTAAAAAATGCTTTACTTTAAATTATGAGACACTACAAGTGATGCTAAGACTTGGAAGGAGAAGCTGCCTGAGGCTACTAGGAAGAGAGGTGGCAGACATACTGTGTAACAGCTTGTGCTGCAGCAGGAATCAATGTGGTATCCCAGTTTGAACTATTTGATTTGGATTGCACCTACCTAACAGATATCTGTAGGGTCTGGTTTTACCCTTTCACTTCTTCAACATTTGGAGAGTATTTCAATCTGATAATTGCACTGAACTGAATTACAACATGGCCCCCTGCACACAGATTTTTCTTGCCAGCTTCTCTTCTCCTCCTGGTTTGCCAAAATCCCTGAATTTAGTTCCTGCCTATAGTCTCATTTCTTCCTCAATGCTCTCAAGAAATGAACCAGATAATTAAAACACACCCCTGAAACCCACACTTACTTATAGCTAGTCTTTCTCTGGGATTGTTAGCAAGGTGCCTTTTGTATTTCTTTCTCTGTAAATATGATCCTGAGATCTCAAAGTTATGGAAACAGGATTGAGACTTTAGATTGCTACGTTTTAGAGGTATGAATTTTTTGTGTCAAAACAGCACGGAATTTGAGATGAAACAATCAGATCTCTCTATGACAGTGCCTCCTCCAGGTGGCTGGTAAAGTTAGTGAACAGGGTAGGCCAAATGATAGACCCTTCCACTTGCTTCTTGCCTCCAGCTATAGTATTACCCATTAACCATTAAGCTGAACCATCCAACCAAGTTTTTCCATCTGGTTGTTCAGCTATCCAGGTTGTAACATCCCAGCTTGGGTACAAGGTTATTATGAGACAGCAAGTAAAAGATCATGCTAAACTCAAAGTAAGGGGCACCCACTTCTCTCCCCTCACAGTAAATCTAGTCATTTTATCATATAAGGCAATCAGATCGTTAGACATGATTTTCCCTTTGTAAAAACCATGCTGACTGTTCCTGATCACCATCTTCTTCATGTGCCCAGAAATGTGCTCCAAGAGACCTCACTCCATGACTTCTCAAGAGGCTGTAGGGAGGCTGACCATGACCCTTTTGAATAATAATAAGTGTAATATTTGCCTTTCTTTGGTGACTAGAGACTTTCCCCAACCTTTCAAAAATTACGAGAGAATCATCCCTGACTTGATTGTTGGTAGTTCTCCTTCTTGAAACCTGCTTTTCAGCCTAGACACTCAAGAGACCTTTTAAGTGAGGACTGAGAGAAAAAAGGGAGTATGTACCTCAGCTTTTTCTGTGTCCGCTGTTACTAAATAGCCTAGATCATTCAGCAATGGTCCCTTATTTTCTTTATTCAGCCTTCTACTACTGCTGCAGTGGTAGAAGCTCTTATTACCCTCTACATCTTTTGCAAGTTTCAACTCTACTTGAACCTGGCTTTCCTAACCCCATCCCTGTGTGCCTGCACAATCTTTCTAAATTCCTCATTTACTGCCTATCCCTGCTCCCACTTCCTATATGTTGTTTGCTTGCTCTGAGGCTCAATCATGAGTTCCCTATTTACACTATCCAGTCTCCTGGTAAGTCTACTTGACATCCTGCATATTACACTTGTGCTTGGAAGATGCTGTACTTAAGACCTTGGCAGCTTTCCTGAGCTACTTTACACTTCAGAGCTGTTTCCCATGGGATTTTACCTGTCAGTTGCCTGAAAAAGCCAAAAATTGCTCTTTTACAGGGCCTGTACTGTTCTACTTACCTTCCTTACTCCCCTAAGGATCCCAAACCCTACTATTTCATGGTCACTTCAGGCAAGGCTAATGCTGCCTTTGTGAATACCAGATCCAGCTGTATGTCACTCTCGTTTGGCCCATTCAGTTCCTGTGTAAAGAATTTATTCCTGGCATCAATCCCTGGTGAACATACATTAGAGACAGGTGTCCTTTTGTACTATCTTATAACTCCTGAATTCTCTTGTTTTCACCCACTTGCATCATGTGCTTTCTACTACCAACCTTTGTTTCCTTACCTAACTGTGGGTCATAACCTCTATTTCCCAATCTTTCTAGTTTAAAGACTTTCTTACCAAGATGGCCATCCTGTTGACAAAGAAGCTCTTTCCCCACTTCATCAGTGTATCCTATCCCCAACAGTCTTCAATTCTCTAATAACATCCCATCTTTGTAAAAGCCAGTTCCTGTTTGGCTGCAATAAGGATTCATTAAAGTGTTCAGAAACATGCTGTACCAGAGCACTCCTTGGTCTGGATGGGTCACAGCATAGTATACAGCAGGTTAACAGAAAGTGTGGGAAGGGCTTTGTCTCTGTACTCAAAGACACCATCCACTTTCCTAGAGGACTATCTGAATCAGCAAGAGGTGCTCAGTTCACTCACTAACTAGAGGTGTTTATAAAGTCCCAGCAGAGAGGGCCATTTACCATGGTGTCCTTCATATACTGTGCATTAACTGACTCTTCCCTTTTCTTCCCTGAACTAGCTCAACTCCGCTGTCTGTGATCTGACGCAAAGGCTGCAGCTGAGCTGAATGTGTTGTAAGAGCCTTGCCACTCAATGGCCTAATCCTCTTACAACACAGCAAACAAATGAACAAGTCTCTCTGAGGCTTCTCTCTCCACTGCTGAAAATGTAGGGAGCAGAGGTGAGCAGTTCATTGTATTGTGTCTTTTCTGAAATCTGCAGGTATTGATACACATGTTCTCTTCACAAGGTTCTCAGAGAAAAGAGAGACATTGGCTGCTGCCATGCTGCCATGTCCAGTCCTTTTGCCTAGGTACCACAGATAGATGGAGACTGGTGATCGTATCCTGTCAGGAATCCTGAATCCGAACTGGTCTGTTGACTCGCACCTGATCTGCAGTGGGAACACCGCTTCCACTAAGAGTCTGCCTGTTGACTGTATAGGAATGGGTAGCAGAGCAGCTACTCCTAATGGAGTAGCACCATCAGTCCAAAGAGAGGGAACAGGATTGATTAATCCTTTAAACCATTCCAGAACATGCTTTGTGAGCCTCCAGCCTTAGAGTTCCCTTTTTCTGTGGAGAAACTATCAAAGCCAAAGAGTTTTCTGCCATTAGAAAAACACTTTCCTCAGACTTCTGCTTCAGATGCCCCAGTGTCACTTTTTGCCCTGGAAAAGTCACATATTCCATAGGGACCCCATTGTAACTTCTAGATCCTGAGCCACTAAAGACGTCAATAAGAAGTTTGTAGCATGCGTTAGAGGTGTTGACACCATTTGGGTGCAATGCTTATGGAAGGGCTCTTGAGCCACTGTGGAGTGAAGACCTACCCAATCTGGACAGTGTTCCAGACCAAAGTAATGATCTCCAGTCTTCATTCTCCCACTAACTGCCAGTGAGACATAGCAATTTGATAGTGGCTGTTTGGGCCCAGTAGTTAGTTCACTCCAGAACATGTTGTAAACACATACTACAAACATACCCATTGAAGAATGTATGTTTAGCTGAACATTTGCTTTCTGTAACTCTGAGACACCTGACATTGCCTGAAACCTACTTTGAACTACAGACAACTCTGTAGTAGGGAAATTAGACAACAAGCAAAATGTGACCAGATCTTTTGTAGCACATGCTTTATAACAGGAGTACATCAATCTGTACTTGGTACTTGTAGTCATCAGGTACTAAGCACAGAAATATCTGCATAAGGTCAGACATTCAGTCTCTTAAAGAAAATTATGCTTTGTTGGGGATGGTAGAGATAAGGGCTCCACCTGCACTAATGTTGTGTTCTTTTATAACAGGGCATTGCTCTTATGCAGTCTTGAAAATGCTTTACATCCTCTGTGAATGCAGAGGTTCACATCCCTTGGAGCCATCGTATGACATCCCCGTCACCTAGCAGTACACAGCTCACAGCTTCTTAACTCAACTGACTCCAGAAAAATGCAATCTCAGACTAATTAAATAGACATCTGCAGCCTTTCACAAGTTGCACTAATTTATTGCCCTTAGCTGTTTCCAAGGCTTTCAGGAGGAATATAGTAACTCACATGGACTTCATCATAGCCCATATGCATACAATGAAATTAAACAATTTCAGTGAACTTCAGTTCCCAGGTTTTTACATATATAATTGTGTACAATGAAAATATGTTTGGGGACTTGAAAGCCAAGAGAAAGTTAAGCAAAATAATGAAAGAAAGGGAGTGCAGAAGGAGTGAGTGAGACAGCCTGTATTTAAAATTATCTTGTGCCATTTTACCTATCAACATTTGCACAGGAATTCTGAGTCAGATTAGTCTTTATACAACTCCCCCCCAAATAGTTGGATTTGTGCCAGGTATTTGTTATGTGCTAAAGTACCTGCCACCTGAGAATGCATTGTTAGGGATCACCTTCATATGTCCTCAAGGAATATCCATTCTTTTGGCCTTGGGAGAATGCATGCAGCAAAAGTCAGTTGTTGAATGACTGAATGCTACTTTCATCTGATGTCTGAGAAGAACAGCTGAAGGTTGAACATCTTTAAAGGAATTTGAGGAAACAGACATTCATCATTTGGCAGACTGTATCTCAATTTACTGTATCTGAAAGATGAAAGATATATATGGAGTGACAGTAATTATCTTGAGGTAAACATCAACAAGTTCTGAGTCTCTGAGAAATCTTTGTGGTGTGATTGTGGAAGCTTGCGACCACGTGAAGTAAAACAATCCATATACTATATATATATATATATGGATACATAGTTATAAAACATAGATTTTTAAATTTCAGAAAGGTATGTTTATTCACCTATCTATTGCTGAGACCAATTACATATAAGAATTTGATGGAGATACTCTTGCCGTAATGGTAAAAAAATGCAGTATGTTGCAGGTTAACTGACCTATATATATTATTCCTGACTGGTGAGGGAGCAGAACTTGTACTAATGGTGACATTCTGTGAGTTTGCAACACCTAATGTTACAGTATAATATATATATGCATGACTCAGACCCTCTTGCACACTACATAACTTAGGTTTTAAGTGAAATGTTTGCCAATGTTTCACTTTTCCGTTGGTATTTCTTCTTTTATCCAGGCGTGTATCACTCAGACTTGCTGTGTCTGTGATTAAGGGGATCTTTAGCCACTGCATCTACTCACAGCAGAACTGACTGCCTTGGCAATTGTGTAATAGTACAATTTTATTTCTGTTTTCGATTTACTAGAAGTAGGATTAGGGATCAGCATTAAAATTAAATGCCTGGCCACTGCAAACAGAATTCCCTGAGAAGCTGCTATGGCTTTCTTCATTTAAAAGCATATTCTGGAAGGAATCTTTAGATTTCACAGTGCAGTCTTATGCACAGTGGTATCTGAGGGTATTTGAGGACTATGTAACTGCTACCAGAGTTGATTTTTTTAAAATAGATTTACATAAGTACAAATAAAGCTGTCAGAAATTATTTAGATCAATTAAGTGATTGAATTATAGCAATCATTGTACCTTCAGATTGTTGAGGGTCAGGGCTGGTTCAACCACCAAACTAATGACAGATGCTCCCTGTCACCCTCTCTTGCCCCCATGCCATGGGAAGGGAAAGGGGATAAGAGAGAGAGAGAGGGAGACTTGTGGATTGGAAAAGAAAACTAAAACTACTTTAGTGATAATAATAATGGCAAATGAAATATATACATACATACAAAACCCAATACCAAACCTAACCCCCCTTTGATGGNAACCCAAACCAAACCCCCCCCCCCCCCCCCCCAGATTGTAACTACATCACTGTCACCACTGATACTGCAGCAGAAGGTCTCAGCAGCAGATGGGAGCCAAGCTCAGGGGCCAGATCCTGGTACTGCATGCAGGAACTTATGGATCAGGATCGAGGGCAGAACAGACGGAGTTCTCCTTAGATGACAGCCATTGAAGCACAGAAGAAGAAGAGGAGAGAAAATAAGAAGGAACTGACCCTCAGTTTTATATAAAATATGATATATATGAAATGGAACACTTAGCTGGTCAGTTCAGGATCACCAGCCCTGTCCACTCCTCCCTGAACATACAGCTTTTACTCTGCAACCCCCCTTCCCAATGTGAGACACAAGATTCAGCAGTGACCTTGGTTTGTGTACCAATCCCTGGTAGTAAATTTAAACATTAGTTCTTATCACTGCCAGAAGCAGGCTGTGTCTGTAAAAACATGCTGTTAGTTTCAGAAAGTGCAGTTATAGTTACATAGAGGAGCTTTTTCTGAAAAGTAAAATCATTGAACAGAATTAGTTCTGTTCTAAACCAAACCAGGACACAAATACAGCAGCACTGGTGTGAAAAACAATCAAGTGTGAAAACTCCAAGTCAGGCAGCAGAAGCAAATACACCAGCTCTGTAGGCTGCCCCCACATGCTTAAACCTCTTTTAATCCTTTCCCAAAATGGACACAGCTGGAACAGGCCTGTACAGCTCTTACACGATATGAAGAGAGAATTTTCCAAGCTCGAGAGTGTAAGTATACAAAGGAATTGTTTGAAACACATTATGCAAGCCTCAGTGGTCCCAAATCTCTGTTTAAAGCCTACAGAGGATAGTAGCTACATGCTGTCTGACTGTGGGTAGGGCTTTAACTTCCGTTCTGCAATCTCAGCAGGTTCCCTCTTAGACATACATGGATACACACGTGCACATGGCAATTATAGGACTGAAACTCATCCTAAAATGAAAACCCTACTTAGTAGACATCAGGCTGTCAGGCTTTCCTCCCTTGCAATGCTTTCTGAGAGATAGACAGCCACTTTTCAGACTACCTTCATTGGGCAGCATAAAAAAACTTCTCAGCTCTTCTTCTAAGGTGGTTACTAGGGTTTCTACTTGAAGTAAGCCAGATGCTGATAGGCAGAGTTAACCCCCATGTTCATGCTTCATGGGATATAATGAGCTGCTCAGCTGTATGTCTTTCAGAGGCACTGCTATAAAGATATTTTAATAACTATTTCTCATGCAGCCCAATGCTGCATTGACACTCAATGATGGAGTGTTTGGTTAAAATTAAATCTATCTTTTTTAATCTTATCACAAGGTAACTCTCATAAGGGGAATCAAATCTCTCAGCTTGCTGTCCTGTGTCGACAGGAGTCCCTGCTGCAAACAAGTTCTCAGTTGCAAACCATCACAGTCCTGCATGACCACCCGTAATCCATCCTTGTTACTGTACCTGCTGCAATGGGCAGATGTTGCAGACTGTATGTAGCATCAGTTTGTAGGGGTGGCCTGCCTGGGCTGAGCCGATGACCTGAAAATAGTTCCAGCCTGCCCTGAAGTAAGTGAAAACCAGTGAAAAAACATAGCCATGGGCCACCCATGCCAGAGCAGAGACACTGAGGAAGAGAGCAGCAGAGGCTTTGAGGTGCAGCATAGCAGAAACCATTACACAAAGAGTGCCTGCCATCAAAAGGTGCAGCCCAGAAGAAACAGTTACATGCAGAACAGCAGCAAGCCATCCCATGCACCACTTCCACTTCCTATACTGCCGGCCCCCTTGCCAGAAGAGTTTGACAGACTGGTTGTAACTGTGGTGAAAATAGGAGAAGCTGAAGCTAGGAAGGAAGGAGGATGGAGTTTTGTGTGTTTGTCTAGCTGTTTACGTTCTGCTCTTCCTCAATATCCAAATCAGGAATCAGAAATTTGTGTGGCCTGGCAGTAAATCAACTCAGGGGGAATTTCCTAACTCGGTACTTTATCCTTGGCAGCTACATACAAAACTGGTTTAAATATCTTGAACTGTGTAAAAAAGACTCTCCTACCTGAGTGTTTGTGCACCTGCAGAAGAGGTGGTACTGACTGTTTGAAAATGTCTGATCTATGCACAATCTGACCCTTTCTGCAACTGCTAGAAAAGCAGAATTGCTTGACAATATTAAGGACACTCCACCCAGAATGTTAACCATCATACACCCATTTAGGCTACAAAGGTGATGAGCCACAGCAGGTGCTACTTGGAGGAATATGTAGAAGTGCCCAAAATTCCCATCTGGAGAGTTCCTGTGTTTCAATCAGTTATGAAGATGACAAGCAATTCAGACCTTCTTTCAAGGCAGTCTGTTGTCTCAGACTAGCCCTGCTATCTCATCAGTGCTGATGACAAGCTGGGGTGTTCCTGGACCACCCAGGGAATTAGTCACTTAAGTACACTGTGTGTGCAGAGAGGCACAGCCCTGATGCCCAGCTTTGCCACAGTTTTAACTATGGGACTTGCTTGAGTTTCATACATAGAATTGAATTCTAACAGCTCCTGCCAGTCCAGGATATTTTCCTCGTCTTCAGAATTTGTAAATCTCAAAACCCATCTGGACACGCTTCTGTGTGACCTGGTCTAGGGAATCCTGCTGTGGCAGGGGGGTTGCACTAGATGATCTTTCGAGGTCCCTTCCAACTCCAAATATTCTGTGATTCTGTGATCTCTATTCTTGGATTACTGATTGAAAGAATTTATTAAAATTGAACACACTTCTGATTCATTCTGGATCATGAAACTTCCCATAAAAAATGGTAATATTGTTGAAAACAATCAAACAGTGTTGCAGATAAGCTTTAATTTATCCAGACCTATGACCTAGCTCTACCATTTTAAGGGAATCACTGGCCTCTGTCACGTTTGTAGCAAGACTTAATTGCCAATTGAGTGTAAATTATTATGGCAACCATTCCATTAACTTTAAGCTTTTATTCATCTTGGTATTTGCCATTAGTGGATTTCACTGTTTGCATATTGTCGGGCACTGGAGCATAACAGGTACATTCATCAAGCAGTCAAGGCTAACAGAGAAAGTAAGCTGGCCTCACAAAACCTCTTGAGATTAGACTCTACTTTTGCAAAGGCAAATGGGAGTTTGGTTGTGGCTCTGTTTCTTCTTCTTTCCAGGTTCCCAGAGATATTTTGTCTTTCTGAAGTGCTCTTTCCCCCATCACCAAGAACTGGTCAAGCCTGCCCCAGATCTGCCACATGGAATACTGAGCTGCTGTGGTCCTCTGAGCTCTGTTAGACCATAGAGTTCAGAAACAGCTGTTTTAGTACAGACTTTGAGAAAGGTAGTGGATTTGGCAAGAATTGCTTCAATGAAAAGTTTCTGTTACCAACACTACCTCATCCAGTCTCCCTTTCCCTCAATAAGGAGAAAAAAGCTGTCCAAGGGCAACATCTGCAGGAGCTTCTACAGGCAATTTAGCCTATGTTTTACCAGATCAAATAGCTCTCAAGTGGGTTCAGGAGGCCTAGATTGGATCATAATGTGGCAGATGATGTTTTGATGCAGAAAAGAGAAGCAAGTATTCCCAGCAAACCCAGCAGTGGAGCTGCAGCAGCCTTAGCAGTGCCTTGAAGAGTGTCTTCTCAGCCAGTCCAGTCACTAGGTGCTGTAATACGACATATAGTGTCTCAAGTTGGGGAAGAAAAAAAGAGGAAACCATATTGCTGAGAAATAGATTTTGAAATAGTAGAGAAAAGTGTTTGATAGCAGCCTGAAGTCAGGGCACTCTGCATCTGGGGCTTTCATTTCAGGTTTAGGTTTCTGGGAACAAAGAACTCTAACTCCCTGTGTGTGTAAGTGAATAGTGCTGAGCTGAGTGTGGCTTCTCTCCCAGCTGAACACCGCTGGGATTCCAATGAATAAATAATAATCATCTCGGGTTTAATAGTTGTCTGTGGGAATGGAGCACAGCACTGCTTAGTTTCAACCAGCAATAACCCTGTGCAAATCAGTACCATCTGGTCTCAGCTCAGAGCTTTCCTGATCAGCATAAAATAAAATAGATGCAAAAGTTTCACAAAATAACAGCTACCCCCAGAGTTGTCAGACTAGCACGGTGTGTCTGTCTTTCTTTCTAGCAATGCCCCCAGAGCTGTGCACACCATTACTCAGGAGTGACAAAGTCTGGATCTCTGGCCTGAGGTGTTCTCACCCACATCTTTGGGGTTCCAGCAAAAACAGAAGAAGAATTTCATCACACTGTTAAATTATGTTCACCCTTGCTAACCTCTGGTGATGAATGGCTCCATCTGAATTTAATGCTGCCAGCCTCTTTGCATCTGTATGAAATATAGTTATAATACATCTTAAGGACCTGTCAGGGAAAGAGCTACAGCATTTTTTATGAAAAATAACTCCCTGAGGAAGTGGGATGAAATGGAACCACCTCAAAGCTTACTGCAGGAAAAATTATTTGAGGCAGTACATTGGGACATGGGTCATAGAAGGACTCAAGGACCCACAGCAAACAAGAGAACTGTTTCTGTCACAGGGCCATCCCTGCTGAGGAATGGCAAGCTCCTGGAACCGAATCAGGAGTTGGAACAATGAAATGGCATGGAGGAAACCAATTTCTTATTTTTCAAACATAGCACTACCCTCTCCGTTTCTCATGCTTACAGGTAAACAGGAGTCAGGGCCAATCCATCATGCAGCGGCACTGTAACAATGGTGACAGTGTTGTGCTTGAGACATGAGCTTGTCATCAATGGATATGGGCAGCATGGAGCTCAGCATGGGCTGAACCGCCCTGATAGGAGGAAGGGGCACAAAAGGGCCTGAGAGGAGCAGCCAGGCACCATGGTGGCTTGGTAGTATTTTGTGGATGCCTTTTAGACTGCCTGTGTCCTTTACTGGAGCCCTGGGAAATCAGTCGGTTTCAAGAGCTCAAAAAGGTTATGCCAAAATTTTCAGGCCCTTGAGCCTCAAAGATACGAATAAAATAAGAGTTGGTTTTATTCATCTGATAAGGCTCCTTGACAACAACTTGCCATTTCTCAACAACACATTGTTGATGCTCCACCTGCTCAGTTAGGTACTACTGCTTAGACCTGTGAGCAAGCAGGCTTTTTTTTTTTTGAGAGAGTTTCCTCTATAGCTGGACAGAGTTTTGTTCAGAAAAAAACCCCAGCATTTCCTGACACACATCTTACTTTTACTTACTTTTACATTTACTGATTCACTTGCTGTGATGAATGGGGCAGTAAATCATGAATGTTTAACAGAGAGCACTCCACAAATGATCATGGCAACTGCAAAATATTTAATATTTCAGAGCCAACAGTGCATTTGGGAACATCCCTTCCTTTGCCCTTGTATTTCTTTCTGCTCCCATCCCTTGTGTTGTGTGCTATTGGATTCTCTGGCTGGGCCTTGAGCATGGCTTTAGTAGTTCTGATTATGCTACAGCTTCTCCAGTCATGGGCATGGATGCCAATAGAATAAATGTAAATTAGGGATTTTTTTGAAGGGTAAGGAGGGAGACTGGTGATAGCTGGGATTATAATTCAGTATTTCTAGTTACTGGTGCAAGAATATTTCATCCTATGTCTCTATAGACAGTAGTAATTGTAGCTGTATGCACAGACTGGTTTTATTAGAATGACTTTATCAGAAAAGCAATGTGCTGCTTTGGGCTGTGGTACAGTCAATTTTCTGCAGAGTAGCTAATATGGGGCTGGTTTGGATTTGTGTTGAAAGTAGCCCTGGTAACTCAGGGATGTTTTCATTACTGCTGAGCAGTGCTTACACACTTTTCTGCTCCTCACCCCACCCCACTAGTGAGAAGGCTGGCAGTGCACAAGAAGTTGAAAGGGGACACAGCTGAAGCAGCTGACCCTGACTGACCAAAGGGATATTCCATATGATGTTATGATGTATAAAATCATATTCAGCATATAAAGCTTGGGGAATTAAAAAGGAAGAGGGAGACCTTCAGACTGATGGCACTTTGTCTTCCCAAGTACCCATCACATGTGATGGAGCCCTGCTTTCCCGGAGATGGCTGAACACCTGCCTGATGATGGGAAGTGTTGAATTAATTCCTTGTTTTGCTTTGCTTGTTTGTGTGTCTTTTGCTTTACCTATTAAATTGTCTTTGTCTCAACCCACAAGTCTGGTCACTTTTATTCTTCTAATTCTTAACCCTCACCCTAGTGGGGTGGAGTGGGTGAGCAACAATGTGGGGCTTAGTTGCCAGTTGGGGTTAAACCACAACAAGCAACTTCAGCTAACTTCAGCCATGTGAACAGAAACACTCTGGGTCACAATGCAGCTCGTTTTGGGGGAAAGTTTTAACTGCTTTGAGAAGACTGTTAAAGAAATTTCATGGTTCTGGGGTTGTTTGCCAGATGCTCATCCACCTACTCCTGTTACTTGGCTTTTTTCTTCTCAATCCCTTCCTCCACACTTACCTGTCTTTGTCCCTGCCTGTCCATTGCTTTCCAGAAGGAAAAAGGCCACCCAGCTTCAAAGGGAGAACTCTATCCCTGCAAGCTAATGGCAGCACTGAGTGAAACCCATTGACTAGTTAGTCTGTTGTTGCAGTCAAGGAGCTGAACAGCCTCTGCTTGTTGAGGAGACATTATGATATAATTCCCATTAGATTGCTTCTTACTTATTAAGCTGTGTTTTGAATCCTATGGCTTAGACCAGGGACCATATTTTCTAGAGACAGTTGACTTACTGAGTAACAAGAAGGTTGGCAATCTACCAAGTGAAGTTGAATAAAAAGGTGATTTTCATTCTCTGAAGGCTGCTGAGCTGACTGCTGATAAGGTGCCAAGTGCCTAGCTCTCACAGATCTGGACTCCAAATTCACAGGCCTCCTGAGGAATTTGAGAGTCTCTGTTTCTCTGTTAAGTGTATTAAATACCCTTGATATTTCTAGCAACAGCTTAGATTTTATCCTTAATAGAAGAAAACTCACAGTTTCTTTGGATTTAGTCCATCTTATCTCAACAGCTGAAAGAGAGCTTGCCTAAAGACATAAAGGACCCTTTTTTTTTTTTTTCCTCTTTCTATTGATGTATTAAGTCATTCTCCTTGCATCGGTCCAAAACACGGTGACATACTCTTGAGCATTTGGGTTGGAGTGATGCAGAGGATTACTGCTCTGGCACTATGGGGACTCCTGTCTCTGAGCAGAAGAAGCTGTTCACCAAGCTCCTCAGCCATCCTATCTGTGTATTAGTGTGAGTGCTGGCACTGGTACTGATGACAGCTCAGGCTAATTGAAGAGAGGACAGGTTATTCTGACTGCCTGTGCCATGGGCCAGGAGCTGAGGATCAGAGCAGGCAGCTACAGGAGACACCACAGGAATGCAGAGTCACAGAATGGATGAGGTTTGAAGGCACCTCTGGAGATCATCTAGTCCAGCCCTCCTGCTGTCACACACCATGTCTCTGTGATCCTAATCAGATCACAGGCCTCATAATTCCCCTTGTGTGTTCTGCATGTGTCAGGTGTACAGATACCTTAGAGATGCATTTGGTCCTGCTGGTTTCCCAGAAAAGTATGGGAGCTTCTCCCGTAATGCTGGCCTCTCAGTGCTTCCTTATATCTCTGCATGCACTTGCATTACACTCTATCCACTGCAGGTTAAATGCAGCAAACCATGAGCTGGAGTCTAAGCCTCTTTAAAGACAAACTGAATTTCTTGAAGGTAGAGATTAAATTCCAAATTCTCTAGCCTCATAATCACAGAGACTCACATGGAAAAGGGTTCTGGTAAAAGCCATAGGACTCATCCCACTACCATCTCCTGCTGGGAACTGCTCTCCTTGCAGACCACGTCTGCAAAATCCCACAGATGCTTCAGACTATGTGTGCATTCACCCTTGTAAACTTTCGCAATGTGGTCATATCTGACTGCTGCTATTGGGTTACCTACCTCATTCTGTGCATCACTTGGAAGGAGAATTTGGCAAATTGGTAGAGGGGGATTGGGTACCTGAAACTGCCGGGACTGAAGTTTTGTGATGTACACAAAATGATGAGGAATGTGCCTGCTGGAAGCCAAGGCTTCTCATATGACTTTGTAGATAGGGCAGAGAGGATCTAAACTGTTTCATTGCTCCTGACATTGGCTTCCTGGTCATGACAGATAAATCTCTTTTGCAAGATCAATGAAAGATAGTAATAACTTCCTGGGCCTCCACCACTGTTGTGAAAAAGTATTTCTTGAAACAACGAGTAACACCATGGGATGAGTCTGAGATGAGAAGAACCTGTTAAAGTTGTTAGGGTGCTACAAATAAAAGGCAACAGAGAAGGAATGAGCTTCAGAAGCAATACTGAAACCCTGCCTTGAATTCAGTTTGAGGCAGAAAAACGTAAGTGTTTTCTATCAAGATATGAAGGATAGAAAAAACCTGTACTATTTCCATTATAAAACAGTTGTTGAAATGTGTTTTAGAATAGCTTTACAAGCTGATAAGACAGGGAGTGAAGATTTGAGAATTGCCATAAGGGCTAACTCTTCTTTAAGGACAACTCCTTGTAAACGCTTCAGAAAAAACAGGATAAAATGTAACTCTTGAGATTCTCCAGAAAAAGCTGATTTTGCATAAGGAAGGTTCAAGTTTTCTTGGCTTTGTTTTCCCAGGGACCACTTTGTGGTCTGTATCCAGAGCTCATTCCAGATAAGTTAACTGAACAGACAGATAGGAGCACAACAGTGGGCTCCACACACTGTCTCTTCCTTAATAGTTTCGTCCTGATTTCTGCCTACAGCAAAAGTGACATTTCTGTTCCATTTCTCCTCCTGTGGCTTCTCAAGACAGTGGGTCATTTCTAGAGATTTGCTGACAGAGATCTCATGAATGACAGTATATGCTATGAAGCCACTGTTTTATGGATACGGGCACAGCACACATTATTACCACATAAAAAGAATGTGACTTTGGAATGTGTCAGTTGCTTTTGAGATACTGCTTAAGTCTATACTCAACAGTAAAACAATAAATTTTGGGAGCCTTCATGCTTGGTGTCCTTGGGAAGGTGAAGCATTAAGGTATTGTGGTAGTCAGCAATAGTCACGGCAGGAAAAAAAATAGTCAGTAAGGTTCATTCCTGACCTCCTCTGAGTTATTGTGCTGAATATACATGGAAAAATCACATTTATTCCATACGGCTTCTGTCCCTCAGCAAACCTTTTAAAGCCTCTCCTGTCCATCATCTCAATGCTGGCTGTGCTTACTGCGTGTTAACAGCACTTCTGCCATGAAAGGGCACCGAGCTGCTTTTTCAGTCCCCAGAATACAAGCACCAGTCTTTGATAGTCACAGGCCTTCGCTCAACATCTGCATGTAAGAGAGGCAAAGACAAAGTGAGCAAATACAGGCTGGTATGTGTTCTGTAGAGCAGAATTTTTTGTTAACATCTGTTCTGAGATGGCTGGGGTAGTGGGTATCACAGACCAGTAGATACATTTTGGGTCTCCATAATGTGGTGGAGAGAAAGCCCACTGGAGGACAAGAACATGCTTAACTGAAAGTTGATGCACATGCCTATTAGCAATACTATTAAAAAAACCCCAACAACAACAAAACAAAACTGAAACCAAACCAAAAGAAGCACACAAAAAACCCCAACCAACAACAAAAAAGCCAGAAATAAACCCCCCACGCTTCCTTTTTACATTCTGTTCACTTCCATTCTCTCTCAGTCCTACTCCAAAAATCTACCAAAGCATTGACAGTTTTTTATGAGAAGTGTTTCTACCAAGAAATGAAAAGTTGGCTATTACAGTTTACATGTTACAGGCTCATTGTGGTAAATGAGTTTAACCACCACAACAAATGTGCTCTGCTTGTATGGCAAAGAGAAAGGGGAGGGAGAAGATTGTTCTAGGAAACTTTCTTCAAGTCTATTGCAAAATCCATTTGAAAGGATGTTTACATTGCATTCAGAATTTGATGAAAGTAAAACACAGAAGTAGCCACACAACTGTTCAAGACAAATCTCAAGAATGGCTTTTCAAACAACACACTGTGATGAGATTGATCCATCCACATGGAAGAAGAATCTTGGGGACTACAGGACAGGTTTAAACTTGGGGCTTAGAAACATTTCCTGATATTTTCTTACCTGTAGTATAGAAATGAGAAGAAACCATGGCTATAAGGGGCAACAGAAGACCACACTAGTTTCTTTGGGGGTTTGTTTTGCTTTTATTTTTAGAAAACTAACCAACCTACAAATGTTTTAAGTAAAATATTTACATGAATATTTTAGGAGCACTGCCTTTTATTACTGTCAGTTCCAATTTTGCTACAAGAACTGCAGAGTCATAGGCATCTCTTATTCCAAATGAGTAAGGATTTCAATCCTAGTCTAAGGAGCTGAGCAAACAGGCTGGGCGACTTATTATAGCATCAATTTGGGAAACAACTCAGATGTGTACATAAAACTTAGCAGATGCATAAATGGCATGTGGTAAGTCTGTACTAGAACACTTGCTGCATTCCAGCAGTTCCAAATCTGTCGTGTTTATATATGCATTACATCCATTTGTTATATATGTAATGCATTCACACACACACCTATAGATACACACAAACACACATTGTTGCTGGTTGTGTTTCTTCTGTGTAATATGGCTATTTATTTTTGCTACCTCCGCAGTCTTGGGGGAAGCAGCCAATCTGAGATAAGTTGGTGTTACAGACTGAATATGTGAATTTCTGTAGATAACAAGGCAACAGTGAACTTTTTTCAAGTTAACTTTCTTCTGTTGACCTGAGAGCTGGATGCCTTCTTTCAAAGCTGTGCTGGAGCAGTTTTACCCTCTTGATGGAAGTTGTTTACCACATCATTATTGGTATTGAACTGTTGAGCTTTAAAGGACTATCAGAATGTCTACAAAGCACATGCACTGAAATTCAGATTTTTTTTAAGCTCTCTTGGGAAATCTTTTATGATAAGTACAAACCCAGCTCTTTTGTGAAAAAGCCTTGGTCCTAAGGAGATCATCAGGAGTCTCAGTGCTACACCCAGAAAGTGTACCGACAGTGTTAAGTGTAGTTCGAACTGTTGGATGTGATAAACCTAAAAAGTCCAAGAATGGGACTGAAAGAGAATGGTGGAAATTACAGCAGCCTGCTACACAGCAGTCTTGGCTAACCATTGAATCCAGTGGTTCATCAAAACACAGTTTTGCATATATCTTACAAATTCAACAGTGAAACTGTTTAGAAAATGTTTCATTCTCAACTGCTGTTGAATTGAAGATGGTGTTATCAAGGCAAACACATTTTTCAATTCCTGCCTCTTTCCCAGGTGAATTCTATCCCTAACTTTGCTCATGTGAACAATGCTCTTACCTACTGCAGTAACAGAAGTCGTACAACAGCAGTGTGAACATGCAGAAGCTGGTGAAGAGCCTATTTCAATGTGTGCTTAAGGACTCACTTGCATTAACCCAATTTTGGAATGAAGGCCCTGCAAAACTTTTATGAAGACTGCAATCACACCTTTGCTTAACTTCATGCACCTAAGTGGCCCCTTAAAGCCAAAAAAATTGCCCAGGCTTAAGATCAGCACATACACAAGAGATCTGCTGGTTTAGGACCATATGAGGGCTGAAAATCTGATCTTGTACTCATGTATGAGACATACATTCAGGAAAATAGACACCTTCTGATGATCAAAATCATTTTTCCTGGAGTAGCAACATGCTATCTGATCTCTTCCCTGACCTTACCAAGCACAGTAAAGGTCAGTGCCAAAGGAGTTCTGGCTTTCAACCCTGGTCTTGAGGAGTGGATCCTGAATGTGGATCCTGATCCCCGTGTTTGCCTTGATTCAGAGGTGCTCAGAAGAGAAACATTCTGAAGTACTTTTAAATCAAGCTTTGTATTTTTCTGTTTATGCACACTCACATGGCTGAGCCCAAAGCCATACACTACAGACATGCACATTTCCCTCATCATATTTTCAAATGAATGCCATTCATTTTAAAATGACAAACCTAAAAGCATGCATATGGAGAATCAGGAGAATAATGCATAAGTAACAATCATTACATAATTATTTGATTCAGTGACACATGTAGCAAAGTGCTTGAGTTTTCAATTCATAGAGTCCAGATAAAATATCTAAGAGCTCTGCTCTTGACATTTGATCAGTGCCATGTTTTGAGTTTCTGGAGAAGTCTTAAAGGTTAGTGCTGTATTTCATGCTTCCAAGTTCTGCATTCAAAAGCTCAGTCTCATGGTGTACCACCTGGTGCTAAGGAAAGGCAGTCATTAAGTACATCACATTTTGACAAGAGCTGTGCAAAGTCTTACTTGGCATTTTTGTCACAAGCAAAATTAGTACTTTCAAGAGTGGTTTCAATCAGATGAAGTACTTTCACATACAGGTGCAAGGAGGTCTGCTTGTTTATACTTTGGTGCAAAATCTTTCCCTAAGGCCAACTCAGGCTCTGGAAAAGGAACATGTCACAGAGAGCTGTAGCTTAGTAGCTTCCCTACAACCCTTTCCTGGGAAATGCTAAGCAGGAAGGCTCGTGCTGAACACCTGCGGTAACTGTGGGGTGACTCTTGCCCCAGGCTGAGGGAGACATAGGAGAAGCAGAATATCACAGAAATAATGACTTTGGTGACACCTTTAACAGAATGACTGAATCCCTGGCACAAGAACTGAAGAGTCTCTTGTGAAACGACAGTGGGAGAAAAAGTGTTTGAGGGCTATTTCTGCTGAAATCCCAGGGAGAGAGTGTTCCCTGGGAGCTGAGGGCTGAGCCACTGAGAACTGACAGGAAGCACAGCATTTCTGTGCTTCTGGCAAGCTGTGTGGTGGCTGGTAACAACAAACTGTCCTGCAGGCAATTCTTGTGGCTCACTGTGTGATGTAGTCCTTGCCCCAAAATGCTGTCCTTCATGGATTAAAAGAGAAAAGTATATATGTACAAAGACTAAAAATATCTCTGCAACCTTTGTGCTTGCCTGACAAAAAGACAGCTCCAGAGGGTGCATCTACAGAGCAGGCATGGGTCTTGTAGAGGAGACACTTACTTCTATGCTTGCAGCATTCATCCCTACACAGTAAGAGACAATTAAAAATTGCTTGTCTCACACAAGTCTCTAAGACCAGTCAAGAACAACTTAGAAAACCATCTCAGGTATATTTTTATACATGCAGCTGTGTATGCCTTGTTGTATAAAACAACATAAAAGTTCCATGTTGACTTGTATAAGGTCAAGGAGTGATTTGGAGATACAATTTGTAGCATGGTGTAATATACAAAATAAAGCATCAGACGTCCCCCAACAACATGATTTTTAACTCAGCTTCTAAGGTGGGATCTGATGTATACCGCAACAGTGAAGTTTTTTAAGTTTGTCAAGTTTATTGTGCAGTCAACAAACAAGCCATGCTACTGAAGTGGTTCANATAGGATAAAAAGCCTTGGAAGAATAACCCTGGGTTTCGAGATAATTGCACTATAACAATAAATTTTGCACCTTTCTAGAAGTGATGGTGAAATCCATAACCAGAAATGGGATGAACATACGTATTTACAAAGCTTTAATGGTCCGAGCTGGGAAAGGAAATGCTGCTGTATTTGAATATTCAGTCCTAATGAAAGAATAAATAAACAAGAAGCCTCCAGAAGCAGCAATCATTTCTCACTGATCCAGACTCCTAACATCTGTGAACTTTGAAAGAAGAGTTTCCAGTAATAATGATAACATCTGGTTTGTTGTTTTCATTCCTGAACCTTCTTGCCTGTAGCAGCACAGAATAATCAGATATGTCTTGCACTCTCAGCTGCTTGATTTTAAATTAGCATTCCCAGACAAAATAGATAGTTTTGTTAAACAGTCACACAGAATGGCAGATTTTTAGTTTTTACTCCTCATTCTAAAAATTCTTCAAAGCCTTAGCTTTCTCAAAACAATAATTAAAAGGGAAAAAAAAGGGGTTGAAGTGCTGGCAGAAACAGTCCTTGCAGAGGAAAAAGCTCCTATCTAGAATGTTCATGCAAATCTAGTCCCAAGGTTAGTTTTCAGTCTCAGCCAAACTCTGTGTCTTATCCCAACAGAAGTGGCTCCATCCAGGCTAAAGTGCAATGCAATGAAATGACACAATTAAGCATCTCAGGGCTGCTGGCAGCATTGAACTGGGCAGAATGAGAAACTTACATGGCAGAGCTATCAGCTGAGCACCCTTTATCAGCTTTGGATTCACAACAGGGTGAAGCTGCTAAGGAAAACTGATAGGCACACGTGCAATGGTTGTACACACGACACTCACAGACTCACTCTCTCCATACAGACACACATACATACATATATAAGTGCATATATGTGCTTATATAAATACACTGTAGTCCTTTATAATTACATTATTACATGTTATAAATATATATTAAATGTAGTCTATAGTATGTATAATTTTTACATCTACAGCTCTCCTTATGTGCATATGGGTGTCTATGCATCCACACACAGACATAACCACAGCATTGTTCCAAATTGCAGTGGTACTGGAGTTTACAGAGACTCATGAGAAGGATACAGTAATGCAGTCAGACTGTCTGTGCATGCAGTGTGAAGCCACACATCATCTTCTTGAGAAATGTTTGTTTACAGTCTACTGGGTAAACTGTTACAAGACTGCAAGTACCAACAGACGCTGCCAGTGATTTGGCAACTCAAGGTTGAAGCAGGTGACAGTCACAAAGCTTTACCTTAAAGCCACTCCTAACCCATGAAAAGCTTCAAAAATTAGAGTTTCGCATCCATTCGCTCTTAACAAAATCAGATGGGAACATGATGCAACCCACATTGACAAGAGATGAAAAAAGTGTAAGTATGCATTGACGACTGCCAATGGGGACTGCACAAATAGTCAGTGTGATGTGCTGGAGAACTAGCCTTGGACATTGTCACTGGCTACTCCTGTCCAGCTTTCCATCAGAGAATCACAATTGGCAGAGTACCCTCCCACTGAGTGCAGATGACCCTCATGCCAGCATAAGGTTCTGGAGGAGGAGAATCAGGACTGCAGGTTCCAGGCATCACTTTGTCATGGCCTCACAGCACAGTGAGGCAGGTATTCACACAGGTGGCTTCCTGCAAATATAACAGTTATAATTCGCTCTGCAACTCTGGATGGTGTACCTGCCAGGCAGGGGGTTTGGAACTAGATGATCTTTAAGGTCCCTTCCAACTCTGACAATTCTATGATTCTATAATTCTACATTGTATTTCTCACTTAAACTTACTTATCAACTCTAAATGCAGAAGGCTATTGTATCTTTATCTGTAACATCAAAACTCTTTGGCAGATTCTTACAGAAGTTTAGAGAAGGTAATAGACTTAGTATTTCCTGTAAGAGGTTCTTCAGGCCTTCAGACAGTTTTGTTCTGTGCTGAAGTTTCTGTGATATTTTTATATCCCTCTTGGTGTGTGAAGTCCAGGACTGGACACCATATTCCAGCTGCATCTGTGCCAAATACGGAGGTAACAAACCTTACTGAGCTCCTGCTTGATGACAAACTGAGGACTACATTAAAGAACAGCATTGACTCTGTAGGTCCCAACACCATATTGCAATCTGACATATCCAATTATCTATCAGTAAGGCCTAATCTCGTCCAGAATTACTGTTTTGGAAAACACAACACCTTATTAAGCAAACATGACCTACATTGTTTTGTTCTTAGATATATCACATTGTGTTTTACCTAAGCCATATGCACAATATCTGTTTGTGCCACTGTTTTTACCAATTCCCCCAACATCTATGATTCTATGACTGTCAATAATAATTGTTTTCTTCTGAATCTATCCTGAAAAAGACAAAGATCTAGTGTCATTTTTGTCTTATTTTTTATCTCAGTCAGAGTAGAAGTTAAAATTAAGCAAGCTTCCTTACACAAGTCTAAACCTATTGCTATAATTACATCTTGTTTATAAACCAAACTTCTCAAACTAATTTAACATTACATTTAAAATGAGACTGTAATATCTTTCATAAATCTAAGTTATGCAACACTAATCCTATTACCTTCCTTTAATTATCTATTAGTGGATTGGTGTGCCAGTTCTTCCAATATTATTGAAGACTGACAGATTTATAATTAAGGGGATCTGAAGCACCAAACATCTGATGAACTGAGCTCCCATACAAAGCTCAGGCACTGTTGAGACTTGGAAAGCAGCACAACTCACACCATAAGTATCAAGCCTAAAGTAATCAGATAAAAAAAATGGTGAACATTTTAAGGTCTGACAGACCTTGTCTAATGCAGAGGGGCAGAATTATGAATGCTTCTGAGATGCTCAGCTGTTTCCATCCCACACTGCCTCCCTTGTTGTAAACCAGAGGCAATGGCTCAGGAGCAACTCCTGCATCCAGCATTTTGTGAAAGAAACTGTCTCCTTTGATCTGCTGATCTTTGATCTCCTAATATAACTAAAGATCCTGAATTAATGCTGTTGTCATGTATGGCTCTGCTTCTCTGACAGCAGGCCTGAGTTCTAGATATTCTTTTGTTTGGTGCAATGTCAAGATGCTCTGAGAAGTGGCTTTTTTTGCAACTGGTTAAATAGCAGCCGTATGTGGAGAGCAGGGTTGATGGGAAAGCGACAGCAGTCCCTGTTGCAAGGATTTGACTAATTATAGAGTAGCAGCTCTTCTGCTGATGTCAATTGTCACAGCCCTGCTGGAAAGCACAAGCTATAAAAATTCACAGCAGCTGAAGATTCTTCATATTAGCTAAGAATTTGCTGCGGCTTTGTATCTTTAATATAAATAATTATGTGGACAGATCAGGCTCCATCCTCTGATTTCATAGCCTATGAAATACCTATGGCTTCAGACCTCCTCCTCACCTCTCTGCTTCATTATAGCTCTAACAGAAGGCCTTATAAACATCAGAGCTTATTTCCTGACATTAGGATTTTTATTTGAGTCTTAATTCCATGACAGTCAGATCATATGACTGTTGGCAACAATTAGAGTGCATGTGTATTGCCTTTGTTATTCTCATGGGTACAGGATGCTCAGATTCATTCTGAAGCACCAACAGATACAGAAAAGAACTAAGAGAATTGTAACTACACATCTCATTTCAAGTTGAAAACTTCCCTATATCTTGCTTATTGTCTTTAATTGAGCACACACGTGTTTTTAGGGTCATAGCTGCTTAAGACCTGGAAATCATGGTGCATATTCAAAGAAAGAACAGAAAGAAATGGGCTGCTATTTATCAGATTTTTTTTTTAAGGAATGCATGTGTGATGTGCTGTGGCACTAGGGAGGAAACAGGGAAGTGACATCACAGACCAAGCCAGCTGGAGGAGCTACAAGCTGAAACTCCACCTCTGTTCACATCCATGTGTCTAAAAATCTCTGCTCAGTGTCATGCTGAGGCACATAAGTACTGGCTTTTAAATTCCACAGGGCCTTCAGCTGCACCCGCAGGCAAGGCTGGAGCTGCTCCAGGCTGTCAGGAGGAGCTGCTCAGAGCCCATGTTCAAGCCAAGGTGCAAACATGGCTCCAGCCTGGGTAACATGGAGAGTGACTCCATCTGATACCTTCATAGTATAGCTAGCACACACCAACAGCATCAGGCATCTCATTAAATGCAGAAATGCTGAGTACAAGCCTCTTCTACCTAAGGTTGCATGGGTTAAATTGAATTCCCTCCTGTGCCAGAAAAGGATTTGAAAGCACTTCTTCCAGAAACTGGGGCAACCTCTGGGAGCCTGCTGCCAGGTCAGGGATGTCCCCTCACACTGACATTGTCTGATGGCATCAGACAGGGACACAAGTGAATGTTTCTGGTCTTTGCACTCACCTGAGCAGGAGAGCCACAGTTTCTTCTCCTTATTGCCTGGGCTGGCTCCATGTGATAGCCTGCAAAGTCTTGGGATAAAGTGCAGGAGCAAGCATGAGGAGCAGGACTCAACCCCTCTTCTCCATACTGAGTAGGCACTTGGACTGAGTCTGGCTGAAACTTTCTTCATAGAGGCCTACGTGGTGCTGCATTTTGGATTTGTGGCTAAACCAGTGTTGAAAGCACACCAGTATTTTAGCTATTGCTGAGCAAGGCTTGCGTAGCATCAAAGCTTTTCCTTTTTCTCACTCTACCCCCACAGTGAGTAGCTGGCATTGGGAAAGAGGCTGTGAGGGAACACAGCCAGAACAGGTATTGGTTTGCCCTCAGCGTAGCAGCTCTCTCAGGCATGCCTGGACCACTGACCATCTTAGCCACTGCCCCATCCTGAGACCGTGGTCTCTCATGTATACTGGAGAGGTGTCTGTGGGCCCCAACAGCATGCAGGGTTCTGCATTTCACCCTCAAAGGGTTAAGACCTGAACTGTTCTGCACCTAAATTCTTAGTAAGAATTGGCCCTAAGGAGAATGCATTTTACCTGTTGCATATTGTTCATATCCTTGCATATCCTTGCTCACATTTCAAAGGGAATTCATGAGGCCAGATGGTGTTGGGAAGGAACATAATTTTGAACTGGAATCCAGTGGGTAATAAGAAGTATTCTCAAGTGCAGAAAAGGACACCTCCAAAGAACAGAAGAATAAAGAGAACACAAATGCAGGTTTGTAGAAATATGATGTGTTACATTCAAAGGACCAAGGATGTGCCTCTAAATTCCCTGCAAAATGAAAGCTTTAGAAATGACAATAGCATGCATTAAATATAAGTCAACACAAAGTACTGAGAGAAAAGTAGTGTACAGTAGTTCAATTTACTGGAGAAAAAGCATGCAGGCTCAATTTTGGTTCTCTATTTCAATGTAATTCTAGAAAGAGAAAATATATTATCCCATGAGAAAAAACCACATTAATAATTCCTTCTTTTCAAAAGCAAACTGGAGAATGCAATGTGACAGGTATAAATGTGTGTAATGTCTAAGAATTCTGACTTAAAAGATTTCAAAGAAGTCACAACTCAGAAGTCACAGCAGTAGAAAAATCACATTCCTAAGATGTTGAAAAATAATTGGATTCACATTGAGATTTGAATTAAACTATGAAAACAAAGAAACTACTCAGTCAAAAATATCAGTACTTGCCAAAGACAGGAACATGTTTGTCTCATGTGAACATTATAATTCTACCTCCATGGAAGCAGGGAAGGAGGATGGTCTAGTGTATAATTTGCTAGTCTGAAATCCAGCTTCAATTCTTCCTAGCTGTCCTCTGTTTCCTCAGAAAAGTAATTAAGGTACACAACCCAAAAAGCATTTCCTTAACTCCTGTCAGACTTCCAGAGAGAGACAGTGGGGAGTCAGGAACTCCTCATTGGGTCCTCTAGCCTAAGTTTACTCTTTGTAAACAGAGATAATAGTGTTTATCTTCTAAAAAATACATTAACATGTACTTAGATAAGGTGAAAATGAGAAGCAAACTCTATATATACATGTTAACAATACCACATAGTCTATATGCATGTGTATGTATGGCCAGGGCATGAAAATGGAGGAGATCCCAAGGTAGAGATGGCCTAAGCAATTTTTCAGAGGTTGTTGAAGTTCTTGCAACACTGAGTCAAAAGGCTTTGATAAATCTAACTAAGTTATTTAAAAGCCTGCCCCATCCTGTAAAGAAATTTTTGTTTTTTAATAGCTGAGTGCCATCAATATCTTCCAAGATCAGGAAAAGCATTGTGCCACAGACAGGGACCTACCTTTGCTCCTCGGCTGGTTCTCAACTTGGCTAAGATACTGGGAAAGCCACGTGCAAGAAAACCAATCTGGACAGGTATGATTTAATTTGAGAGAATCCTGCTGCTGACATGTGACCAGCATCTTCAAGAGCCAAACCATCAGCAATTGGTTAGACAGCAACTCTCACACACAAATCCCAAGACAATGGTGGCCTCAGGCTGGTTCTATCAGCGACATCTCTGGAGGACAAGAACTGGAGCCACAATAACTCTCATGAGATGGCAGGTGATAAACAACTGAGGTTCCTCAGCACAAAGTCTGTCAGAAAATAAGATGTCAAAGTTTTTTAGTCATTCAGATAAAATTAGTTATGTGTGGAGCAGATCTCAGGCCCAGGAGGTTAGCTAATCCAACCTCCTGCCCCACCACCCTTACAGTACTTCTGAATAACAGGTACTGAACATTTTCCTAAATAACTTCCAGGAATGAAGATAATTCTGTAGGAAGCTCAGTGTATGGAGACCGTTTAAAGTGCTCAGAGAGCAAGAGAACAAGAGCATGGCTAATTCATGCCCAGGGCCAAGAGGAGATCAGCCATTTGAGCCTGCAGGAATCTCCCAGTTGGTAACCTACAGGCACACATGACAGGTCAGAAGTTCAGCAGTGCAGAGGCAAGGCTGAGTCTAAGCCATAATACAAAGTCTGGGAACACGTCACACAAGGGCACTCCTGAAAAAAATGCAGGACTGGGTCCTAGTCACAGTCATGCCAGTTAGTATTTGTCTCCTTGGGCAGCTCACCTCTGCACCTCAGTTTCCACATCTGCAAACCAAGGCAAATAGCATGTGGCTACTTCAATAAGGCTATTTGCCATCACACTTCAAAGAGCTGTGTCATGTAGTGTCATTAGTGCTAATTCTGCAGTATCTTCAATAAATATGGATGTGGCATGGTGAGCTGACACGCAAAAAGCTTTTTTGTATGCCGAATGGCCTGTGTAATGGGACCAGGTGAAATGGCAGAGTCTGCTTAACTCTCACTCTTCAAAGGGTTTAAGCAGAATTTTCCTTATGCAGCATGAAATAATGTTGCAGCAACCACCACTAATCATTCCTCTGAAAGTAGATATAGTCCCTACCTTGTCTTGTTAATAAATGCTAGGACACAGAAACAGCTTCAAGTTTAAACCTCCTCCTCTTCCTCAGTTACCAAACTACCTGCCCAATTTTCCTTGTAAAACATTTCCTACTCCCTAGGTCACTGGCAGACACAAAATGCTTTTCTCCCTGAATTAAAATTGCATTGTATTATGCAAGCAGCCTAGCAATGGAGAAAGAGAGAGAAGCCTACAAGAAATAAAAATAGAGCCCCACACAGAATACACATGACTTTGCATGTTTTTCTTCGGGATCATAGAAGAACTGGCCTGGCAAGTTCTGGCCAGTTGGGTTAGCCAAGATTTAAATCCCTGTCATATTAAATGACACAAGCACGACACAACTGGTTTTGCATAATAGCTTTTCACAGATTTGCAAAACATAGATGACTTTTCCAAATGTTATCCCTGGCTATTTTTATCTCATGCCTAAACTCTGACTCCATAGGAATGCCTTTCCACTGGAATATCAGATGTTTTATGAGCAAACACACATCTGAGAGGCTGTGGACCATTTTACATTTATGGGCCAAGATATTTCTCGAACAGATGTGGGATCCCCCTGTGACAACTTAAGCATTCTGACAACAGGTTCCCATTTGTTGGTTACTTATCTTGCAACTGTGGGATTTCATGGGCTGCAGGTTGAAAGCTGCCAATTTAAATACCAATATACTTAATTCTGCAGAAGGATTTCTTTGCATTTGTCATGTTGCAACATCAACCACCGTGAGCCATTCAGGGCTGCAGGGAGCAGGGTAATGGAGGATTAACTTGGGTGGGTATGGGGCAGTTATGGCTTCTGTCCAGAATGTCTTGTTTCAGGGCCTTTCTGGGATGCAGGGTTGAGGGATCACAAGACCAGAGAAGTATCCAACAGGAGCAACACCAGGTAGCCCCAGACCCACAACAACCTCTTTGTACGGGGGATTCCTAGGATTACACCTGAGCTCTGTGACCACACGTACAATTCCTGAGTCCCTTTTAGACTGGAATTATTCTGGCCATGACTAGCCACCTCTGCACCTCTCTTGTGACATTGCTTCCTTGGCTGTCCTCTTAGCCTGCCTTTTGTCCAGTGCACTTTTCCCATAGTCCAGCACAAGGGACTCAGCCTCAGACAATCATCCTGATATCCAAGTGCATTTATGCTGGGACTGCCAAGCAGGAGGTGCACTATGAATGTCCAGCAAGAGCTCATGGGCTTTGATATCAGGGTGTGGCATGGGAGAAACTTCAGGAGTGACCTTTCCTGGGCTTCTGGTCAAAAACACATATTCCAGTTAAACAGCTGGAGGGAGCCTGTATGTTTTTGCCTGCTCTTCCCTCTGTCTCTTATCTCCTCCTGTTCCTGCAACGTTTTTTTTCTGTATTTCCTAAACTCCTAAATTGTACTACACAAGAATTTGGGGCTGCACAAAGTTATCAATCTAGAAATGGGAGCTGTATCCCAAAAAAATTTGCCCACACACCTATGTCCTACAGACAGACTTTAAGGCTGTTTAGGAAGCACCAGCCTGCAATATTAGTTGTTGCACAAATTCCAGGAAGGTGCTCCATGAACTAGATACCTTTGGGATTAGCTTGATGCTCCCTTTGTCTACTACAAGTCCTTTCACTGGAGCGTGTGATATAAAGCCTTATTTTAGGGTCAGAACTTTTGGTCTAAGCTCTACATGCAGTGTTGCACAAGAGGAGGTACAAGTGAAGGAGGTAAACTCTATTGTTGGACAATAATAGGTCTTTTGCTGGCCTTTTAGCTTGGAAAGTTTTACCTCCAGTTCTGAAGTTTTTGCATACAATCATCTCACAGACTCTATTGATTTTCTGTGATCTTTGGTCCTGTAAATATTAACTGCTGTCAATTTGTTTGATAGGCCTGTTGCTTCTCAAAGGTCCTAGTACTATGAACCTTAACCTAAATAACGCAGTGTTACTTTTGTTCAGTAGAGCCAGAGAGCGTGTTTCAGCTCCTGTGTGATAGGAATCACAAGTGAAACCAGAAAACGTGTGGCTGGAGTTAGCTGTAAAACAGCAGGTCTGTGCCACCTGAGTGCAAAATCCCAAACAGAAGACTTGTAAGTCAGGGGACACCACTAACAATGACAGGATGTTCACTAGATTATTGTTGGACCTCGCTTATTGACTAATTAAAAAGAGTTGCCAAGTTAGCACTTTCCCTTTCCTTTCACCTCAGGCTGTGTTTCAATCATGTTAGAAAAATAAGGAGAGATTTTCTGGGCTTCATTTTGCTGGGCTGTTGGTTTGCTCTGCTGTTTGCTGGGGGCAGGGGCCAGCCACAGAAAGGGGCAGCAATTGGCCACAGCTCCTGAGGTAGCACTGCTTTGTGCTGTTGAATCATATCCAACAGGATCCTTCCCTGCTGCCACAAGCTCTCCCTGGAGGCACTGTAAGGTCAAATTTGTCTAACCCCCAAAAGAGGTTGCTCCTTCTGGTGCACCCCAAGGCAGTGCGCACTGCTATCAACCATGTTGGGGTCTGGGACACCATTCGGAGGACAGCTTGAATACCAATGCAGCCCTCACCACTTCATTGCACACCAGGGTCAGGGCCACAACACTGAATTGATCTTTTGAGGACCCTTCCAACTCCTAACATTCTATGATTCTATGTGAATCCTGATTCAGGCACAGGAAGGGGTTGGGCAGTGCCAGTGGCACACTGGCACTTTCAGGGCTAGAGGCGGAAGGGATGGATGCAGTGGTGGGAGCACGGGAGAAACCCCCTGCACCCAAGCTACTGCCCCACTAGGGCTGCAAGCAGTGCAGCCCAAGAGTTTGACAGATGTGAAGGAAAGCCCTTCATGCAGGAGGGGCTTCAAAGCTGTATTTGCTTTCATGTCAAGTCAGTGTGGGATTCCACACTGCTGGAGTGCTTCCCTCCATGCTACACGAAGTGCCAAGGGGCAGGAGCCCACCTGGCTGCACCTGCAGGGTACAAGGACACAGCTTCTTGCTGCTGCGGTCAGACACACTGTCTGATGGAGTTCTCTTGGGATAAAGTGCCTGGAGGCTTTTGTCTGTTCCTTGCCACCTCTTGCTGCTGTTTGATGTTCAGGGCTTCTTTTTTAAGCAGAAACAGTCCAGTTGAGTCCATCACAGTTAAGGTGACTCACGACTCAAGAACACATTCCTCTAGGTTTTAAAAGGAAACAATAATCTGATTTTTGAAGCCTGAGCAGTCACACTGCACACTTCACACATGCCTAAGTAACTTGCAATAACCTTCTGTGGAGGTTTAGGCAATTCTAATAAAGACATTTTTTTTCAGAGGAGAAAAATAAAATTATCCTGGCCAAATGGATGTGAAAGCACTGAGTGAGGAAGGCCAAAACTCTTTGCCTTTGCAGAAATGGGCAATGAAAGTGCCTTTTCTGATTTTTGGCATGGATGAATACTCTAGTTCTTAAAAAATGAAAAGTATCATGAGGAGTGATCAATAAAGAAACCCCAGCACATGGCAGTCCACCTCTTCCATAAAGCTTCTAGTGTCCGTGTTCCCTGTACCTGGATTCTAGTCATATTTCTTTTTGGATCAATCTATGTGACATTAAATCATTTCCCATGCAGAGGTGTTTTATTGCTCCACTCCACTGCCCACATGATGTAGAGGGCAAAGCTCAAAACTGTGACAAAGCTGATAAATAATAGATGAGATCTTTAGCTGTCACCACTGATCACTCTCTAGAAGCCAAGAAAGCACTCACCAAAGTGCCCTTAATTTGCCACATACAAAATCCTTGCCTTCAAGAAACTTAAACAAAAATCAGAACAGCAACTGTAATAATAACACTCTATGGCTGCTACCATTTCTGTCAAGTTCAACTCCTAGAATGAAAGAAATAAAATAAAATAATAAAACAATCCAAACTGAAATAGAATGAAAACCCCTTGAGAATTTTTTTCAGCAAGCTCACTGCACTGAGATGATATAAGTTCTTTTAAAAAAGTATTTCTGTTCTTGGATGTAAGGAGGTTTGTTCCTGACAGTCTGACTAGAACATATTATTTACTGTGTATTGTCACATCATGGAAGGAGGAAAATAAGATCCCCTAAAATAATAGCTCTTCCAAGTGGAGGAATGTTTTGTCTTCTGCCACTTCTTGCATGTGTGGTTACAGAACAATTACTCAGAAGAATCTTTTCCTCTTTTACCTTGTCTGTTGGTGCAGTTGTCAGAACATAAAGGCTATTCCCATTTTCTGTGTCCCTGTGTAGTTGGTCAGTCTATTAGTTTTCCTGTATCTGTCCAGGTATTCCAGCTCATGAAAAAGGAAACCAAAAGCACAGGGCAGTGCGAGCACCACATTTTGGGAGAGGAATTCAAAGACAAACAGAGGATCTGGAACTACTTTGACTTCTCTCCTTTTCCTCTTTACTGCTTCACTTCCTGGCACATTGTAGTCTGAATCTCCTAAATTTTACAGTAAAACATCACATCACATGTACTAATAGATTGTATGGGAACTGAGGAAGGCAAAACATCTTAAGCCTTTCCACAGTCTTCATGCCAGAAGAGCTGCTTTTTCTCCCACAGTTATTTTTTTGACTGAGTTGAGGAGAAGGCACCCATATAGTGAAACGAAACTGGCCTAGGCTTCTGGGAAATTAGGCTGCTGCTGCAGGCTCATACAGTAACACACCCAGTGTCAGACCTTCATGTTCCCAGTTCCTCAATTGCCCAAACATGCAATAAGAATCACTGTAGATGCCAGCTGGACTTCTGAGAGGTTAAGTCATTATGGTTAACAACAACAAAATAAAAAGATAAAAGGTGTTATAGAGAGTTTTATTCGAGATATTTGTATTTTTTGTGATGATAGTAATGTTATTGCCGTCAGTGGTGATGGTGATATAATTGCTATCAGGGGTGTTGAGTTCAGTATTGGTTTTGTATATATTTGTATATATTTTATTTTATTAGTATTATTTCCACTGAAGCCGTTTAGTTTTCTTTTCCAATCCATAAGTCTCTGGTTTTTATTCTTTTTATCTTCCCCTTTGAGGAAGGAGAGGGTTTAATAGAGAGTGTCTGTTGCTCATCTAGTATCTAGTCCAGCCCTAACCATTTACAGTAAGGCTGGAAGCTCTATTTTGGCATTGCCAGAACAGAATATTTTTATTCTATAGTCTAATAAAAATATTTCAACATTCAAACCATTCACATTCAAAACACTTCAACATTCACCATGTAAAATTTGAATATATCAAAATCTTTTTTGATTGAGATCTCATTTTGATCCTTTAAATTATAGATCTCCCTGTGAAGAAGACCTGCAGATTCTTGATATGTCTTCTATGAGTGAGCTGTCTCTAGTTTGTACCACATAGCTCAACCTCATGCCTGGAAAACTGAAGTTGACCCTTTAGTTAGGAACATGCTTCAAGTTGAAAAGTAAACACATGTGAGGATGAGCTTCTTTTCTGAAATGCCATGCCTGGGGAACCTTATTCTTTTCCCACAGTCCTAAGAAACATTTCTACTGCAATATCAAGGTGCAAACCCTGGATCTGCTTCTACTTTGCAAAGTTTTACTAGATAAGCTGCTTTGGCTAAGAGTGTAGGGTAACACAGTTCTCTCAGTCAACACTTTAGAAAACTTTTAGGAAAAAAATATTGCTTTTATAGCTGCAGAAGAAAACCATCCCTGATGACAGAATGCTGTAGGTGTGTCCTCGTTACTGGTGTGGTCTGAGGCCAAAGACCAGGGCCCCTCCCTCTCTGTGCCTTACATCAATGAGGTTGGATGAGGCCACCAGCTTCTGGTGAGCAAATAAGCTCTTTCCAGAAGTGGGGTCAGAACAATCTATTTTCAAGAAATCTGAGTGGAATAGTGGTGAGCTCAGCTAACATTCTTGGTGGAACTGGTGTTGCAGTAGCAGCAGAAAACCCCACTGTTCATACCCACATGGTTTTGGTAGCCCAGTTCATGTAGCCAAGACCCTTCAGAACTGGTCAGATGTGGCATGGCCAGAGACCAGGCCTGAGGTCTTTGTCAGTCCTTTGTAGCATCCGTCCTTGTGATCTAAGTGGGGTCTCCTCCTCTGGTCCACTGTGTTTCATCAACTTCACTTACTAGCACCCAGCCAGTAGCCTGTTTTGCTGTCAAAACCCAGATGATGTTGATACTACTGGGAACTGATTAAACTCATCATCAGAGGACAAATGTCAAACACTTGAAGGCACCAGTTCAAACAACTAACCAAAGGTCATAGTGCTACAAAAATGTGGGCACATAATCTCTGCTCCAAGCAAGAGACACCACCCTCAGATCTAAGAGAGCAGAGAGCCTGCAGAGAGGAAAACAGCCAGGCTGTAGGAAAGCAAGGGTTGAGCTTTCTGCAAAACTTTAAATAGAACAAAGCGGAACCACTATCCTCAAGGAAGAGGAGCCTCCTTGGCACGTCTTACCCATCCTTCTGGGTGCAGGCAGTGCTCTAGCCTGAAACCAGGCATGAACAGAGACTGATTCTTAGTTTGTCATTACCCAGTAAATCCTTTTGTTTTTTAAATGTTTAGGTTTTTTAAGTGGCTGGATTTCCTTTGTCTTTTTGCTCAGTTCTACAGATTCTTCTGAGCTGCAGAGCCAAGTGCCAGCTACGCAGGCCCACATACCACAGGAACAAGAGAGCCAGCAAGAGGGATGTTTTAACAGCTAATACTGAAATTACAACAGCAGACACTTCTGTTCGCTTTGGTATCCCTAGGTGTTGAACCCTGTAATTCATACCAAACTGGGGGCTGGATTCTCATTGTAAGCAATGGAGTGGGAACATGACCCTGCCCTCACCTTTCACATGTCTAGCCTATGCCTTTCATGGGTGACTGATTGCAGCTATACGAAGGAAGCCAGTGCAGAAGTAAGTTGCCTAATCCCCATGTTTGCCTTCCAAAACACTTCTCTGTTTTTCTCCTCCTGGAGATCAGGACTCATTAATAGGTGGAACCTGTATCTTCCCATGTATAGACAGGGCTATACTTATGCTTCCACATTTTCATAGAGGTATCCTTTGTTTTTCATATATTTCAAGACGTTACTACATCAATTGATTAACTACATTTTCTCTTCCAAATGACAATATTCCTGCAAGCTGAAGAGCTGAACAAAAATATTGTTCTGTGCTGTGATTCAGAAGGCCAGGATTCAGGAGGGTGATTCCAAGTTGGCACATGCCAGTGCTGCACTGTAGGTATTTAATAGACCTTTGTGACATTACTTGCAAACACCACTGGAGAAATGAGTCAAAAGCACATTGTAGAAGATGCTTTTAGCTGTTGAAATACAGATGTATCTGTGACCCAATGTTAGAAATAAGTGGTCTTGACGTAGTCAACTGGGTTGGCATGGGATCTTTGTTGGAGTTTGTTCTACTTGAGCACTAAACATAAACAAGAAAAAAAACCAAACCCAACCAAACCAAAACCAAACAACAATAATAAAGAGACTAACACACACACACACAAACCAACCAACCAACCAAAAAAAAAAAAACCAACCAAAAAACCCAAGAAAATCACAAGAAAATGACCAAGTAGTTCAATACAAGACAGAGGTGACAGATCTGGACAACTTCTTCAATGCTATCCCCTGCAATAGTAAGTAGAAACTAATGGTGGCTGTTCAGTGACCTTTGTAAAGTACATTTGGCCGGAGGTAAATTCCTAGCTGGTTAATATTAATATAAAATAACACTACACTTCAATTTGTTAAGAGAACACAGCAGGAGGTAATTGTAACTGCTACAAAGGCTCAGACATGGCCTGCCAAGGTGGCTACATCCCCTGGTTTGCTCCCCAAGGGGGAAAGAGGTAATCTAGGAGGTCCACATGGAGAACTGATGGCTGGTTCCTGCCTGTTAACATACTATGTCCCACAAAAAGTCAATTTTTTTGATTCTTTAAAAGAAAAAGAAAGCACAACACCCGCACATTTGTGACATGTTAGAATATAGAGTTACTGCAACTGGCTGTCTCTTGTACAACGATGCACGTCCTGGGCAGTGACCCCTCCAGCCATGCCTGGCCATCGAGGAGCTAATTCTGCCTTCAGCTACTGCGCTTCATTTCTGCTACACTTCATACGCCACCTAGTGGCTTCCTAAGTGGAAAACTCCTTATTAAACACGACTTCAGACGCACCACTTCTTCCGGTTGTTCTACATGTCTCAGCCTCGCTGTTGGAGAAATAAGGCAAGGTACAGCGTATGCAATGCATCTCTGGCACTGCTGCAAACCTCCCCTCAAAGGCCCATCCCAAGAGCTGCCTCTCATCAGCAGCACCTGTGAGTTCTTGCTCCTTATTTCACCCTCCAAGATCCCCACAAGAATTACCATCACCTTTAGCTTTTCTTACAGCTGTCTCCTGTTGGCCCTTCATGTTTAAAGCCCCCTCAGAACCTGACTCCCTTGGACTGCCCACCATACCCCTCTGACCCACCACATTCACTAAACATCTAGTGAAGAGCAGGGCTATTTTACTTCTAAACTCTCAGTCATGTCAGACACTTGCCAGAAAATCCATGTTTTCCAAGAAAAAAGAAAACCAGAAAGGCTTCTAGTGTCCTTCTCTTTTCCCTCTTCCTAGCTTCTCTCAAGGGTCAGGGAAGATTTTATTGTTCAGCTCAAAGGCTACTTTTTGAGTGTCCTACAGCCATTTTCATTCAGACAAAATGTGTAACACCTTAGCCTTGTGGTTAGGGTGTTTCTCCAAGAACCTGTAAGTTTTGGTTAAGAACTATATTTTGTCTCTAGAAGAGTTAATTTGACTAGTCTTGCTCCCTTCTCAGCACAATGGCTTACCCTCTGCTAATAAACTCCTCTGTGACCTGATCAGCCCCTAAGTGCTGCTGACGAAGTGAGACAGTGTCTGCAGAAGAGGTCAACGGAAACCTCTCGAGGACTGCTAGCATCATGGTCACTCAGGATGAGCCAAGCTCCCGCCAGGATGCTTTGTCACAGAACACAGAGCATATGCTTGTACTTACCAACGGAAGAACATTTTCATCATTAAATTTGGGCAATGGGTGTAGAAGTCATCCTGGGCAAAGAAAGGTTCTGGACCTGATCCATGTTATCTTCAGCACTTGTATTAGACAGAGACAGCAATAAAAAAGAAGCCACTTTTCCCAAACATTTTAATTTGTATTTAATTTAAAATGCTTGAAAAAAGAATAGTCCCATGTTGTAAGTGCCAGATGATTTCTTTTTCTACAACAAACTGTTTGACTTTTCTGAAAAAAAAACCCAAACAAGCCAAAACAAAACAAACAAAAAAAAACAACCACCAAACCAACTAAAAAATAAACCCCAAAGCCACTCTTTTAACATTTCTGAAATGGTTTAACATTTCTGAAATGGTTTACCATTTGTACCTTTCAGAACATTTAGAGAAATTATTTTGTGTTTGTGAACGGCCACTGCCAAGCTTCACCATAGACAACAAAGAACTGTTCTGACATCCCTAAAATCATTTCTTCCCTCATCAATGTAGCCAAGCAGAATACATATAGAAACTGTCCTGTATGACGGGGGAAAGTGCTCCTTTTTCTCTTCTTCTCCATTTTTTCCCTGCATTATGTTGTGCTAAGAGTCTGATTTGGAGTCTGATCTTTTATTCTGTGACTTTTAGGCGAACTCAGAACAACAAACAGAAAGTGACAAAACAGTGTGGAAAGACCCTTACCGTACAATCTTCCCGCTTTTCCCTGCTTTTTCTAAACTACTGATCTATCCAACCACACTTTGAGATATTGTCTCCTCACAGTAAATTCACTCAGTCCTGAAAGCCTGAAGATCTTTAAGGCATACCCCATTTCTTGAAGCAACACATACCTCAAGCCATTAGCTTCTTAATCCACAGCCCCTGACTCTGTTTTGTAAAGCAATCTGTCTGTACGGTGTAGTGTGCCTATGTGCCCTTGGGTATAAGCAAGTGTAAGCCTCAGTTTGCTTTCCCATCATTTAAAACTCAAAACTGCTGAACCTTTCAAGCATTTCAGGGGCATTATGCTTTTAGAGTGTCAGTCACCTGACACACAGGTGACTTTTTGCTTTCTCCTGCATTTTCCAGCAATGTTTTATCCAAATAATATCTGCATATTTATTTGGATTGACACTCAAATCCGGTTTGTGGTCCTTATCTTACACCTGGTTTACATTCAGGTGCTGACCTAAGGTGCTATGCATCACCAGGCCCCAAGGGCTGCAAGAAATGGCCCCAACCTTCAAGAATTGGTTCCTCGCTGTGATGAAGGCAATGCAGGCAAACTTATTCCACAAACTGCTGCCCTGTGGCTTGACAATCAGCTTTGCTCTGCAAAAGTCACACACTTATACTTTATGAGTTAATGGCTATCCAGGTAGTCATATCCACACAGAGGAACCACATAGCAAACCTAGCTGGAGCCCCTGAACAGGGCAAGAAACAGCAGAGCCCAGAAAGCATGAGGGAAGGAGGCAGAACTAGTTCTAAGTCCTGTCTGCTGTAGGAAAGCCAACGAAGCAGAAAAGTGTGTGTGCTGAGCAGCTAGAGGACAGGCTCATTTTTCCTTTAAAAATTAAGAAACGGTTCCTTGCACTGCAGTGACTTCCAGAGTATTCAACGGAAGCAAATAAGCTGCAAGTCGCTCAGGGCTAATTAAGAGAAGTCAACTGTGTATTAGTTGGGGAAGGGAGGGAGGAGGAACTGAACTCTCCAAAAAAATCAAAGTCACGGATACACAAACTGATAATGTTCACACATTTACCAAAAATGCTTTTGCCTGGAACACCCTGCTCCTTCATTTCCATCCTCTCTCACACATGGAAAATCCTTGCTGCCAAGCTGTCATGGCCATTAGCACAAGAGACACTAAGACAAGGTTGGTAAGACAAGTCCATGAATGAGTTTTTTACTATACATTCTCCACTTAATGATATAACTTATTCTACCAGAATACACATGTACATCCATAGAAGAGGCATAAGAAAGAGCTGACAGGGTAATTGCCTTTATAGTTGTCTCCCAGATGACTGAGATGCTGCATGGTTTATCAATTCACTATGCAGAATTCCTTATAATAAAGGAAAGAGATTGATTTCTCCCACAGAGATGCAGAGAAGGACCTGATGGTAGACAGAGGAGTAAAACCATGCTCTCAGTAGCACACTTGTGACCCAGCCTGGCTTGAAAAAAGCTACGTCTTTGTAGTCAGGTTCCTGGTACCAAGAAGCTTCAGAGGCAAAGAGCGAACTGAGTCCAGCTGAACCCCAGAGTGCTTAAGCTGTTCATGATTTATTTAAATCACACCTTCTTTTAATAAATCTCAGCTGTACCCTTGCTGGTGGCAGACCTCCTATGGCTGCAGCACACAGAGGTATAACACCCAGGGATCCCAGTGCTGAGGGGAATGTTGTGGACACAGCCAGGTCTTTGACTAGGACAGATGCTTTCACTGCACTCATTTTCACCTGTCCATCACAGCACACAGAGATTTCCTCTGTGGTAGGGAGCACTGCTGGGTAACAGGATCAATCACATCCCTGTGTAGCAGGTTGTTACAACAGGAAGGTTTCCATTAGGTCTGGAAGGGTGTTAATTTGGAGTTTTTGCTACTTCTGTCCAAATACTCTTCCAGATGAGAGCTCATTCCCTCACGCTTGTTGCACACTGGGGGGCAAAGATTAACAAGCATTTTGTGTAACTGCGGTGGCTGATGCAGTCCTTTGCCCTTCCTACCCTCCAGTGTGGGCTCCTGGCCTCCGCTTCAGGTTTTGTTGCTGCTCAGACTGCATCAGAAAATTTGTCTGGTTGAAAAATAAAAAAAACAAACCCTAAGGAAAACACACCTATGTATATATTGTTCGGCCTAAGTGTAACTATTTATGGATTTAGGAGTGCAAATTCTTAGAACACTGCAAAAGTAAAGCCAGATTTTGTAAAAACTGCTATTTGGACAAGCTCTAAGTCTTTTGTGTACCAAGAGCTAATTGTTAGTGGAGTCTGAATCTCCTACCAAAGCTACTTCCCCACTCACAAACACCATCAATATTGTCAACTTTTTGAAACCAAAAAATTTTCTCAGAGTTGAACAATGGAAGGGTTTTTTATTGGATTAAAGACAAACTAAACAGCAGTAGAAAGAACAACACATGTATAGAACATTATTACTTTATTGTTTGGGGAAATGCAATTACATCTCATAAACTACAGGAAATTTCTATTAATTGCCTCTGAGAGGTGAGGTCACCAATTTCTAAAACAATAAGCCATGCTGTATTTTCATATTTGCAGCAAGGATCTTGAGAATTATCCAATGAAGGGAATGGTTTCATCGTACTTCATTGGCCTACACCAGTTCAAGTCAGTAAAGGGGTTTTTTTTCTTGTAGTGTAGTGTCTCTTCATTATCACAAAACTTTAAAGACAAGATAATACCACTCAGGTCTGAGGTGGACCTGGATGACTCTTGGATCACAAAGAATCAAAGGACTCCAGAGCTCTACAATGTCACCAGGTACTCGTTTCCACTGCTTTGCATTTTGTAGAGCTGCTTACATGACATGTAATTACATAACACACAACAACATCATGTCACTGTGCTTTTTCCACAGGAGTAGAAGCCTATAGAGAATTCAGTCTACTTTTATCTAGAAAGACATGTTCAATCCACTGCTTTCACCCTAGTTTGTTGTGCAAATGTAGATGTAGGTTCTGGGTAATGAGCCTGCAACGGCAGCTGTTACAAGCCCATTCTCAAAAGAAGATAAGTCAAGAATAAAACAGAAACTAGTATACATATAATAGTGATCTCTTCTGTATGATACATACAGATTAACAAGTGACAAGTTCTCTAAGTTCCTAAGAGATGCGAAAACATAAGAAAATGCCAATATGATTTGAATTGCTCTGACATTTTCAGTAGCCAGAAGGAATCCCAAGATGAGAACAGGAATCCCCAAAATGAGAACAGACTTCTTTGGATTAAAATGGTGTAATGCTATTCCTAATAAATCCCTATTTCATGGGCCAAATTTTAGCCAAATAAAGGATTTTTGACTAGTTAAATGCTTGAAAGTGTGGGATGACTACAGAAACACTGGTGCAGCAATAACTGCTGGTGGTTGCTAGCGGAAGTCATTGGAACACCAGCTTTTGTCCGTCTTTCTGTTGCAAAACTATCTGACATGGGCCTGGATAAAATAACTCATTTGTTCTCAGATCAGGATGTCTCATTTCCATTGACACCCTTCTTCTCTCAGCAGTGGGAGTTTAATGGCTGGAGGCAACACCACAGCCTCCTTCCCTCCCTGGATGTAGACCTGGCCAGAGTGTTCTCAAAAAATATTTTCTGCCCAGGATTCCATCTCTACCCACTTGTGCCTTATGTAAAAATACTTAAATCTGGTGATCAGCTGTTAAAAACATCAGTGCTGTGAGAGGGAAGTATTATTCATTGGGTACAGCCCTGGATCACACTGCCAGAGCTGCTTATGCGGAAGTGATCTAGCAGGTACCAGCCTTTTCCTGCCACACAAGTGCTCCATTAGACAGCAAGGACAGCAGCTATAAACACCTTCTGTAAAAATAAAGTGTTTTCAATGGACAGCTGATAGGCTTTTCTGATCCTATTAATAACACAAAAAACAGTATTGTCTCTTGAGAAAAAGCATTTGTGCTCTCTGCAGTAGAGAATGGGAAGCAGTAGGTGGCAGCTAGCAAGACCTCTGAAGCAGGGTAGAGAGAATGTCTTGCCAGCACATAACTGCAAAGACTTCCAACCACTGAATAAAACATCCCTGGACTGGAGGAACAATGCTGTCCCCTCCTGCTGTGCAGACTAGCAGCAGTGCAATGAGTTGTGATACATGATGCAGAGATAAAAGAATCACAAGAGGAGAATTATGATGATGGTGCCTACCTGGTCTGTAAGGCATGGCTGTGGTTTGAATGTGGTTATAAATGGTGATGTTGGGCAACAGGATGAAAAATGTGAGAAGGCAATGGGACATCTGCTCAGATCAGCGTCACTTACCTCAGGTGCTCAGACATGCTTAGCTCTGCACTATGGACCAGTCTGAAGGGAGGGAGGAGAAAATACACCACCCCTAAGAGAAAAATAGCTGGAAAAGAACTATAGAACCATAGAATAGTTTGGATTTGAAGAGACCTAAAGATCATCTAGTTCCAACCCCTCTGCATGTGCAGAGACATATTCCAATAGATCAGGTTGCTTAAAGCCCCATCCAACCTAATCTTGAACACTTCCAGGGAAGGAGCATCCACAGCTTCCCAGGACAATGTGTTTCAGTGTCTCACCACCCCCACGGTGAAGAATTTCTTCCTAATATCTAATCTAATTCTACCCTCTTTCAGTGGGAAACTCTTAGCCTCTTGTCTTTTCACTACACTCGCTAAAAAAGAGTCCCACACCAACTTTCCTGTAGACCCCCTTCAAATACCGGAAGGACACTGTGAGGTCTCCTCAGAGCCTTCTCTTCTCCAGGCTAAAGACCTCAGCCTGACCTCATAGACAAGGTGCTCCAGCCCTTTGATCATGTTTGTGGTGCTCCTCTGGATACAGTTGATCAGGTCCTTGCCTTTCTTACACAGGAGGCCTCAGAGTTGAACACAGCAGACCATGAAATGTGGGAACATTTCATGTAGGAGGAGAAGCAAAGGTCTGGAAGCAGTGGTTGCCACACACATTTCTTGGAATTGCACAGACCTATTGCAAGTTTTGTATGTCATGCAAAAAGGATGTGGCAATTTCTGAGTATTCTTGAAGCCAACTCTAGTTTTCAAATTAACTCCTTTTCTCCCTAGCCTTTTCATTAGAGACAGTCCACTTACAAAGCCTTGCAATCAAGAAAAGGTACAATGTACTACTTTCTACTTTTCAACTGAGAAGCCTAACCAGCAGGTTAATCTCTAAAATCTTGAGCTTGGACAAAATTGCTTCCAGTGGTTCAATTCCATCTACTGCAAGGCTTGATTGCCCTTTTTGAAGGGCTTCCATGGAGTTGAGATGTCTGTAGCATGAAAACACTGCATGACTGAGCTGTGCTGTACTGGTGAAACAAAGTAGCGAAGAAATGTAGTTTTCAGACTGAGTATGCTCCTCCCTGAAAAATCAACACAACTGAAAGACCACTGGCTCCTTATGAAGTTTCTTCCATCACAGATCTTATTAAAGCTTGTTGGAAATGGAAGGTATTGCAGCCCTATTCATTCCCACTAAGCAAAAGGGAACAATTAACATCCTTTGCACAATCAGCTATCCAGAACAATAGAATCCACCATCCAAACTGCAGGCACATGACACAAGTCTTTTGTGGGAGTTGAGCTATGCCAGCAAAACACATTGGCAGGTATGCCTGGTAGTACAAACTGCATGAACCACTAGCTGGAAAAGAGCTTGGAGCTGCAAGCAAAGAGTTTCCTCATGTTAAGCAAAGAAGACGGTCCCTGTTCTTTGTTTCTTTGTCTAGAAACAGCTAGATTTTGAAATAACTAAAGAATTAACTGAAACAATCCAAACTTTGGCTAACCACTAGGGTCAAAAAAGGATAATAAATCCTTTTTTTTCCTGTTAACAAAACCCAGAGCTTTGTTTCCAAATCCTTCAAAAAATAAAAATGACGTCATGACTTATTTCTAAATTTCCTAAACATTACATCTGTTGCCTGGAAGGAGCATCCTGTCTTGTCCCTTCTCTCTGCCATCACAGGTCTTGCAGTAGGGACAGCCTGTCTCTGGACACTGAAGGTTTGGTGCAGCTCCATTTGCCATGATTACAACCATTTGGGAAAGTAAAGTGTGGGTAGGGTCAGAAAGTACTAAAGAGGAGTAGGGCTTTTCTGAATGGTGCAGGCTGCAGATGGCACAGGTGAAGATTGATGGGTCCATATGAAGAAATCTGAAGGATACTGGGAGTCCTCAGAGTAAGGAAACCATGGAAAGGGCAGAGGGGTTTGCAACAGAGGAAAACCAGAGCAGAGAGCTGCAAGAGAAGGTGAGCAGGGAAGTCACAAACTTTAATGATAACACAAGAGTTATTGAGAGTGAGAGACCAGCTAATGAAGCCGATAGGAACCAAGTTCAAAGCAAACAAAAAGAAGTTTGTCATGCGGTAGGCAGAGGACCTGCCAAGGAGGTTCTTTCCAAAGCACACTGGGATTGCAAGGAACTTACATGCTCTCCAAGATTTTGGAGGGGTCCATGCCACAGGCAAACCACAGTATGTTTAGGAAATGCTCTCAGCTGAAAATAGCTGGAAGTTGCAGTAATACTAAGGGAGAAATGATCATTACATTAGGCTGTTTCTTAATTTTTCATAGGAATCGCTTATGGCTGCTGTTGGAGGCAGAGCAGACAGATGGGTTAGATGGTCTAAACCAGCACAGCTGTCCTTACCTGAAGAGAAAATAGATAAGATAGGACTCAAGCAAAGATGAGGATCCTGAAGGCAGCAAAGGTGGCACTATGCTGGAAAGCAGGAGCTGAAATCAGGGATTTGGGTGAAACTGGCACACTTCAGCTGCAGTCCAAAGGTGTAGATAAGGAGGCAGAAGAAAAGCTGTAGTTTTAACTCCATTGATGCTGAAGCTGTGCCCAGACATGCCCCACTGTAATGAGGAGCAAAACTTCCACTGACTCCAGCAGATCAAGCCCTAGAGACATAAAGGCAAGCAGCCAAGTGAGGAGTTTCAGGGTCACAGAATATCTCCATGATATCAGGAGACACAGCACAGGTGAGTCTGTACAGGCAGAATTTTCAGTTTATCTATGTTTGTTATCTACCTACCAGATCCAAATAGTTTTAGTCTTGAGCAGATCAAAGTAAATTTGGAATTTAAAGATATTCCTTAGCAGAGTCTGCATGATCCTAAACAATATCTACTCTGTAGGTATTGCCTACAGCACAGTTATTTTTTCAATCTTTTTAACAGACACCTTGAAATAAGCAGTGTTGCCTCTGCTTCACTCCAAATATGATACAACCTAGCAGTGAGAAATTACAGAGTAACCCACAGCAAGGTGCAAAGCTCCCCAAAAGGCCAATAGTTTTAATTTTTCTTAAGTGTATGTGGGTTTAAGAAATATGGCCTCCAAATGTTCCTTCGAAATGGAAGGAATCACTATTCATTATTTACTCAAACCACTAATCATTGCATCAATCAGCAAAATAAATGTTTCTTCCCAGAACTGAAGAATGCTTCACATTCCAGTGGACATTCCTAAATATCACAAATCTCTCCCATACAGACAACAATCACTTTGGATAATGACCTTGAAATTAGCCTTTCCTGTTCTGTGGATGTGTTTTTCTCTAGAACTGATGTTGGTTTGTTTGGTTTATGACTCCCACATGCAGTTTCTCAACAAACGCTCACATCATGGACAGTATCTTGAATCTTTTGTTTTTCAGCTGAGGTAGAGTGATTTTCTTGGAGTGCTGGAAACAAAATCATTTTCAGAAGCTGATCTGATTTACTGGGTCAAACTAGAAATGTGCCAAATTTCTCTGCAGACATGGCATAACCACTGACCTGCACTGTGGCTGGAAATCGTTCCAGGCTGTGACGTGCCATGTCTGTTCATGTCAGCTGTGCACTGGGAGATGCACAAAGGAAGTGGCTTGCTGAGAAATATCCTTCAGCTTATGGTTCAAAAAGATTCCTGTAAAATGTATTGCTTGGGAGGAAATCAGCATCTCAGCCCCAAAGAAGAGTAATGAAATTTCTCACACAATTTATTAGGATTTCTCAGTTTTCTTACAGTGTACCTAGGACAGCATGCACAGATAGACACACAGCATCCTCACGAAGAGCTTTACAGAACCCTGCCCCATTAAGCCCACCTGACCCTGTGATTCAGCCTGATGCCACTAGCCCTCAGCAAGTAATTTCTTCTTTTCATTATTAGGATTAAAAAAAAGGGAAAACTACTTTACAGTACTTTGGCCCTGACACTGCAGGTTGACATCTCTGTGTGTACCTTCTTATCATGTTTGTTCCAACTGCACTGTGCTAAGATACCTACTTTGCAAAGCTGGGCATCTCCACACGGACCACACTTCACCCCCACTATTCAAGGATGTGTTTTGGCAGCAGGAAGTTGCAGTAGTGGGTCTCAGCTTTTCAGTAACTGTCCCCCTCTTTGTCTTCCTTATTACTTCTACTCCTCTTGCACATGTTCAGTAGGAAGGGGAAGCTAGCATTCAAAGACAGATGTTTGGAAGAAGAGCAGACTACCCCAGGGCAAAGCCTCACAACCACTGAGCACATTGCCTAACAGAGCCTTTGTTAACAGTTAGGATGGAGGAGCTTCAGATCCCATTCTGGCTGTAGTCGGCCAAGCACTTTCCTTCACTCTATCTTTGTGCTGTCTTCATGCCATGCCATCACAAGCAGACTTGCACCTGCACCATGAACTGGCCTGGGGAGCTGATCTGGCTGAAAACTCACCCAGTATTTTCCAGCCAGCTCAGTTCTTTGATCTCATTTACCACACAGCACCACTAACAGTTGTACCCTCACCAGGGAGGTAAGCTCTTCCCACAGCTGTGCTGACTGCTGCCAACTCTTCCTCATGCAGCAACCCAATCCTTTGCCCCATGGATGCTCTCCTTAGCAGGAACTGGGTTTTCTGATTTCATTTCCATTACTGAGGCAATTCTGTCTTGTCCAACATGTCATTTGAGGAGGTCTTATTAGAAAGCTCACATGGGTCAGAGTGTGCCAGTGCTCTTTCCTTGTGAATGCAAAGGCAGTAGAAGAAGTGTTTCTCTGAGTGCTTCTTACTCCAGTTCTTCTCATACCCCCTTGGGGAATTTAAGTAAATAGTTTATATAGGCAAAGTCTTCTGCTAGTTTTAGACCTCCACTCCCCATTTCTGTTAACCAGCAAATGGAAGTAGCGCTCTCCCCTGCTTTGAGACCTCTGGGTCCCACAGAAATTTTGATAGTAAATTCCTACACTTTTACCGCAAATTACTGTGTGGAAACAAAGAAGCTGGTAACATGTGACCAGTCTGTCACACACTACAGCTCTGTCTGTTAATAGATGTGACCTTTGTGACTAATGCAGCACTGGGAGCTACTGGGAGGGTACATTAAATCTCAATCCCTCCCTGCAGCACAGTTGTCATCCATCATAATCTCATCACTCATCCAGGTGGGGAACCTGCAGTTTCAAAGCCTGCCAGTTCCTGCAAGATGCACAAAATACTGACCTGGGTCCAGAAATCATCCAAAGGATGAGGGATTGGTGCCTGGGGGTGATGGCAGAGGTCAGTCCCATGCTGCACCATTCTCACATCTGGAGTTCAGTCCCTATCGCAGTGGTAGCCCCATCACTGTCTTCTCTGTGGGCTCAGCCTCCACCTAGGACAGGTGTCCCACAGCCACATGATGCTGGACTGGTGGCTATAATCACGCCATCCCTACCTCTGGCAGAGTCTCTTCCCATGCTCTGCCCCCTGCCTGAAGACAACAAGCTCTGGGCTAAGGTGTGAACTGTGTGGTTTTCTATTTGCACAGCATGTGCAGATGCCAAGGGGCCTTGCAACATTTGAGCTGACAACTCCTGGTGAAGAACTCCTGCTGCATTGAGACCACTCTGCAGCTGGACCTGAGGCTGGGAAGTTTTCTTCTTGGCCTGTGTGATTCTGTGATGGGCCTTGTTGTTTAACACAGTTAGACACAAGGAGCCCCTTCCATCACTCACACCTCCCAAACTGCAGGATCGAGCCACAGAACCCATTTAAAGAAACATGCCAGCACTCCCTACAGACAGAAGGAACATATAAAATCTAATAGGTTTGAAAAAAGTCAGCAGACAATGGAAACTTTTATCTTGTGTATTGAAGTTCATGGTCAGTCAACACTGTACCCCCAACAGGGAAATTTGCAGGGAATTACCTGGCTGAAATACCAAATCTGGGGAATGGTCTGGGGTCCACAGGTGCAAAAGGCAGAGGACACACAGGCAAGAAGAAGGAAACAGGGAGATAGAGCTGTACCCTTCATCCTGAACTTCCAGATAATGTTAACAAGACAAGCCTGGGAATAGCAGGGGGAAATCCCCACGGGGCTGGTGAGTCAGCTTCCCGCTGCAATGTGCTGAGCCAGCACAATGTTGGCTACAGCACACATAAGAGGGGAATAGAGCTTGAAATAATTTTGCCAGCAGCAACGAAGTTGTGGTGGGGATGGACTCCACCATCTTCAGGGCAAGATCTGCCCTGCAGTGAGTCGCCCTGTTTGTTTGTTAGCCTGTCTCCTCTGCATTTCATTCACTTGCAGTAAGTTCCCTGCCTTTCCCTGCCTTTCCATTTCCTGGTCGATTTAGTGTGAATTTCCTCATTCCTTACTCAGCTTGGCAGATACAGTCCCCTTACAAGAAGTGTCATTTAACTAAAGGATGTAAAACCTATGGAAAACTATGGGAGACAGGGCATTGCCAATCTCAAAAGTTTAAGAATCATTACTCAAAATCTGAGAAAATCAAGATTTTGTCTGAAGGTGAACTTTGGACTTTGTTTCAATGTGCATGAGAGAAGCACTAGTTTCTTGAAGGAACAGTCTTTCATTCAGTGGCTGCAACACCCCAGTGTTTCTTCTGCCTGTGCACTGCAGTCTCAGCTAAGATACTTGCCCTCCCCTCCTTCATCCTGCCCCTGTGCCATTGCTTGTACTCTGCTAGCACAGCTTTAAATCAGACCTTCTCAGATGGTTGATCTGGCTGGAAGTACTTCATGTTTTTTTTAAAAGAAATCTTTTGCTAAGCTGTTTCCCCTGGAGTCTAGTCTTGTTGTCTGACTCACCACAAACAGAGCAGTGGCTCTAGCACAAGAAGATGCAGGAGCAGCAGAGAGCAATAGAGAACAGGTGGCAGTTGGCCATGCACTGCTTTTCTCAGCATTGCTGGCGAAGGTGAAGCCACAGGTTCACTCTTGCTCTTTCCAATTGCCTGATAATGCAGCACGTCCAGACCCTCTCCAAAGCCCAGTTACTCTATTTATTTATTTGTGCCTTTCCCCCTACACACATACTGTGCTGTCCTCCAGCACTTAATTATGAACCTCCACGACGTACATAAGTGCTCCTCCCCGATTTGCCCTGTGGCATTGCCAGGGATCCTGCTTCCTCCCCTGTCCCCAGTAGACTGGAGGCAGGGGAACACCTGCCTTGCCAGCTGGACATGGAGTTGATCATCATGACTCCCTCCTGCTATGACCCCACATACCTGGAGAGGTGAGGTGAGCTGAGACACTCCAGCTTTGCAGGTAGGAAAGGCAGAGGTGCTGCAAGTTGCTCTCTGCCCCCTCCCTTCCCATCTGCCTCTGGGGTCCCACTTCGGGCAGTATCCCTGAACTCATCCCCAAGGAAGGGAAAAAGGAGAAGGCAGACATGAGTAGGAGTTTTCCGTTGGCAAGAGATGTGGTACTGGCTCTGGAATCAGTCCATCAGGAGCTGTGCTGCACTAGAAACATGACCAAGAACTTTACTCACCTCCATTGCTAAAGAAAATTCCAACTCCACAAGGCCCATGGGAGTTGTGCAGTTGCCTTCAGTGAGGGCTCACTTCAGCCTTGCTTTGTCCTCTCTGCAAAACAAGTTTGTGCTACCACTTTGAGTGTATTAACACATACCCTGGCTTCAGGCACAAAAGTGCATCCTCTATCTGGAAATGCATTTTTCATTCAAAAATTTAGACTTTGACCCCCTTTCTTTAAGCAATTCTGAGTAAGAGTTTTTGGTTTACAAGTAAAAAGTCCAGGGAATAGAAAGCCAGGTCCTGAAAATTTTCCTGAACTGAAAATCCACATATGCTTCGTGGAAGAAATGCTTTATGTTCCAGCACTCCAAAGACCTTGGTTTTCCTCCTCCTGCTACCATGCGCTTTCTGAGTGGTGCAGTGCTGGGGTTGTCACCATATCTCTCCTACAGCAGGAGCTGGGGATGGCTGTGAGCTCAGCTTGAGAAATCAGGAACTTCACATGTTGGTTGCTACCTGGAAAGCTTAAGGGAAAGACTATACTGCTCAGCATAGCTCAGGAGACAAAGGATGGTCAAAGAGTGCCTCTACTGCTAATGTTCATCAGCTTCACCAGACTGTAGACTCAGGAATGGAGAAGCAGCATTATACAGTTCTCCCATCCCAAAAGAAATACAGCCAAGCTTCAAAATAAACTTAGGAAAAAATGTTAAGTGTCATCTGCCAGGAATAAGTTCGGAAAATGAGCTATTAAAATATTTACTGTATGCAAAATTCTTTTCCCTCCGTGAGCCTTTAGGATCATTTTTGAGATTATTATTTTAAACACTAGAGATGTGCAAAAACATGTAGTTGAGATTAGTCTCTTTTTGTTTTCTTTAACAGGCTATATTAAATATGTGAAGGGTGTGTGTCGGGAGGATGGGGTCAGGCTCTTCTCAGTGAAGCCCAGTGACAGGACAAGAGGCAATGGCTGTAAGCTGAAGCATAGGAGATTCCGTGTAGAAATTTTTTCACAGTGAGGGTGACAAAGCACTGGCACAGACTGCCCAGAGAGGTTGTGGAGTCTCCTTCTACGAAGGTATTCAAAACCTGTCTGGACGCGCTTCTGTGTGATCTGGTCTAGGGAATCCTGCTGTGGCAGGGGGGTTGCACTAGCTGATCTTTCGAGGTCCCTTCCAACTCCTAATATTCTGTGATTCTGTGATATGGGAGCATGATAAAACTGGATGTTGTCCTTGACACTGAGCTCCTCCTTGTACTGCCAGCAGCAATTCTCACTGCTCAACCACACTGTAATGTGCTTTGTAGCACGCCCAAGGCCAACGACGCCGTAGGATTCTCTTGAAATCTTACATTATTTTACTGTAAAAAGCCCTTTCTCTTAAATCCCAGTTTGCAGGGTCAAGTGGGGAGTATAAAATTCATATTAAAGTTCCCCATACAGTTAAAGTGATCTAACAACTCACAATTCAAACAGCTATAAGGGGCTAACAATATTTTTGGGTGAGGGGACCTTAAAGATCATCTAGTTCTAACCCCCCTGCCATGGGCACAGATACATTCCAACAGATTAGGTTGTTCAATGCCCCATTCAAACTAGCCTTAAACACTTCCAGGGAGGGGGCATCCCCAACTTCCCTGGACCCTCTGGTCAGTGTCACACCATCCTCACAGTAAAGAATTTTAATTCATTTATAAATAAGACTTCAAAAACATTTCACTAAGACATCTTCAACAAATCACTCAACTTCATAGTTAGTTAAGAAATGACATTTTTATATGCATTGAAAAGTGTCAAGAACTTGCTGGAGCACCTCCACTTTCATTTTAGATGTTAAATTTCAGAATCTCCTGGCTAGGGAGAAAACTGTAACCCTGAAGACTCAGAAAATAGGAAAAGTACAAACACTGACATACTGGCTGTATTTTATCTCACCCTTTCAAAATCCACGCTCTGAGTTTGTTGTTGGATGGGGTTTTTTTGGCTGAGGGACTTTGAGGGCTGGTTTGCAAATCCTGAATCTGCATTAGTGGTCCTTAAAATTTATAGCCCAACAGTAGCCGATTTAAGTCCTGGATATCTTAGAGAAGCATGGAGTCTATTGCTGAGCACTACGTTATTTGACCAGAGAATTTAACAGAGTCTGTGTGGAGAAAATCAAGTTTACACCTTTTCTTTCCTCTTTCAGTTTCAAGTAGAACAAGCTCTCCTCAGGATGTTTAAGTGGTGTTTCAGTGTACACAGGTTGGGAAAGTGCTCTAAACCCACTCTGCAGCAGCATGTCCCTCCTGTGTTCGGTGTAGATCATTTAACCTGTGGGACCCAGCACACGGCTTGAGGGTTTCCCTTCCCAGATAGCTAGCTGCCCAAGCAGCTCAGCATCCTGTGCATCTGCAGCCTCAGTCCTTTCAGGCACTTCAGGTAAAGGTCTGGGTACCATTGTTTTGTGATCATCATACCAGAGAGCCTCCTACACTTACACACTGTCAGGAATACACTCGATGCTCATTAGGCAACGAGTGATAGTGTTTGCCTTATCAAAATCCACATTTCTATCTTCAGAGCTTATTCCTTCCCACATTACTTCCTTCCAGTTCTGATTTTCAAGTTTAGCCTTGCCACCTTCCCATATGTGCAAAACTGCAAATACCACAACTGCTCATGCAACAGCTCCATTACAAATCTGTGCACATGAGATTGCAACCAGCAACCTCATGGTAAACGTATCTTGTTACGGATCCTCCAAGACAGCCAGTCCCCTTGTATCAAAGTACTCTGCAGACGGAGCCTGATTCTGCTGATGTTCAGCTGAGCACTCTGCACACAGTAATTTGATTCAGATCCATGAGTACATTAACTGTATCTGCCTGATTTGGAGAGCTGGGAACAGCCTCTCTATGTATGCTGAAGCTGGGAACAGGGATGAACCCAGAACTGCACAGCACAGTTTCTACTTTTACAAGTGATTCTTTCTGTCTTACACACACATTCTTCTATCTTAGCCCTCCTCTCTTCTTCCTTGTTTAAAGGAACTTGAATATTTAGCCATGTGGATCTGGTCCCTGACCATGCAGGCTGATTTATGTTACTCTGAAGTTCACTTTGCATGTGAATTTGGGAATCTAGCTCAGATCCATATCTGGTTTGAAATGCTCATAATATGAATAGATAGTAAAAAAGATCCACTGATGTCCCTTCTGGAATAAATAATTATATCACGGGCAGAAGATCTTTTTCACCTATTATATCTTAAACATTGAAAAGTCCTCCAGAGACCACCTCACATAACATGCGATTTCCTTATGAGAGCAGACTGTTAAAAACCCCAGCAGAGAGTGCAGAATTGATCAAATTTTCAGCTTGGACCAGAAGCGCCTTTACCACAATGTGTATGTCTACCTCTTCACTCAAAAAACATCCCACAGAGAGAAACAAAGTTGCATCCAGCTTTAACCAACACAAGGGAGAAATTCTAGTGCTATTCTATGAGGGCAAAGGTTATGGCTTAACATGTGTAACAGAAAGTAGCACAGGAACTGCTGGGTACTGACCCTCTCGTTTTCTTCCTGTTGTTGCTCCACCCAGTTGATAAGGATCCTATGCTCTCAATTAAGCAATGTGCTGCTTTTTTTTTTTCTTTAATAGTTCTTGGGGCAAGCTCCAAGACACCAGCACAAGAAACTAAACAAGAGTTCAGGCAGAATTTGTGTCTATATCCAACAGAGCAATCTAGCACTCAAAAACTGAGGGGCTATCCAGCCCTGAAGGCACCATAAATTCACCAGGCACTTCCGGGACAATTTTCCTACCTGCCAGCAATGCTGCGCTCAGCAGAGAGTGCCATAGCCCAGAATTACAGGGTGCCCACCCAGATACCAGGTGTCTGCAAGGTCAAACACAAAAATAAGCCAAACACAGTGAAGCCTGGGCCATTTGTTTAAGTCTTATCAGAAACTGAATGTAGTTGAAGGCCACCCAGCAGAGCACATGCAGAGACCACAAAAGCGCTCCTTTCTAGTACTTCCAAAATCTGGACTACTTAGCTTCATAACATTAATGATGTGCTAGTAACACCACTTTCAACCTCTGTTTATTTTCTAAGTTTTAAAAGAAAAAACACTCCCTGAAGTCCCATAAATATCACCATGAGGTTGGTATCAATTTGGCAGGGACACCATCCATCCATAATGCTATGCTGAACGTTTTACAGCTTACCTGCTTGCAACAGGGCAAGGGGAGTCTCCAGGCTCAGTTTTTTTCTTGTTTGGTACCCCGAGGGAATGAGTACTTTGACTTACTTTCCCAAGCCTTCATTTCAGACTTGGCCCCTTCTAGCTCTTTTCTCTCTTTTGTTCTTTCCACACCATCCACTCCTTTCCTCAGCTTTTTCCTCATTAAGACAATTTTACCTATCTAAAATAAATCTCCAAATATCTAGGGTTTTGCCTGGACCAAATGTTTTTAAATAGTGATTTATTTGGCTGTTTTGACTAAATCCTGTCCATCAGTAAAAGTTAAACAGTGTGATATTTACCCAACTGCAGTTCAGACATATTGGATTTGCTCCTGTTAAACCCATATCATCATTTGCTCATTACCTTTTATTTTGCAAGGTAACATTATCACAAGGAACAACCAAAGCCAGCTATGGCATTGCAAGCTATTATCTCCCAGCCTTGAACTCGGACACCTTGTATTTGACACCTGTCTACACTCACAGGCTACATCCAAATGTAATTTTCTCTGCTCTCCACACCAGTTCAGCTTCTCAAAGAATTTAATAACACCCTAGCGTGCACAGTTCTAAATCAAGTTCAAAGTGCTTGGTATCGAGTCTACTTTATAGGGGGAGGTATGAACCAAAGTCTGTGCTTCCTCATGACAAAAATTTGCTGATGTAATGCAATGAGTTATGAGTTATGAAATGGGTTGTACTTCTTTAGATCTGACCTCTTGCTGGAAAGGGAGAAACATCAGGCTGCAGAGAAGGATCAGCTACTTGTCAAACCCACCCTTGCAAATGCGAGCAAGCCCTGGCTGTGATTTTATGCTCTAGCCTGGCTGGCAGCTGCTGAGGAGCTTCACCCTCAAGTTCCTTCATAGGAAGGCGATTCATGTGCGTATTGAGCAAAGACTCAGCTGAAACCTCCTAAAACCCATAGTGGTGGAGCAACGCATTCCTGGGTAACTCGAGCAGGCTTCCTCTGATATTTTTTCAGCAGCCACCAGGTCCTTCCATTTGGCTTATGCATCATTTTTGTATCCCTCTGCCAAAGGATACAGCAAAGCAAACTGCTGTGCTTGAGGAAGTCTGATTCTCCATTGAGGAAGGAACAATTTCAGAACCCTGGCTGTGGTGCTGTACATCTGGGCTTGTGCCTGTCCTACTCCTGTTAGCCCTGATGATTCTCAGAGCTTAAAAGCAGGATGCTGTACACAGAAGAAAAATCCACCAGCAGCCTCTTGGGAGCACATTGCTGCTTCCTATCAGAGCTGCTTCATAGGTCCACCACCCATCTGCATGTTAACATTTTAGCTAATTTTGCTTGTTCTTTCCTGTGAAATTTCACCACTTTTTTTAATTACAAAAGTTAATTACAATATTCAAGAGATGAATTACCTTATTGTTGCAAGAAGGTTTGACATTTAGTAGCTTAGAAGATATTTATGACTGAAACAGTTCTTTTTCCAAAATACAACATTCCTTTGTAGAAATTCCACTGGGGGAAAAAAAATCAATGACACATGGAAGGTGCTAAAGCCCTACCAAAATAACATCTTAACTGTTTCTTAAACTGGGGAAATGTAGAGAAATGATGGAAAACAGTTCAGAAAGTTAACTAGTTTAGTTCTGGAGCAATGCAAGCATTTTAAAAAAGATTTACAGTGTACTGAAAAATCTGATTATGTAAACTGTCATAAATGGATTCAGTGTGTTAGAAAACTTCAGCTAAATCTTCAGCTGTTTAGTGAAAAAAAAGCAATAAGGAACAATACATTAAAATGAAGACTGATTTTGGAAAGCCTAGCATAAATGAAATATGCTGATATAATGTGTAAGCAGAAAGAAAGGATAAAATTAACAATATCAGCTCTTGCTCCAGGATTACGACTATAAACTAGGTAATCACATGAATTGTAAAGCTAGTCCTTGAGATGAACAGCACAAGTTTTGATAGAGCTTGTCAGACTTTTCAGGTTCCTGGTTCAAGATCTGTGCTGCAATTATGCCTGGTCATTAACACATTAACACATAGAAACAATTCGGAAAAACCCAATGTGCAAGCTGCTGCCTTTTCTGTCAAGATGGGGCCCTGCAGGACGTGATTTCTGGGGTCAAAAAGTATTTGGAGGCCTCTTGTACTGCTCTGCTTTTGACCAAAACCTCAGTTTTTCTCACATGCAGCCTCAGTCAGCCAAAACACTTTGTGATTCTTACTGTGTTGTGCAAGGTTATTTTGATGCTATTAGGAAGTGTGTTTTCAGCAGGCAGAGCAGTGGCTCTTGGCAAGGTGTAGCAGAGCCAGGATGACATCCCTTGCATGGGGTGCCAGCTGGAATTGAAAGTTTTCATTATCATCAGGAAAATTCATGATAAAATACAAGAAAACTCTAGTTCTTGGGTATCTTATCCTCTGGGATTGTGTCAAACAGTGAGGAAGACAAGAAAAAAGGTGACAGTGGATAACAAAGGGGAGAAGTTTGGGTTATGGAGCATCTTGTTCTGGATGGGAATTTTAAGCTAGGAGGAAGGAAACCTGGATAAAATGTTTATAAAATAGCACTCAAGGAATTTAATCACAGTTAACCAAGATGTGAAAGTAGTTGTGCACCCTCTTTTTCAGAACCTTCTTGCATTTCAGAAGTGGGGGTCACGGAGTGCTAATCTGGCCGTTCTGCTCCGCACAGCAGTGTCCATTGGCTTCATCATGCTCAGGATGGTCTGTTTCAGGAATTACATCAGGTGAGGATTTTTGAGTGTTCCTCAGTGAATATATTTACTGTTTGGTTTGGACCAAGGCATCACAACAAAGTTATTGTGAACTCTGCAGGACTTCCATTCTCTCTTTTTTACCTACCTATCTAGGCCTCACTTTTTTTAATTGTTATCTAAATCACCTTAATCACAGAATGTTAGGGACTGGAAGGGACCTTGAAAGATCATCTAGTCCAACCACCCTGCTGCAGCAGGATTCCCTATTTTCCCTGCAATTCATTATAATTCTGAAAGAGCTTACATGTGATTTAATAAAAAATTGTTGTTAAAATGTTAAGGATTTTTGTTGTTGTTGCTAGGCCCTTCTTTTTCTCTCTTTTTGCCCCCAGAAGAAGTGTTTAGCAAGAAGGTTTAATGCCACAGCTGTACTTAAAAAGTGGTCAATGGCATTAGAGTTCATATTAGATATGATCCTTTTTACTAGAGGTGTAAACCAAAATAAATACATTTAAAAGCTCCCAGGAAATGATCCAAAGGAGCATTTCAAGTCCTGAAAAGAGCATGTTATGTTGCCTCTTTCAAAACGAGGTCTGTAAACACATAGGTTGGCAAAATAATTTTTTCTTTTAAAGACTGGATAGGTGCTGGTGGGCACCCAGCTCAACTTGTGGGCTTCCAGGAGCCCTGCTTGCAGTGCCAAGCTGCTGCACCAAATGGGAAAACACAGCAAAGAAGAAAGTCAAATCAGTCTCTAGTCAATTTACAGGACAGTTTCCAAAAGTTCTGCCCCCACCCTATACTATTTCCTGCCACCAGGACAGCAGCCTCTGCCAGCTGAAGAAAGGGTATCCCATGTCCCTGGAGAATGCTAGGCTTCTATAGCTTTAGCACTCCTGAGATTTTCCCATTGCACACCATAATGGGAACAGCCACAGCACTGGTGGATTGTCACAGCTGTACCAGCACAACACCTCCAGACATCCTCTCTAAAGTGACCTGAGGCTGAACAGCTTATTCTGACACAAGTATAATTTTTAATTTTGTATTACTTCAGACTAGAAGCCTGGGTTGATTTGGGGGAAGATGAGGGGGGGGGGGAGAGGGAGCAAATCTGTCTAGGACATTTTATCTCTATAGAAATAAGTGTTATGAGCATGAAAGAACCTCATTTTGTCCTGTATTTGTCATGCAATACCTCCCTGTACTAATTAATCCAGCAGATCTACCCAAATACTGTCTATGCAGCAAAAACATAATGAAAGGAAGAGCAAGTAAGTCAGGTAGAGAGGGGTGGGGAGACAGCATCTGGATGACAGAATGGGTTATTTCATCAGATCTCTAAATGTATGTGCACTTGTTTCTGACTCACCTGGGGCAAGATTTGTCACCCATCACTGCAAGTTTTCTGCAGTGTAGTCATCGACAATGGAGCATGTTGTGCAGGCTGTCTCCAGAGTCAGCAATGGAACAGGCACCTTCATAATGTGACTCACCTCGTGCTAATGCTGGTATTTAACCTAGTCGAGATGAGTTGGGCCCTAATAGTGCCTATTTCCCTTCAATGACTAAAAGGGAGCCTAGAGCAACCAGGTCCGACACAGAAGGATGCACTATTGGCATCTGCAGTGAGCTAAGATCCTGTAACTGAGTCATTTAATCTGCCTTAAAATGTGATCATGGGATTGATTGTCTCAGATTTTCCTATTCTCACAGAGCACAACTGAGAGAGGAAAGCAACAAGAAGGAACTGTTTCCTTGCTGGTGTGACTTTGTATCCCAGAGCTGAGTCACTCCCATCTTTCTCAGATAGCCAGGAGATGGATAGATAACTCACATCACTGTCAGCACACAGACACATCCATTAGCCATAGTGACAAAGTGATGAAACCTTTATTTCTGTTGAAGGTATATACTTAGAGTAAAAGAAAAACCTGAGTTACAGGTGTAATTCAGTCTCCTTCAGGTATGTGACATGTAATCAGTTGAAGGACTGGAAAATACTGAAATGATCCATGTTTGGTATCCATGAATCAGACAATGAAGTTTCTTGGATGTGGCATATATGGTTTTTCAGATGGACATAACAAATGGGCTTGAAATGACCCATACCACTTTACTCATGTTGCACCTAAGCTGATGGTTCCTCTGAAGCTCAGCAGGTAATATGATAGAGATACAGGTAGGTGTACCCACAGCCATCTCACACCCAGATGGGCTCTCTGAGAGAAGGCCTTAGTTTTGGCTTGAATGGAAGTTGCTGGACTATATCCAGACCCAGCCTGGCCCTGGAATCTGCAATGCCTTATTCATGTGGTCCTTGTGCTAATGAGCCATGACAGGCCCTAGCTATCTTTGCATCTGTGGCACAGATAATCTCCAAACTGGATAATTCAACCACAGATGTCTGAGAACTGGTTTTAGCTGCAAAAAACTGTGATTGCTTCAGCCATATCCCTAAGTACTCAAGGGTGCTTTTCATTAGACCCAACCAAGCTGAAAACACCTAATTGTCTCCCCTAATTTGTATCCTCTAATCTGTTCCTTCTCTTCTAGTCTTAGTTCTTCCCCTTTCAACACTGCTGTTAATTGCATTAAACATCTGAAAGTAGTTAATCATTTTAGTGAAGGTGGGCACAGGAAAAAAAAGTATTAAGTAATTTGAGAGACCATGGAAGTCCTGCTGGAATGGGGACTTGCTCTCAAAGGGGTGGTTGCATTAGCTAGATCTACCAGTCTTTATACAGGCAAAAGTAAGCTGACATTTGCTGTGAAAACACATCCTGGCTTCTGAGTGATTCCTTTTTGGAAAGAGGAAGCCTAAGCACCACATTGCTGAAGCAGTATAGGAGCATAGGACAATTTGCACAAACCATCACTAAAGTCTGAGAAGAAAATATAGTGCAAAGAAAACAAGCAATGGGCAGCCATGACATCCTGAGCTCACTATCTCTTCAGATTATGCTTTCACCCACAGGTGAAGCAGAAAGCAAAAAGCAACAGATGTCCGAGAGAGAAAGCAGCTGTAAACTCAATGCAAACTAAATACGTGGTACCTTCCTGCCTCCCACTATCTTTGTCCTGTGTCTTACTGCTGGTCTCCAGCATATTCAGTTGTGACAGCACAACCGTTTGCAGGACTGCATTTTGAACTGGATTAAGGACTTGATCCAATTTAAAAAAAGAAATCCTTCCAAGAAATGTCAGTTCTGTGATGGGAATGAGTGATTGTGAGAATAATTGAAACCAGCATTGCCACTGAACACGCTGCATTAGGAAACCACAGCCCCAGCTCCATGGCCAGCCTGGCTAGGCTGTTCTGCATTGTTCTGATTTACAAAAGAATCTGCCATTAGGAGCAAGGAGTCCTCTTTCCTGGGAATTTTTTTATTTGTTTTGTTTTAAATCCAGAATAACTGAGTACTGATGTTTTCCAGTCACAACAAATACCCTGTCTCTCTGATTCAGTGCTCAAGTTTGTCATCTTCTGTCATGAAAATAAAATTCAAAGACAGAACATGGTGTTAGAAATGGCTGAGAGGTGAAAGTACAGATCAGCAGTTGCAGAGTGCAGAACATTAAGGAAGGTTCCAATTAAAGCAAAAAAAAAACCCCCAAAACAACCTTGTAAACCCACCAAAGTTGTACGAAAAGCTATGCCTAAAAAAACCCCCCTAAATCAAATAGCAAAACTGTGCATGGCTGCACTCCAGAGAAGGTGTGTGCCCACCCATGGCACAAGGGCTGAGACTCCTGCTAGCAAAGCTTTCAGGGTAAAGCACATGTCTTACATGTTCTGGTGCTCCCAACTAGGAGTGTAAAAGGGTGGAGTTGCTTCCATTGTTACTGGGATTTTTCTTCTTGTCCATCTCAGAGGTTGACATTTTCAGGATATGTCAATACCACTATGTTTCACCACACTAGGAACATATCCATCTTCTGCACCATGAAATTTTTATCATGAATCTTGGCACATTTTGACCTGTGCCAAGTAGCTCTCTCCCACACAGTTTCTGAGTAGGGTTCAGGAGCACCATAGGCCAGGGACTGATTCCAGCACCAGTTTCCATGTGGCCACCCTGTTTTGGAGAGTAAGACAGCTTAATGCTACAGATGTAGGCTTCTCCTTGCCAGCTGGCCTCAGTGCCAGGGAACAGCCACAGGCACATTGAATTTGCTAGTATATACACAGATTCAGTTTCTTTGTTTTGTGGATCATCTCTCACTCACTTTGTGCTTAAAAACTTTTCAGTAACAGTTTTCTTGTAAGTTCATAAGTATTTTAGACAGAAATCTATAGACTTAGCAGAATCCATTGGGGATTTTTTCCTAGAATGTGTCCACTGCAAATATTCAGTCTTTACCGCCACCTCCTGCAGAGCTGGGATATCTGCCAACAATGGGCACCCAAGCTGAGTGTTTAGGTTAGGCAAAAGGCAAATGGCAAATCCTCCATTTGCAAATGCTCCTTCTTATCTTGCACCAAAAGTCCAGAGATTTACCTGAGCTGGCTCTTTGTGTAAGAAACCAAGCATTTCTTGGCAGCTCTAAGCACAGTGGCAATCCATGATCTTAATTTGCTAATATTGTTCTGGTTTAGGGAGTAGTCCTAATGAAGCTGTCATCTGAAGAGGAAAAGCAGGAGTCAGCCTCTGATGTCCTAAAATCTTCATGCTTTTGGGCTCTGCCTGCATTCTGTCTTCAATTCCCCAACAGGACTGCTGCGTAACACAGTCAAACCAGCTGTGTGTTGGAGAGACAGGCAAATACTAATGCCTAATTTAACATGCAGCTCATGTGCCTTTAAATAGCAGTGAGAGCTGAGCCAAGCCATCCACTGCAGCATTTTCTGGACATATGTACAGAGCCCACCTCCTCCCCTGAGCCCTCCCAGCCCGGAGCTGCAAGCACACACGAGCTGTGTAGAGGGGCTGGGGATTGGTGCATCTGCCTGTCATTTCACAGTCACCCCATGGACTTCTCCTCCACACTGTTGACTTAATCCCATTTGTAGCCAATATAATTATAACATGGAAAATAAACAACTGCTAACAATTTGGGTTAAATGTAATTTAATACCTCGAGACTGCTGCACTTAGATGAGATTTTGCTTCATGTGAACCATGCAGAGAATGTGAAAAGCCTGCATACTTCTGTTAAAGTTATTCTGGACAAAGGAAAGACTCATTGGCTTCCTCAGATTCTATTAAACGCTTCAGCAACTTTGGCATGAGTTTCTAATCTGTCATTGCTCTTGGAATTCCATGTACAAGAATGGGATCTGCTGAGAGCAGAGGTTCAAAATCCATTCTTCTTCATGGGAGGGTGTCCACAAGTCTTAAAGAAGGACAGCTCAAAATCCCTGATCATCTCTAAGGGTTTGCTTAGTCCCTTGAAGAAGCTATGTCTAATATTTCACTTGCAGTGCCATGGTACCCATAAACCATGGAAGATAGTGTAAAATGTTGCTGTTATAATGTTTAAGTAGTCACACAAGCCTAGAAACTCAGAGTCCACCACAGGGTGCTCTTGTGCTACTGGGGCAGCTGCCAAACAAGGCATAGAGATTGCTGTTGCTGAGCTTTTGAATGATGAGAAAATGACTGGGACTGTTTGACACGGCAAACACTCCCCCAGAGCACCCAGAAAGGTCAGTGAGCATGGCTGCTACTTTTGGTAGCTAGTTTCTACATGTTAGGTCCTGGTTCCTGAAGTCAGGGCCAGATCCCAAACACACATTTTAATAGAGGTTTCCACCTCTGTGCATCAGTCCTAGAGAAGGTTTCCTAACCTTGATTTTGATAGGATCTATTAGCCCCCATCTCTGTGCTCCTGAGCAGCTGCTTTAGTGACAGCATTTAGATTTACTGGCAGCAGCTTGTTGGCCTGCTGGGTTACAGCACATAACAAATGGAGAAGCTTCCACATTCTGTGTCTTAGTGTGGAAAAGCCTACACTTGCTGTGGTCTTAGTGACTTCTGTAGCAAAGGTTCAGGAGTAGGAGCATACTATTTGTAAAACACTTTGCTCCAGGCATGGATCCTGTTGAAAGAGCACTGCTCTCCACCATGCCCTCCAAGAGGCTTTCAAGCCAATTTTGACTTGCAGTAACTGGGATCAGTATGGTGATTTTCTTAATGGTGTCCTGACAAGAATCTCAGTCCTTGCATGGAGGTTTACAGCAAAGGGCAGGTGCCAGCCTAAGAACCAGCATTTACAGATGACAAATGATGACAAAAAGGTTCTGACTATAAGTTAAAAAGTCATCACACAAGGAAGAAAGCCATTGTTACCTTGTGACATGAGGCAAAGATCAGTTATGTAGAGCACTTTCTACCCTACCCAAGCTTTTTAAGTTGTTTGCCATTGTTATTTTTCTAAAGTCACAGAATCACAGAATATATATGTTGTTTTCCAGCATTATGAAGTGTTCATAGATCATACAGTTTAATACCTATTAAAGCTGCTCAGATAGGTTGTAATGTTTTAATGTCAATAGCACTGGACATGAGCATTCCACGCTTTGTGATTTACAAACATCCATTACTTGTTTTATTCACAAAGGTATAAAATTGCATAAATTATTTTGCTTGAGCACAGTCCTTGGGTTCATGTTTTACGTCTAAAAGAGATAAGTACTTCTGATGGTATTTTGTAGAAGCAAGAAAAAAAGAATTACGGTTAATCAAGAGTCTTCTACGTGGCTCTCTGGAAGAACAGCAGTATTTTATACATTTCAAGTATTTCATATTTAGAGCAAGATTAATCTCTTCACTCTTAACTGCAGGATTTGTAGAGTAGTGATGGATTTAATTACATGTTTATATAGGCTATTGAAATGACTGCTTTTTCCAATTAGAAGTGGTCACCCAAAGTCAACGGCTCAGTCATGTAATAGGAAGCATCAGAAGATGGTTACCAAGTTTTTCCCCTTCAGGTGAGTTTTCTGTCTGCAACGACTTGCAATCCCTTTCCAGTCATGTAGGCCTGACCTGGAGACCCACCAACGCATTCACTGATGTGGCTGAGAACGTGTTGGGGCTTTCCAAAGGAAGAAAGCAGCAGTGAGTGAATCACTGCAACACAAAAAGTACCGTGTCATTGACACAGACTACTTCTATTGTGCAATAAATATACCCTCAAATGAAACAAAGTTGAGCCTGGTATGTAAGGTTAAATATCTGGATATTCACACAGAGTGTCTAAGATGAACTGGAAGCATCCAGTAAACTACAGAGCTATAAAGACTGTCAGCAAGGAAAGTAAGTGCACATCCACTTGAGGGAAGTGACACGAAGAATGAAACTGTAGCAGCGAACAAGGTCTAAACTTCATCTCAAAGGAAAGGAGGAAATGCACTGTGAGAGATTCACCTAAGAAAAATTTAAGTGACTGAAACAACTGGAGGTAAATAATGCTCCTGTCCAAAATGGGGCTTTGTACAACCATTCTGAAGAGAGGGCACAATGCTAGGTAGTTTCCTTCCTAGTTCTTTGTTCATTGACTGTAACTTCACACTGCATAATAGTAATAAACAAAGATATTCATGGTAATTAGTACTCTTACACTTCAGTGACTGTAGCAAAACATTTTACAATGACACTGCTATAACAAAACACTGAACATTTACAGATTTCTTTGTAAAGTCATTTATATTTTTCAAAATCTTTCTCAGTACACTGGTAATTAAATGATTGCTTTGATGTCAGTGCCGGCACAGGTGAAGGTACAACATCTCCCTGCAATGCCTCATACTGACGTGTAACAAATATCTGTCACAGAGACTGGAGTCCCAGGGGTGTTTGGCAGTCTCAGTTTGCTGGGGATATCTATTCATCAGCAGATGAGATACAACAAAAGACAAACAGCTTAGTCAGAACAGCAAAACAATAAGGTCTTATAATCAACAGGCCAAAAAACAAAAGCTATGAAACTAAACATGACCTTACATGGCACTGGCGTTCTAGAAGGAGTAACTGCAAGCATTGTTGTCACTTTTATTTACCCAGGCAGTATATTTCAGCCTCTGTGATTCTATCTGTGGTGCAGGGCTCAGATGGGCAAAGGAAAGATTGCTGGTGAGAACAGAGAGACTAACATAAATAATGTCCTCAATATACTATGGATTAGGGAGGAGCAATAGGTTTATCAAGCACTGTCTAAACAACTTTCAGTCGAAGGTCTGTATCAGATATTCATAATAAAATTATGAGATAAAGAACAATGACATTTTGAGGTCTATACAATTACCAATAGATGATCAAAAGTAGAGATAAAGAAGACAGAATATGTTGGCTGTACCCTGACAATAATGAACAACAGACTTAGTGATCCAAGGAGGTCACTAAGAGGAAATGTTGACTTCAGGAATGACTGCAGGGTATTTTCATGGGCTGCAGGTTGATATTTGCTCCCCTGTCGACTTCCAGGGGCTGCAAGGGGACACTTTGCCTAATCATGGTCTTCACTATGGGCTGCAGGGCAATTCGTGCTTTGGCACCTGGAGCACCCCCTCTCCCCCTTTTTCACTGACCTCCATGTGTGTAGAGATTTTTCTCTCATTCCTCTCTTCTGAATGATGCTGGTGTTGCACAGCTTTTTCAATATTCTTGGATAAGTTGTCACAAAGGTGCTACCAGCGCTGCTGAGGAGATCAGCTTTGGCCAGTGATGGGTCTGTCTTGGAGCTGGCTGGCATTGTCTCTATGAGACATAGGGGAAGCTTCTGGCATCTTCTCACAGAAGCCACCCCTGCAGCCCTCTGGCTACCAAAATCTTGCCATGCAAACCCAATACACCATGTTCTTACTAGCAAAGATTTTCAGGTACAGCCCATTCAGACATCATCTTGCTTTCCATTAAATGTGCCAAGAAATTCACCACACACCACCAACTGCGATAGAACCTTTTGTGATGTCCCCTCACAGAAAGTCATTTTTCAATGTTCTGAAAGGACACAAAGATCTGTGAAGGCCCAAAAGGAGCTCCAAATTGCTGTATTTGGATTTAGCCAGACTAATGGGCAATCTTGTGTCTTTCAGTCCAGGCAGTTCACCCCAGATGAGCAGAATTAATTCCTACAGAGAATTGACAGAGAATTAATCCCTACAGCAAATTGACAGAGTACAGTATTATTTGCAGAGTCAAATACCATATGCCAGGAAAAGACAGGCTGATTTAGTTGACATTAGCAAGGGGAATGAGGTACATGCTCCCCATTTGGATCTATTTTACCTACATTGCCCATGTTTTAATGTTGGGGGTGAGGATGGGGCCTAATTGTAACTTGTCCTTAAGTTTTTCTTGGCTCCTGGAGCCAATGTTTTTGGCTCTGTGAGCATCTCTGAGGGCTGGAATACTGATTATGAACTTCACTAGTGGTCTTTTGGGCCCAGGAAATCTGGAGTGGTGTTGTACTGTGCCAGAGTTAAACCCCTTCTCCAGTTACCATTTGGCCAATAAGCAAGTCCTTGTGTTATTCTAAAAGGCAGTCTCTTCAGTAATACTGGTAAATAAACTGGGCCAGGACTTGTTCCTTTGTCTTAAGGACAGGCGGTGTGGCATAGTTCACATCCATTGGGCTAAACTCCTTCGTTCTCATTCATACTTCCCATACAAAACAGTTTCAGACTAAGCCTGGGGAATTATCTGGGGACTGCTAACTGACGTAGGTCAAACCCATGCCAGGCAGTATGCCAGCTGTCAAACAGCTGGGACAGCTCCAGGCAGTGCAGATATGGCTGTGCTGGAAACATAAAGCCCAGGGCTCTGTTAATGCACATAAAATTTGAATGGGGAGATATCCCTGTAGACTTTCATTTCCCAAGTATTCTGCTATATATTGGTTTTGAATGCCAGGATTAAACTCTTGACAGTGTTGGAGGTTTACAGAATCACACAGAATCACAGAATATCTCTATCTGGAAGGGACCCACAAGGATCGAGTCCAGCTCCAGTGAAGCTTCTTTAGCTGTAGAAATGAGTTGTACATCTAAACCACACATCCCTGAGGATGCCCATACATCCTCTTGGTCTGGGTGTGGTCACTAAGCCTGGACTTCAAAGGGAACTTCAAAAAACAGACTGTGTCACATGCACCAGGGTACAGGGCAGACTGGAGGATCAGCAACACCAGGGGTCTGAATATCAAAGATTATATAAAATGCCTTTCCTTTTTCAGGAAGAAAGGTGCCAAAGAGGAGAGAATGGATGAAAAGGGTAAGTCAACCTAACATCCAAGTTGAAGATCTAAGGGTAGATCAAAGAAGGTTTCAGTCATAAAAGGAGCTCCATCTAGATGTGCAAGGGGATCTGAGGACAATGACCAAACTATGCATTATGCATGGTTATAGCCTGATAGGATGGAGGCAGGGCATACACTTGCTTGATGATGTTTAGGCTAGAAAACACTAGGGCCATGAGGTGTGGTGCCTGTTCACTTTGAATGGATCTGTGGAAAATCACTACAAGAAATGTAAAGTCAATTGCTTTTTTCTTATCAACAGGGTCACTTGCTATTTTTCAGGAATAGATGCACTGCATCTGACATTACATACTCTTGACAGATACGTGCAGCTATTGCTCATCTTTTTTTTCTGTGTTCTTTTTTTTCCCCAGTATTTTTGCAGACTGGTCTATAATTTGCTGAGAGATTCTTCTCTGTCTTTCTGAATATATTTAAATGTGTGTATATACTTTTTCCAGTCCTCTGAAACATCACTGTCCTACCTGAGTGTCACAATACAGTGACTACTAGATCTGCAGTTGTTTCTGATGGCTCCCAACAACTCCAAGATGGATTGCATGCCCAGAAGATTTGAAAACATCTCATTTTCTATGTATTCTGCAACTTATTCTTTGTCTATTCAGGCTTCACCATTTACTGTAGTCATCCATGTTAAACACTGTAGTGTTCAGATCTTAGCTGAAAGCCTTAGTGAAGACAAAAGAAAACAAAAATCCATTAAATATTATTGAACCCTTCCTTGCTTGTGCTCAGTAAGGAAGTCACGTGCTTTAACAGAATGAGGAGCAGTTTATAAAAGTAATAAAAAGGAAAGGTGGAGAAAGATCTAGTGTGGATGGAAGATTTGAATCTTGCACAGTGACTAGCCTCCTCCAGATCTGATCAATTTTATTAATGAATCCCTAAATGAAATGCTAATAATTTCATTTGTACAGTTGTGAGAAATTCTTGCGTTAACGAGAATCAAATCATGCAAGTTGAAAGCAATGTAAGCTTTCAAAAGACACAGTAAAAGTGGTGGTCTTGGCTGCTGTGTTTGATAAATCTAATCATACTCAGGAGAAAAGCAAGAGAAAAAATACTAAATTAAGAGTCTCTCTATGTAGCAGGCAGCCATGAAATTTAAAAGAGCACCTCACACTGTATGAAATCAATTGCATATTTTATAGCAGTATGAGCACAGGGAGTAATGAGAACACAGACGTCATTCATCTGGATTCACAAGAGGGATGGATGTCTCTCTGCTGAATATCTTGTGCTGTCTATTAATGTCTTTGGAAGATCAGCTGAAGAAGTCTAAGTAATGTCTTGTTTCAGAGTTTTCTTTTCTCAGCCTCTCTGGTTTCTTCTTGTCCATCAGCTGCACAGCAGAGAGGATTTATTTCCTTTTGGCTTGCCCAATCTTTTCTTTTCTCTGTAGCTGTCCCTGAACAACTTCACTTCTACTGCCTTGACTTTCATGTCACCTTTCTTCTGCTGCCCCACAATGTTTCTGACTAGCTCTGTGTGGTTCTTAGCCCTGGCCCAATTTCTGGAATGTAATGAGTGATTTTAGGGCTCCATGGGGAGGCAGTAGGTAACCAAGCCATTTCCCACCTGGGAGGGCTGCAGACAATACAAACAGAAACACTATCATGCTGGGCAGGTCAGGACCAGGGACCTCACCCCAAAGGGCAATGTAAACCCTTCCTAAATCAAGATGTTTCAAACTGGCAGTCCAAGCAGCCTACCCACCAAGCACAAGTCAAGCTGAGAGATGAGTATGGAAATGCTTGTCCTGAGGTGGATCCCAAACATCACCTATGCTAGACGTGTTGCTCTTCAGTCCTCCTGGGTTACTTCCCCCACATCCCTTCTGGTGTCTTTATTCATGGCTGAACCCAACATTTCAAATTACCATTCAGTGTGTGAACCTATTTCACATGCAAAGATAAAAATAGAGTCTGTGTTGAGACATGGAACTAACACAGTGCAGCTTCATTTTCTGTCCAAATAGCAAGTGTTTTCAGGATGAGTTTGTCTCCAGAGCAGCTGGAGTAGCCCCCGCTTTGAGACCGCACACACTCCCCTAACTGCCCACAGGTCCAGGCACCAGCTCACATGCAAGGGCAGTAGCATGTCCTTGGAAAATTGCTAAAAAAAGACACTTCAAAGGTGAAGGCAGGAGCTGACCTGCAGGCCACTGTTTGGTCCTGATCATATATTCAGAAGTCCTGTATGTACTGTCTTTCCTCTGTAGATCCAAAAGCTAGTTAGAAAAGTTGTTATCTTTACACTTGTTTCATATATGGAAATACAGAATGTGAAAGTTTAGGGGATGAGTACATACCCATATAGGAATTGCTGGGAAAGCTGAGAAACAGCTTGGCGCGCCCTTGCACCCAGTCCCACCTCTAGAAAATGTCCACTGCTGGTGTGTGTTTTCGAGAGCAAGTCTTGGCTGAGCAGCTCTGCCCTGTCTTGTCTTTGAGTTAGATTTGGGTCAGCATGGTTGTGCCAAAAAGAGATTGCTGTCTTTGAAGACGTTCTTTCAAAAGAACATGAAACATTTGTTTTTTATATAAAGGTCTAGCTAAATAAAACCATACAAGTGCCTACATCTGCTTATTTCCCTTCCACTGTGACGGAAAGAAAGCCTCCACTGGTAACTGTTCAGAGTCCAAAAGAAGCTGAAAGGACTAGAGGAAAGGTAGAGACTCCAGGATGGGAATTCTTACTACCTGTGCTGACATTACTCATGGTTATATTTGGCTTTGGCCAACATAGTAACACTTCCCACTCCTTTACAATTCAACTGGGGCAACCATCCCCCTACGCCTCATCTCACTGGCTGCCTCTGGGACTGCTGAGGTTTGAAAGGGAAACATCTGCAGGGCATTGGCATCACCCTGCTCAAATTCATAAGTGAATCAGCACAAATGATCAAATCCCCACTGGTGTAAGAGAAGAGTGGTTGCTTCATCTTTCCAGTGCTGGTGTGCAGGAAGACACTTGTGCTCTGGTTACTGAGCTGGGGGGAGGCAGACAGGAAGGAAGGAAGGAACAGGAAATAACTGTATCTGCAGCCACCAGGTGGGCTGACTTTAGCTAACATTCATTTCAAGTTATTTTTATTCTTTTTTTTTTTCCAAGTTATTCCGGGGCCAGGGGGGTTCATAAAGTGGGAATTTAGTAAACAAACCCTGCTTTCATAACCATTTGAGTAGCTGAGACTCATCAGAGTCCAGGGCCGTCTGCTGTGCCAGCTCCACCCTGCCTCATCTCCTGCATCCTCAGCTTTCCAAAGCCACAACTAAACACATCTCTGATGTTCCTCTACAAGTGCTACAATTTTTCCAGAAACAAAGTGGCCTGGGTTTATGGCTCTGTCTTCGTGTTTGATAACATGCACCTTACATAGTGTTAACAGCCTGGATTTACCATGTGAATCAATAAGCAAATGTTGAGCCACAAGCTTCCCTTGGATTTAGCACCAATTTTATTTTGATGTCTGGAGTGAATCTACATTGCCCATTGCTTTTAAGGTTAACAGAAAATCTCTGGGCTGTCTTGGGCTGAGATTCTTTGACATGTTGGCAGCATTTTGGAGTTTCAGTTGTACAAAAACCACCTCCAAGATAAAGCTGTTGGGAGGAGGTCACACAGCATGTGGAGTGGGTAAAGGGAAATCTAATGTGCATATCCAAGGGCTAATTAAATGGGACCCTGACCAATAATGAGATTGTTGTCAAACCAGTAATAAATATTACTTGTACTTTTATAAAGAAGTAATTCATATCACCTGTTTAAATTCTCTCATTATAAATGATTATTTATCACCTATTTATATAGCAATATTTTTTTTCTTAAGAAGACAGTCTGCGTTTGAGCAAACAGAAAACACTCTTCCACCATCCTTCTTTCTCCTGTTACAGAGATTCTAACTCTGTCCTCTTTGTTATTAATAGATTTTTGCTGGCTACTCCCAGGGCCTCAGAAGTTCTAGAGATACAGAATGCACTGTAAATTACAAAGTCTCTTCCTCAGCCATAAATGGACAATAATCTATACATGGTAACATCTGTATAGAGTAGCCTTAAGGAGACTTTTTTTACAGATTCCTCATAATATTTACACACTGAGTGCAGAAAAGTTTTAAACAGACCTCACTTTAGCAGCAAGAGCACACAGAGTTCTTAGCCAGAGCCAGCTGAGCCCCACTGTGGGCAGGCTTAGTGTTGGCCCGTGCAGCAGTCACGGTGGGAGAGGTGGCATTGAGCTCTGCTCAACAGGAATGGTGCTGAGAGCCAGGGAGCTCAAACCTTCATACTACAAAATGGAACAGCTGGCCAAGATCTTGCCCCTTCTTATCCTCCGCCCTGGGTGTGGAGTTTGCGGTTGGAATAATGGGAAGCATGCAGTGGAGTGAGTGGATGATGGGGAAGCTTTGGCACCAAGGACATGCACCTTACCAGGGCCAGAGAAGAACAACAAGAGTCAGGGCCACACATATGGTAAGATTCTTGGCACATCTACACAAACCTGTCCAAAGAAACCCACAGAATACACCATGCCTGAAGAGTAATATCTTTTCTGGGGAACATGGTTGGGGCTTACAGGAACGGTGTGAGGTCTCTGGCACTGGCTGGAGTGGCTATTTGGCAAGTGGGACTGCTGGTGTGCTCTTTGGGGATTGGGACCTGCCATCTCTTTGCCATTGGGAGCAGACAGCCACACAGAGAGGTGACTCCTGTCTCCACTGGGCAAACTGCCTGTGCAAGGGGCTCTACAGCTTCAGAGCAGAGAGGAAGCCAGAAAGAGCAAGAACTAGAATCCCTGTTATTTTCCTCTTCTCTGAGCACCACATTTAGACACCAGCATATATATTTGCTGCTCCAAAGCATTGTGAGCTCATCAAATGAACCTGTGGTCCTTGCTGATAAGAGTTTCTCACAGGGAGACCCCAAGCCCCATCATCCAATGCATTGCTAACTCCACCACTCCAGCCAGCTCCCTGTGTCCACTGGATTCAGTGTGAAAGATGTGAGGAGTCCTGTGACTCTTCCAGGGTGACTGCTTAAGTTAGATCATCCCAAATAACTATGTTGCCTTTAAAAAGATCAGCCTATCTAAAACAAATGTTTCTTGTTTCTTTGGCCTTCAAACATTATACCAGGCTCACATCACTTTCTTTCTGTCCTAGAAATTCTTCTGTGGACGAGCTTTGACTGACAGCAGGGAGGCAGAGCTACCCCTGATCACCATCCCACAGTGTCCACTTGTGAAGAATGGAGAAATTAATTGGCAGCCATGGCCTAAACTGGGCAGCCAGCGGGTGTGAACCTGCCTGTCTCGCTCCAGAGACACCAACCCAGGGAGGCGACACACACCAGTCCCCACTGGTGGGATGTTGTCCCATGCACAAAGCGCGTTGGGCAGAGGACTCACCAGGCCAGTGCTTAGGGAGTCACCAGAAAGCAGTGGAGTCAAATTCCTGTTGGCAGGAGCAAAACGTGGCTCCTCGGAGTATTGTCTGTCCTCTCCCACACGGGACACCAAGGCTCCAGCTCCCGCAGTGGCAGCAGGAGGCAAAAATTGCTGCTTTGTTCCTCCAACATTCCTTATGAAGACCTGAAATCAGATATTTTACTACTCAACAGATGCAGAAAATTTTGTCTTCTTCTTGTTTTTTCCTCTGTTTTGTCTTTTCCTTCAGGTCTGTCTCTAATGGAGGTGCTAAATGGTTTTCTTTTTAAACCTGCTTATCTAAATCTTTTTCCCCTGTTGTAACTACCACATCTGCACCTACAACTGTGAGTGAGGAGCCAGACCCACATCTTTTCCTTGCTCTCTTCTCCTGCAGGGTCTCCTGATATCTCAAAACTTAATTCATATTTTTCCTCCTTCCCCTTTCTCCAGGGCTATTAAAATTCCAGTAAATTCACTGCCATTACAGCTCTTAACCTGGAGCTTATTTCTGACTTCACCACCACCCTCTCTCTGTTCAAATGAAAGCCAGCCTATGATTGCAGTAATACTTCTGTAAATTCCTGGAAATTGTCCTGTTTACTGATCCTTGCTGCTCAGGCAGTGTTTCCTTCTTGTTCAAAAGGATTGTACATCCTCCTCCTTGACTGCTTATCTCCCATCTTTGACCACAGTTCTTTCCACTCAAAATACTGCCCTTGATTTGCCTTCCATGTCATGATCATAGCTCCTGCCTTCATCTGCAGAGTGGTCTCCATTACTGTGTGTGCTACTGTCACTGCAACTGCCAAAGTGCTCAGCCCTGACATGAAAGTGTGCTCAGGGGTCCAAACGTCCCTTTTCTGTATTAAATGCATTTGTAGACAGTCTAGCATAAACACAGGGGGAAATATGTTTATATTTGCAGAGAGGGATGTATGTATAGTTATATCTCTCTTTTCACATATAACATTCTCTTCTGTTTGTAAATTCAGATAAATGGAGTTCATGGGTTCTTAACACCAAGGTTGAATTTCTGCAGCTTTCCCTTGAGGAATTTTACTAAGAGATATATCTTCACATATCAGAAAGAGTGTGTTAGTTTATATCTCACATCCTTTTATAAACATGGGTTTCATACTACTTCCTCCAACTCTCCCAGGGCAGGATATAATACACAGACTCTGTAATGCTGGCAGCTTTAAAGGAGAGTGTGGTTGTTGTTGACCTCGGATACTGGAGTTGTATGTGTTGCAGAAGAGGCAGGGCACGAGCAGCAGTACCTGCACTGCTTCAGGGAGGGCTCCTTCCCAAGCCATGGAGATGCTCTTGCCTCATTCTACATTCTGAGGGACAATGGGCTGGGGTGCAAAGGAGGGGCTAATCTTGCATGGCTGCAGCATCTGGACTTGGCAGGGAGTGTGAGCTGCAGACTCCACAGCCATGGCTCCCTTATGGTTCCAGGGGAAGCTAAGGACACCTGGGGACAAGACATCCTTAGCTGTCATACAGCTGATACAGAAGAAATTGGGAATTAAATATATAAATTAATTTCTGACCTGGAAATAGCAAAGCAGTCTTTTTTTTTTGTCACCCTCTAGTAGCAGATGCACCCAGATATGAGGACACTTCAACAAACCACCTGCCACCTCTGAGAGCCTCAGAAATACTAGTAGTAATTAAAAATGGATTTGAACTATATATTTGTAGTTTATAGCTGGAGTGCTTTTTAAATGTGAAAAGAAAAACAGTAAATGTAGATTTCTCTGCAGGAGAAAGGTCTCTTCATCAAGATATGACTGGCACATTTGATGTTACAGATTCCTCCTTTTAAAAGCCCAGTTGTGAAATTTGACCAGATTGCTTTATAAAACCAAAATAGTTCATCCACTTCAGGCAGACTTAATCTAAACATGTATTCAAGCATGAGAATAAAATCTGATTTGCAACAAACATCTCTCTCTCTAACCTTTATGGTAATTAGAAAGAACGAAAAAAGGCAGTAACTAATTTTAATAGTTTAGCCTGCAAAATTGATATCATTACATATCAAAATTTAAAAATAAATATTTTGCTTACAAAAGATGCTCTTGACATTGACTGTTTCTGTCTCCACTGCAGCTGCCTGAATACTCTCTGACTTGCTTGCACCGACGCAACCAGGGTGTTAGTGCTTTTGTCTGGTCTCTGGAACAACAGATCAGTGCTCCTCCAGGGACCTCTTACAAGATTGAGGTCTTGATACCTCCCATAAGTCTCAATTTCCCAGTCTCTCTTTATACTGTTTTACTACCACTTCAGCACAGGAAATCAAGCCTGCTGACAACCTGTGTGAAGGAAAGGTACTGATGATCAACACATCAAGAATGATGGGAGCAATGCAGGTACTTATGGAAGCCTCTTGGGGTTTAAATTACCTTTTACTGCTTGTACCAAACACTGCCCCCCTAAAAAACCAACGAAACAAACAAAAAGAAAAAAAAATCAACAAATCATGCAAATTAATCTACAGTGAATTGCAAACCCAATCTTAGATTTCATGAGTTTTAATTAGGAGGAGAGACCCCACTCCCCTGCAATAGATGTTGCATTTGAAAGGATTGCTAGAACATCTGCTTTGTAGTGCAGTAGGCACCAGAGCCCATAAAACACCCAATAGCAAACATACACCCTGGAGCTTAAGAAACAAAAGCCACAACCCTAATGAGCCAGAGGAAGTGAGCACAAAGACAGAAGTCATCACCAGCATCCCAGACCCCTGCAACGTTGAACAATACTGCCTTTGTTACTAGTTGCTGGTTCAACCCTGCTTCCACTGAATTCAGAGGGATTTTCATCACTGATTTCAGTGGGAGAAAAGCAGAGTTCTGTGCAGAGCAGAATAAAAATCGTCCTCCTTCGTACTCAGGAACCACAGCTATGCTGTGGTTAAGAATTAGCACACAAAGATGATGAAATCCTTGTGCAAGCATGTTCAAGTCTAGCTCTTAGTTTGTGGTAACTGTCTCTAGAATCAATTTTCTGAAGGAGGACATGTTCAATATGCCATGTAAAAAAAGTGCCAGAACCTGAAAGTCTTGTGCTTGATCTAACCATAAAACTTTTAAACAAATAAACATTAGAATTGACCTTTTTTCCAAGAGGTTGGAATTCATGTGCTCCAGAGTTGTGTGGGCTACACATGGACTCTTTTTTCCTGCTCTTTTAAAGAAAATTTAGCCTCACATAATAATAGTGGTGCTACACTGTGAAAAAGTATTTTGAGGTACAAGATGGTATGGTCAGAGGCAACAATATGATGATCACCCACACAAACTTTCTCTTTAAAGATGCCCAATGGTTCATCAAAAAAGCTGAACACCATGATTTCTTGGATAACTGGAGTTCCCCATGAGACTTCAAGGAAAGTTTTCTTTCTCACCAGTCCCTCACCATAAATTAGAGTTTGTTGGGATATCCCAAGTAGAGTTTTGAGTTTCTGTGCTGAAATTAAAAAAAAATACCAAACACATTTTTTGAAGAAATGAGTAAGAATTTCTCCTGGAATGAAATGCAGACTCTACTTCCAAGAACTGCGCTCTTTTCCAGAAAGGGGAAAAGAGCACTGGGGACTTGCTCTAAGGAGTTATCCTTTGCACATCTAATGAAAGGAAGCCAAATCTAAAAATACTTCCTACTAAAGCCTGATTTGTGTGAGGTATTTGTTGCCAAGAATTCTCAGACTCTGTGCATCCAGTTTATTGTTCTTGGCACAAAGGGCACTTCCATTCTGTTGCTATTGTTATTTGAGCAGTCTGAAACAAGATGTAAAGTAATACCAAGACTATCTCTATGTTAATTCTCCTCAGCAATGCTGTTGCCATAGCAAGGTTACACATAGATTTCAATGGGCACATGCAAATTGAAATTTATCAGCTTTTAAAGTCAGTTCAGCATGTTTACAGGGCCTGTGTCTGCCTTCCGGATTCCTTGCAACCTTCGGGAAATTCATGATCCCATTTTCTGTATGTAAGAATGTTTCTGTGACTATATAAGAAAAGAAGGGATATATTCACAGCTTTCTAATAGAGAAGAGTGAAGAGGAGAATGCCTAATATTTTGTCAAGTGTATAAAAAATCCAAAACTTCCTTTTTTCCCCCATTTGTAGTTAACAGTATGCTATGTTCAGAGAGTAAATGCACTATGGCTTGTAATTGAATGATATTCAACCAAAGAGGTGCTACAGTCACCACATATCAAATTTGTCTTTATGTACAGATATATAGACACATATATATTTATGTACATATATATAGACACCTATATATACCACTTATTTGAGTCAAATCATTTCATACATAACAAAGTTTCTACAACATGCTTTGCACGCTTATGCATGAAATAAATATGGAAGGTTCTTAGGCTTTGAGTATATGAAAAATTGCCACTTATTCTAAAAATTTTTAGAGTAAGTTTTTATCCCATTTTGAATGCTTTGTAATTAAAATATCAGAATAGCAAAATAGCAAATGGAAGAAGATATGTGGTTAGATTTGATATTATTGTATACTTACAAAATAAAATCTTCACAAGCTCCTGAAATATATTTAGGCAATATGAACTATTAGTGTGTTAACTATAGCAAAAGAGTGTGAAAAGCTTTGTGAACAAATATTTACTAAAAGGTGTTGGGCGTTGTACTCTCCAGTTCTCAGAACCAAGATACTCATTCTTGTTTAACCTTGTGTCCAAGCCTCCCATTGCTCAATGATTCATTTTTTCCTGAAGTTAAGAAAACAAAAGAATTCTTCCACCAACAAAACCTAACATAAATTCTGAAGACAAATCATACTTCTCTGGAACTTCAGGCCTTCAGCGAAGGAACACTATGGATTAAAGGTGAGTGGGAGAGCAATGACTGCTTCTTTCTTCTTCAAGATTTATGGAGGATATAAACATGGGCACACCCTAAATTAAACACAGTGATTTCTCACTCCTAGTTTCTGCCATTTTTTTCCTTTTGGATTGGAAACTCTTTTCTCATCTTGCTAAGGGATACCTAAAACACAGATCACACAAGTATCTGAGTGCCAAACACAATACTGTCTCACAGGATTATCATCACTGGAGCCTGCCTTTCACCACCCTGAGCAATAGCAGATGCTGTATCATTGTAGTTCTTTCCCTGTGGATTTTTTTTACTTTGTTCCAGATTATTGCATCTAAAACCATACTCTTGAATGGCAGATTTGGCTGTCACATCTAGTAATGGCTTCCCAGTAAGGCATTACATAGGCAAGGGCCAATGACCAAGGACACCTTATCTCTAGTGCTGAGGAATTTGGCTTTGGACAGAGGGAGCTGATGTGCATCAGCAGGCAGTGGGAGTCAGACCATGGGGACAGACAAGGACCAGAAATTGAGACAGAAAAGAACAATTGTGCTCCTTGATGTCACCAGTGCATAAATGCATTATGTCTCTATTTTGTTTAAACTGGCTGAGATGTGTAGTCAAGTCTTTTGGTAGTAAATTATGGGAAAGAGTTGTCATAGCCATGAACTCTTCCTCTCCACCTCCTTGCAATGCCTTCAAGCCCCAGAGCTTGTGCAGTGACCCCAGCAACTTCCCCCTGTTTAGCTCAGAGAGATACAATGAGCACTCAGATCAGGTGAGCATCTCATGCTGCCTTCCTGAGCCAATGCCACCCATGGATGTCACACTGACATTTCTCTGAAGAAGAAAGGGAATGCATCACACTGAGAGCCCCTAATTCATCACAAGTGTGGAAAAGGCATTAAAAAAGTACAACTTAAGCATGTAGAAAGCTGAGCAACTACAGACCAACAGCTAAGGAGGATATGAAAGCGATGAATCACTCAGTGATACATCTTTTGAAGAACAGTCTCTAGGAGTATTGTAACACCCAGAAAACCTCCTGAACAAATGCCCGTGCTGCTAGGGCTGGAAGAAGTCTGGCAACTGAGGAACTCAAGAAATACACACACAGAAGTGCCAAACCAAGAAAGAGGACAGCCCCACAAGATACTTTTGTCTTTCTTTTTCTGAACCTGTGGAGATAAGGCTCATCAAAATTGTGTTTGCACAGAATGAAATGGAAAAGGCCAAAACTAGTATACTTTGTATATATACAATAAAGTATACTAGTATACTTTAAGGCTTTTAGAAGAAAAGAGGATGTAAAACATGATACCTGTGTTGTATACTGCACCCTGTCACCACTGTCCAGCTGAGGGACAGTGGATGAGCCCCATGACCATGTTCTGATAGGAGCAGACAAGCAGGAAATATATATCCCAATTGCTGCTTCTAAAATCCAAGAAAAAAAAACAACGCCCAGAAAAAGTATTTAGGTAGGAGGAAAAGCTGTTTCTCTGAGGATGCTTGGTCAGCCCAGTGTAAACATGCTGATTTGGGGCAGTAAGGGATCACATTTTAAGGTAAAACCAAAGGTGACTGGAACTGGCAGTTTCAACAGATTGAGGCTTTGGAGGGGCCACCATCACAGAAGGACCTGGGGGGGGAACAAGGGTACTGAACGTCAACTCATTAGTCCAACTTTTTACACAGCTCCAGGAGAGATATATGGCAAGTGTAAGCAATGCTTGAACTAAAGCCTCCAGCTAGGACAGATCACAGGTGAGAGATAACAAGCCACTAAAAATGTCCCTGGTTGGTAAGGATATGCAGATTTGGCACTTGGATTTCCATGTATTCAATAGCTTTGCTTCCAATCTTGAAACTAGATGCTGTGACCTCAGCTGGTGCTGGAAGTGAGATCAGGGAACATGACAAACATTTAAGTATACTCTGTTAGGAAGTAACATGTGCTATAAAGTTAAGCAACCATGCTGTGGGGTGCCTCCTGGCATCTTGCCAGAACAAGGGTGGGAGCAGGTTTGGCAGAGCTCAGAGAGAAAACCCCTTTGAGCACACCGCAACCCGCTAGGGGCAGGCAGTAGAAGCACATGGCAGAGGAGAAGGATCTGGGCAAACCTCTGAGCACCTCATCCAGATGCCTCTAAGATGTCCCAGGATTTCTGTGCAAGATGTCCCAGGATTTCTAGCAAGGCTTCACATCTTCAGCCCAACGCTGAGATGGGCAAAGGTTAATTTGCAGAGACCAAAATGATCACGTGTGAGTGTAAAGTCTGACAACTAAACTTAGTGTATCCATAGCTTCCAGTAATGTTATCAGCTCAAGCTTTAAAATATTGATTTGTCAGCAGCGCCTTTGTTTTCACACTTGGTTTTAATACATACCAACCTGAAATGGGAGTTATGTCACTTCAACGTTTTAAGTCCTACTTTAGTTATAAGGCTCTTCAACAGTGCCCAGAAACCCAGGGTATTCCCACGGCTGTCTTGAAATCCTTTGAATTACTAAAAACTATCCCTAAGAAACAGGGCTCTGGTTTTCTGGTAGAAGTAGACTGCAGGAGGCAAGAACTAAAAAGCCCCTGAGAAGCCACACATGAGCAATATAATCTCCTTATAAAACAGCCTCCCAGCAGTTCTCATATCACATTAGACAGTGGGGTTTGGTCTTCCTGGTCTGTGGCCTATAAACTGGCCAAAACTTTCTCACAACATGCACTACACCCAGAGATTTCTGGATGCAAGCCCTGTGGGGCATGAGTCCTGGCATAACATCTCCCTATTCTACAATAGGTGGAACATCAACAAAAAAACCCCAGATAGATTGGAAAAAAAAAACCAAAAATTGCTGCTCCCTCTTCCTACTAAATATAAATACAGGTACACTAAAAGGTAATCAGTTCATCACGGAATTGTACTCTTTTGGTTTATTTGTTCTGTGGCTCAGTGCTCTTCTCTTGAGAATATCTATCTAGGATCTGTCCCTGGAAAACACTGAGTTATTTTTATCTCCAAGACAGAAAAAATAATTCTGCCAAGGGGAACTGAGGATGGCTGAGCAGTTAACAGAATGCAGGAGAGGTGGGGCTCATGAGACATACTTGGACAGGCTGTGGGCTCTGCTGTGCTCACAGGTACCAGCATGGGGAAAGTCTGGGTTATGGCAGGTATCCAGAAAACCCTCTGCTCCAGGGGCAGTCAAGCTGATAAATCACTGGCTGTGACTGTGGGCTGCAAAAGATGACTGACCTGTGCAGGAATGTACAGGACACTGGAACTTCCTAAGAAAACAATAAATGTTACTTAATTCTCTCCCAGTCTTTGAAAGGACAAAAATTAGACTAGCAGAAAATGGTTGCCACTAGTAACAAGGTGTTTTAACATGCTGGTGGTTTCAACAGTAGTGAGAGCTGGTGAGCTTTTGTATGGGGACTTGTATTCTGAGACTCAGCCACAGCCCCAGTATCAGTTCTGTGGGATTTGGAAAGGTGAAGGGAAAGCTCCTGCTTTCAGCCACTTAGTAGAGACAATTTGCATTTATCACCCCATTTTCCCCCACATCCCCCATTTTGGGCTTAACCTCACCAGAAAGGGTTAGTGTGAACGAGGGAAGAGTAAGCTGAAATAGCAAGGGGTGGACAGGCAAAGGAATGGCACTGTGGTCACTCCAACAAAGCCAACAGGGCAAGGACTGGAAAACTCAGGAACATTCTTCTCAGCAATATGAAAGGTTTAAGCCTACCTTTCTCTGGGGAGAGTGGCCAAATGTCCCTCTACTTCTCCAGCATAGGGATGAGCCTGTGAGCTGGTTCCTGCCCATTCCCTGATCAAATCATGCAAATTCAAACCCATTTTCAAACAGCTTTTCCCAGGCATCTGTGCCAAAAAACAGCCATGCACTCAGGAAATATTTCAGTCCTCAAAAATAAGGCAGGTCAAAGGGTATAGCTAAGTTTCTTGTCTTTACCCCTGTCTCTCAGTAGCTTCCCTTGAACTACTTTGTCTTATTTTGCACATTTCTGTGGTCTGCTGGGTCTCACAGCTACACAGGGTCTGTTAATACACCATTGTACGATTTGAGATTCCTTTTAGTTGAGGCTGTGGGATTTAGTTTGCTTGATCTAAACTTGTACTGAGATCCCTGTCTGTTCACACATCCAGAAGGTGCACACTGATACACAGACCTGGAGGAAATAGATATTTTCTGAGTGACAGGGTCACCCTGCGGTAATTGGGAAAGGGTGACTCCAGGAGCTGGACACAGGTGCACAGCATTAGAGCTAGTCACCCAGCACCCACTGAAAAAGTGAAAGCTGCTCCCCTGATTCCAGCTAGGGTGGAGAAGAAGACCAAAGACATCCTTTGATTGGTCCTTGCACAGCTCCTTGGTGGAGTGCATGGGCCCCAAAGCAATGCCAGAAGAAGCATACACCTCCAACCTCTTCTCCTGGTGCTGGATGGTCTGCTCCCACACAAAGACTGATTTAAACTGTTTGCATTGGAGACATCAGCCATGTCAACCACGGGCATTTGGCTGGATCTTGAAGAGCAAGGCCCCATTTTCTCAATTTAATGAGGCACCATTCAGCAGTTAGCCTCCTGGTAGTAGGTGAAGTAATAGGTGACTGAGAAGGGACAAAAGATTCACAAGAAACTGAGGGCTGGCAGCCGCAAAGAAATCTGAAAATGCAGCAGGTGCAACAGAGGACACATTCAGGATGTTGCAGAAGCATTTAGTGGTTTCAGAAGATTTCTAATAGCTTGTGTGTGTTCAGTACATGCTGAAGGTCTTTGTAGTTGTGCAGCCTGCTCACTGGTTCAGATCCCAGTATCTTCATCAGGAGATGAAGCATCTGGTGTTGCTGTTGGGGTTGAGTTTCTGATTAAGTCTCCTATCAAAGGAAACTAGCTCACAGACAGCAAAACTGTTTTGCATACCAAATCAACACATGGTAATTGGGGGTAATCAGGGAGTTCACTTCAAAACAATACTGTAGCTTTGAACCAAAACATTTATGCAGGCAAAGCCTTAACCATATAAGTCATGCCTAAATGTAGTGAACATCTGAAAACAAATGGCCATGTTCTCTGCAAAGTTAGAGAAGGAAGGCTGATGCTTTTCAAGACTGCTGGAGGAAGTACTATCCAATTTACAGATCTACCTGAGTTGGATACTGTGGATCTTTCTTACAGGTACCAGGGAAGTTACTAAAAATGATTAAGCAGCTGGTTACAGCGTTGGCAGATCATCAGATGGGTGGAGGAGTAGCAGCTCTTCTCTTCACTTGTAATATACTCAGCTATGTTGTTAGCAACCACATTCACATGCTGCTTTCCACCTAAGTAGGTCACACTTGAGCAGCAGCCATTGCATTTTGGCCTGACACCGCAGTTTGCACTAGCACATAGAGCAGGCACCAGGGAGTAAGAGGGTGCAACATGCTGTCAAATCTGTCACACCCTTAGATGTTCTCATCTCCACCACCAGCTAGCCTTTTCTCTGGCTATGCCTACGCTGTTCATCAGTCCTGACTCTGTGTTTGTTTGCAAGCCCAGCACCATCTACCACTCACACTGATTTTGCGAATGCTGAACTCCAGACCTGCCTGGAGTGGTGAAAGTTTAAATACTTGCATTATGCTATCACATGGATCCAAGCTTTCCTTCACCTCGTCTAACTGACATCAGCTGGATTGAAGTGGTCCCAAAATTTGGGTCTTCCTACAGACAATCTAGATAATTTATGCATAAACTATTCAAAATTGTACCTAGATATGCAAATTGTGGCTCCCTACATTGGTACCAACATCCTTTCCTTTTTCTAAAGCCTTACTCTCCATCAGTTTAAAAAAAAAAACAACCAACCAAACACCCATTCTCAAACCCCAGAACCATGCTAACAAAACCTCTAATGTAGTTGCTTTTATACATGCAGCAACTCCTTTCTGCTCATGTTTACTCCATTCTGGGAAGCTGTTTAACTTCCATCTTCATGGGCAGGGTTTGCCAGTTGCAGTTCTAACAGGAAACCCCTTTAAGTGGAAACAAGCTCTGATGTTATGGCTCCCATAGCAGCAAAATGCTGCTTCCCTGCAGGACTCTCTCATCTCCTGGGGTGCTTGCTGCCCAGACAGATTCCAGACAGCTGTCTCCAGCCTGCTGCTCCAGTTTACAGGCAGGCTCTGGCTCCCTCCCAAGCCTTGTCTTCTCTGACCCTCAACTGCCAATTTTTGTGGATTTTATTGCCAGGATTGTGGTGTTTGATGTTTTTCTTACTGTACCCATTCCTAGACTGAGAAAACTTATTTATCATTCAAAATTGAAATGAGATTCTGCTCTTCTGGGAGACAAATCTTGAAAAGCATGAAACTCAGTGACTCACAAAACTTCCATGCATATATATAATTTTAAAATCTTTTGAATTTTTTTAAGCCAATCTTTGTTACAGGAAAAAGTGAGCAAAATTATTTCCATGTTTATTAGCAGCACTGCTGACATGAAATATTATTTCCTTGTCCAGTACTCCTGATAACTCTGCAGCATTCCAGCAAGACAAGATGGAGAGCTGCAATTCTGAAATGGTGATATTTTACACTCTGTGCCCAAGAGAAAACCCTATGCAACACAGGAGGGCAAGAGCCTTTCAGACTCAAGATTTCAGACTGCTTTCCTTCAGTTAAGGAGTGCCTTGAGAAAGGAGAGATGCTAAGTATCAGCATGAAGGATGCAATGATCCTAATATCCTGCTCTGCATATGAGAGCAGTGCTTAACACAAGGACCCTCTTGCCCAGCTGGTGCTAAGCTGACCAGCTCATCTGTTTAACGTATCCTTTAGGTAGGTCCCTACAAACCCCTGGCCTTAGCACTACTGGCAAGAAAACCAGGAAGAAAACCACTGAGAAGAAATGAGTTCCCAGTGCTGATTGATACATTGTTCTGCATTTGTAAACACTGAAGTTACTCAAATACGGAAAAGGTCTAAACAGCTTCCATCTCTGTTATCTTTTCTATCTTTTTTGCAGAAAAATTGATGCTCCCAAACATTTAATGAAAGATTTTTCTCAAAAATAAAAGATGTTTTTATAAAAATGCCAACAAAATAAATCATGGGAAAAAAACCTGGCTGTTTTGTGCTTGCCTTTTCTTTTAAATAGGGCTTTTTTCATGAAGTTGTTTTATTTTTATTTTCATGAAGTTTATTTTATATTTATTTTCATGAAGTCATTTATTTTTCAATATCATTTCAGGCAGCCCTCCAAAATCCATGAGGTTTTGTTTCATCCAAATTGTTCCAAGTAGGATGCAATCACTGCAGTTATGAGGAGTGGGGGTTTTTGTGGGTTGTTTTTTGTTGGTTTGTTTGTTTTTAATAGGAAGGGGATTCTTATATACATTGGAAATATGGAAGAGGAAGCTGGATGTGTGCAAATGAAGAATGACAAAAATCTTAAGCCATTTCAGAAGAATACAAACATCAGGAGATTATCAAAGGTCTGGTAGAAAGATGGATGAAACAGTTTCCTTTAAGATACTGGGCAACAAGGTGAAATTTATGTGCAGATGGAAGCAGTTCATACACAGTTGTTACACCAAGGGTCATTATTTATTGCTAATAAATGAGCATATTTGATGGATCTAATTAGTATTCAAATACTTAGTGCATTTTAAGATCATCTAGGGTATATTCTCTGTAGCACAACTCATTGCAGTCAGGAATTTTGTCAAAGTACATAGAGCTGCAGTGAAAGGCTGGAATGTGAAACAGGGGCAGTAAAGCAGATGAACCAACATCAAAAATAAAAATTGTCAAAAGTTTCCTCCACGTTCTCCTCTACCCACTTGTCCAGAAATAAGTATTAGGATGTTTCTGCTCAACAGCATTAATTTAAACATGCAAGATGAGAAGATAAAAAGCGGTAAATGACATTATGGTCAAAACACTTGGATTTTACAGTATCAAAAACAGACTCCTTTTTCATTCTGAATTTCAATCAAGGACGTTTTCCTCTCATTCTTGTTTCTGATTTTCTCTCCCTATTTCTTTTAAGAAAAGTACTTAGGGTGTCTTTAAAGGACCACTTTTCAAAACACCATTCATCTGTGCTTCCTTGTGGAGAAGTGTTTACCAGGTTAACCTCTGCAAGTTCCTTCCAACCTGGATTATTCTATGTTATACACACAACTTCCCCAGCAATGGATGACTCTTTGGAAAGAAAAGCAGTGTGGGCAGCACTTAAAAGACTTAAACTTTCAATTCCTTAAAAAGTCTAGGGATGAAAAGAAATGCTATCTATTCTTTAGTATAATGGAAAGGTAGAAAGAACTGAGAATTTGTATTTAAAAAAAAGAAAATCACACCTGATGTTTACAGCCACATCAAAGGACACAGAATCAGCACTGAACTATTTCTGTGCCTTCATAGGAAGTGGTTCTCTGTGTTTCTTCCTGGAAAATACTTAAGTGAAAGACATTTTGTGCCTCAGCTGTTTGACCCTTCCTGCTGAAGGCTACTCAACAGCAGCAAAAACAGCAATTCAGTTTCCCAGCTAAGATTAAAAAATTGGTTTTAAGATTTTCTTCCTCTATTAAACTGTGACTGGAAGAGTAAAAGAAAAATCAGATACACATTCTTCTGGAGGAGCTAAATTCCCTTCACAACCTCCCAAGATTACAAGTGCTAAGTGATTATGCCACAACCGTCTATAGTGGATTCTAAAGCAGAAGTCCACAGACATATTACTGGAAAGTGGTTTGTGCATGGGATAACCATTAGGAAGTGAAGTAGATTCCAGAAAGGATTCTTGTGAATTTGTGTTTTGCTGATACTGTTAAGCATGGAAATGTAGGGCATTTTTAAAATATGCATTAGATACAACAGATAACTGCTTTAGAGTGTGAGTGCATGTGAGTGTGTACATATATATACACACAAATATTACAAGCTTCCATAAATCACTACATATACAACCTATAAAATTTAGTCTTTGCTGTATGTAATTACACTTTGTACAATTAGGAAATGTTTGATATTTGGAACCTTTACATTGGAGCTTGGATAGAATGAAGGACAAGAGCAGCTCAGATCGTCCTTTTACCCACTTTTTCTGCTCCATTTCAAGAAAACTTGCATTGCTGGTCCACTAACTTCCAGTAGCTGAGCAAATACACAGACTTAGAAGGGGTGAAATATGTCATGTCAGCTTCCTATACAGCCTGACACTGCACAGTTAAATCAGAAATATATGCTCATTATTCACCAGTTACGTTACTGAGCCATGGGACAAGTTCAGTTATAAATTATTTTAACAAACTGGGATGTACAAAGTGGGTAATGTTACTCCAACTGCTCAACTGGAAAAGAAAAAGCCTATTAATTACATAGCACATTCGTTTAAGAATTTAAGTGTATGGATTCATGGGAAGAGGGAAAGAAACTTCCCTTCCATTTCAAAAAGTCCTTGAAAAGGCATCCTGTATCATGCAGACTCAATCATGAGGAATTGCCATGCCAGGTTCTTTCAGTTTGGTTTCTTACCTCTCATCCAGGAAACACCATCCAGTTGGAAACAGCATCTGCTACTTTAAGGTACACTGTACAAGTACATTGACTTGTGAACACGTCCCCTCCACCTTCACAGACAGCAAGTTGATTTGGCATGGACAACATAAGCTGATAAATAGGCTGCCCAGTTGCATAAGCAAAGTAACAAGCAAGTAGCGATGGCTGAAGGCAAAATAAAAACAAGAGTGAAGACTATCTGAGCAGCTGAAAAGCAACAGCAAGGTACACACAAGAGACATTAAAAAAAAAAGTGTCTTTCAGAGCAAGACCTTCACTTCCCATCTCCTCTAGACCATCATCTCCTTCCTCTAAACCAGCTTAGGAAAGGCGAGTGGGTACAGATTGTCACATTCCTGAAGTATCAACAGGGAGGAAAACACAGAATGATCATAGAACTTAAAGGTATAGGGCTCTCCTGCTGGCAGTGTTTTAATTTTTATACTATCACTTCTCCTTTTTATAACCTCAAATAAAGAGGCTGAAATAGAACCAAAATGGAAGCTTTCTTAAAGGCCAGTGGAGAGAATAGGGAACTACATACTATTCTATTTGGATGGGTATCTTGCACCCCAGTTTGACTAAAAATGAATTGCATGAATGAAGGCTCATTTCTTCCACCCCCTATAATGTCAAGTCCTGCTTAGCAGTCTCCTGAGGAGTTTCACAGTAAATAAACGGATAAATGAGCCTCTGGATTCTTGGCATCAACCCTGGAAAATATTTTCAGGTGTTTTTACAGAAGAAAATGGCAGCAACAACAGAAGAACTAAAATAATTCCTTGGCAATTCTATAAGGATAGTTAGGCACTAACATTGAGAAAACTTGATTTATTTAAACAGGATAGAAAAATGGGTTTGCCTTGATTAATAATAAGTGTACCAAAATTCTCTTGGAACAGTCCACTGACATACATATTGGATGCCTCACAACAGTTTGAGAATAAAACATCCCAAGCAGCACTTAAAGTTGCTGCCTGGGCAGATCCCCTACCACACAATACTGTGGAATGGGTCTGCTTCAGAGTTTCCTCAGTTAATGTAGCTATGCTCACCTAAAATAAAAATAGAGAAACAATGTGTTCCTTAAAAAAATCCAATATCCAGGAATTTTCTCTAGCTTAGTGATTATTTATTGTACACAATTAAATGGTTCAGGCTGTTACAACATTGACCACAGGACACAGAACCCCAAGTTCCTCCTCCAAGTGAGACAAGAGGGGGCACTGGAATACGGGTCTAGAAGTCCTGAATTTCTGACCTACTAGCTCACTTGATATCAATTGCTTCATTTCTGTGAGGCAATTCACTCTTGTGAATTTAGTCCTTTGCTTCCAGATGTTCTACGTTTGCAGACACAAGCAAATCAGGGTATTTCAAGTCAAACAAAACATTCTGTTCAACCCCAAATTAATGTTTCCAACCCGTACAGACAAATCAGAAAATTTTTGTTTCAGTCCACTGGGCCAAAAAGAAATGGAGATGTTTTCAGTACCACTGTTTTCATGTGCATGCAAACCTTGGACTCAAACTACAGTACTGAAAAATCATAAATTAAAACAGTAGGAAGAGTCGAGGATTCTGTCTTGCTGAAAAGTAGTAAGTGAAATATTATTTGGGATCAAAGCTGCAATCTACACACTGGATTGACTCTGCCCTTTGCTTCCGATAGGCAAGGCAACATAGACACAACATCTACTCATTCAAAGGAAAATCCAAGGACAACAAGTCTTGCCTTTGATAAATGCATACCATGATGCTCTGCATGAGGTTTGGGCACATACAGAGTTTGTTGTTTATAGGCTAGCAACAGATGGTTGCAAGTACCAGTTGTACACTTCAACATTAGTACAACAAAACTTTTGCAAGGCACTGCTTTCTCCTACTATGAGCTTCGGTCCTGAACAATGTGTTTGTTCAATGACTCGGAGGAAGGCACTGCCTCAAATGTAAACCTACACTCAGCAACATGTTAGACACAATGGTCGTCTCAACTCTTCTTGACATCTGGGGCCATCACACAGCTCTTTCTGGTACTGCGGTATTTTGAAGTTCAATAACCTTCAACTGACAGGATGAAACTTCATATTTGGTAAATGAAATAGCACAACTTCCAGTACACAAAGTAACTGTATGAAAAGAGCTCATATGGGAGAGAACCAGCTACTCCGATATAAGTCTGGCAATAGAGGCTACCACAAGATTCCCGTTCAGTACAAAACCATCCCTGCTGACAGAAACAGACTGGACATCATGCACTGGATTTATTCTGGGCCTGCATTCTGTCAGTTTCAGAAGCAGGCTCAGGACAGGATGCTGAAACTATTGAGTTAAATCAAGTAAATCACACCTCTCATACTGTTCAGTGTAGGCATAGTGACAGCCACACAGAGTTAAGACCAGAAGTCCATCCAATCCATTCCACTTTCTCCAACAGCATACATGTAAGTAATAACATAAGCAGCCCTTTACATAAAATAAAACTTAAGCCTTCCATGTGTAATCTAACTCAACACTGCAGAAGTTTTGACATCCTTTTCCAAACTTCTTCATATCTGGTCTACAGCTAGGTCAAGCAAAATCCAACAGGTACCAACCTGCCCAAACCTAAAATTAAATAGTTTTCCAATTGCTTAGCTTCCTCAGATGAGCACAAAGAGGTAGGTAGGAGTTGCAGCTTTGAGAGAGGAAAAAAAGGGGGGAAAGCTGGACCACAGATAATCCTGTCCTGGGGTGCCACAAACTGCAATGAACACTATAATGAAATTAGCTGTCTTCACTTCCCTGTAAGCTGGTAGTTTTCACAGCCTGTCCTGTACTAAGATCCTTTGCTGAGCTATTTCAGCACATTAATTTGCCAGAAAATCTGACTACAGATTTCCCCCCTCCCTTAACTGACTTCACAGGCTGAAACAGCTCCATTAAGAATGTGGAAATGCAGCTGCTCAGAGGAGTTTAGACTACAGCAAAACCTCAATCCAACTTGCTAACTGGGTATCAGCAAAGCATACTACACCCCCAATAGAGCTGCCACTTCAAAATCAAGTCAAAGGGCAACCAAGAGAAAAATAAGCAAGCCTTACGGATACAGCCCACACAACAGGAGTCACCCAAAAGAGTTCAAATTACTTCACTATACTTTGCACCAACAAAGAATATTTTAGGATAAGCCTCCAAATAAGGCAGCACAAATTTATGTCTCCCACATCATACCTCTGGCAGCCTTACCTCTGCCCTTGAAATTTGATCTATCCTGTCCTGCGCCTGTTAATGGCTTAAGTGGAGAATCTGCACAAAACAACTTTATCATCTTTCTACACAGATCTTTCAAAAGAATAATTTAAAAAAGTAGGAGCACTGAAGTCAACTGGACATTTCAGAACTAATAATGATACTCTTAACTTGTGTTTCCAAAGTGGAATGTCAAAACCGAAATACCCAGAGCCTTGGCATTTGCACACTGCAGCTTGTCTTACTGGGTTTTAAAACAATACAATTTCACCTTTGCAGTTAAGCAGGTATTAAAGCCAGAGTGACAGCAAAACAATACGCATCCTTGAACTTTCAGTTCCTAATTCGCTTCCAACACATGACATGGCACTACTGCAGTCTAACGTTATGTAAACAATTTCCAAAGCCTGATGGAATATAGAATAGAATAAGTATCAGTTTGGAAAAGTAAGAACTAAATACAAACTATAAATCGGTTTTAGAAGAATCTGGCTGCTTTAGGCTAGCACTACAAAGTTTTTACAACTAGCCTCTACACATCAGGGTGTTTTATTTGCCTCTGTTGACAGCCATCAGGAAAGAAATTTTAGCCACCAAACCATTCTATAAACAAGGCGAAGTTATTGATTGCACTGCAGAAATCGGTAAATTAATCTCATTTGCTAAAATACCAAGGATATAAACTACTACCAAGCATTTCTTATTCCTCTCCCAAAAAATAAAATTAATAAAATTAAAGCAAACAAACAAATCACATTCTCTCACACACACCCTTTCTCCTCACACACACCCTTTTTTTCCTCACACATCAACTGCAAGGTATAAGACCCAGAGAAACCCTTAACAAACCAATTCAAAGAGAGACTACCATTATATACAATAACAACACGGCATATTTCAGTCAAAATAATCAAGCTGCAGCAGGAATTTTACATCCATCTACTGTGAAATCCAGGAGAGGTTTATAAAAATAATTACATGCAAGTAATTATGATAAATCTGATTTTCCATCATTAACCATCTCATACCTCCCCGATGACAACCAGCCCTGTTCCGTTAGTAAGTGATCAGGTATCAAATCTTATTTTTCTTGCATAGAAAGGCACTTCAGGGTGGTATTCGCATCACGTGAGTTACTGACTTTTGGCTATCAGTATCAACGTTTTATCACAGTTCATCTTCAGATACCTATACGTTGCTTTGATAAGCAGTTACATTCTTCACAAGTCCTAAAGTTGTTTACATTAAACACCCAGATGGTGCACTTCACCAAGGAACCCATCCCTGCGCAGTTTCATTGAACTGAAATGCCACTTGTTCTTTGACTTTTATTAAGTTCACTTAGGTTGACCAAATGAGCTTCCCTAAAGTAAACAGGGCTATAAAACATCATAATTATTCTATCTTTAGGTGCTCAATAGAAACAAATACTTAGTTCAACTAGAAAACTTTAAAAATTACTTTAGATACAAAAGTGTAACAATTATACTGCGCGATACATCTCGATATATCACTAAGCCCATGAAATTTAGAACGAAAAAACTTTTTGCACCATCAAGAAAAGCCGCAACTCCTGAACCTCCATTCTTTACGCATCCTTGATCAGAGTAAACTGAAACTTGGGAATGCCTGGGATTCAAAATACCCTGAGCACATAATAGTGCAACACCACAAAGCATACATTGGGGGGGGGGGCGGAAAGAAGAGAGAATCAGATGGTGCTTTATTATACAAGCATGAAAAGTAAGTTCCTTTGGAAAATAACTTCTTGGGTGGACTTCTGGACCAGTGAGGTAGCCCAATGGGAGAGGAAAAAAGTGGAAGTGGAACTTGGTCCCCACGCGTGATACCTGCCAGGTCCCTGGCACCCCTCGCGCTCCAGCCCGGGCCCAGGCCCTGGCCCCGGCTGCGCAGCGGCCCGGCAGGCCACCCCCGTGCGGCTGAGGGGCCCGGCCCCCCCCGCGCGAGCCGTAAAGTGCAGCAGCAGAACACGAGCCAGACAAAAGCAATGTAAACAGGTGACTGATATCGGTCTCTTCATCCACACCGCGGGAAAGGTGAGGCGCCGGCCTTCGCCAGCCCCGCCGCGGTGAGAGGGGCCTCCCGCCGCCTTAGGACGGCGCCACGGGGAAGCGGCGCAGCCGCACCACGGGAGACAGGTCCACTCCGAGGATCCGCTGAGCGCGGCGCCGCGCCGCCGCCAGGCTCCGCCGGCTCCAGACGCTGCCCCGCACCCGGACGGTGGGGAAGGTGGTGAGACGGGGAGTGGCCGCCTTCCATATCTCCTCCAGCGACCTGCCGCCGAAGTGCTCCAAGGCGGCCTCCCCCGCCAGGCTGCCCCGCTCGTTGTCCGCCTCCTCCCTCGGCGGCCGCAACGCTGTCACCGCCTTCTCCACCTCCCTCTCACCGCGGGTGCCGTCGGCGGCCGGTGCCGCGGTCGTTTGTCGCTGCCTCCCCCGTCCCCTCCTACGACGCCGCCGCCGCCTCCGCCGCTTGGCGCTGCCGCCCGCCGCCGCGGCCCGGCGCTTGACGTCGTT
>VWZX01003203.1:237629-404242 GCA_013399015.1 Galbula dea | reverse complement strand
TTCCAACCATAATGATTCTGTGATTCTGTGAAATATCTGAGAAGGTCAGATTCAAGCCCTCTATTCTCTGGGTTTTTTAAAATTTTCATCATCATCTTCTTGATTAGAATCTGCCAAGGCATTCTTCATACCAGATTAATTTGAGCCTTTTCATCTGTGAAGTTTATCTCTTTTTCCCTTGAATTTATAGCTGAGTTCAACTGAGTGCATTTAGTAAGACATAGTAGAGCTATTCCAGGAACTGCTACTGGGGATCATCCTTGGTACTGTCTCAGACAATTTATTTTTTATTCTAATTAAGCTGTCCAGCAGATGTAGCATGTTAAGGTCTCCTTCTGTTGCCCTTCTTTTTGCTGCTTCTAATTCCAGCCTTTGAACGGTTATCCAAGGCAAAGAGATAGTCTGTCCCACAGGAACAGACTGTAGTGTAGGGTTAATTAATATGATAAACTTCCATTTGTTAACTATTGCTATCTTTAAGCTTTCCAGTTCCAGAAAAACATACTTCATGAAGCTCTTTGTAATTATATCTCACTGTGACAAATATGTCAGTGTGCAGTGTACAATGTCCAAAAATGTGATCACAGAAAGATCAAGTGAGATGATGATTGGAAACTGTGTTCCTGTCGTTCCATCGAAAAACAATATATCTTTTTGCAAGAAACTGCTCTGTACTAGCACTCGCATCAAATGGGAAGGTACAGTAAGCCCCTAAATCCCATGCCACGTGAACTTAAAAATAATCTTATTGGAGATAGTTGTATTTGTCTAACTTAAACTTCATAATAGTGTTACCAAGCTCTTCAGTAATGTCTATACAGTGTTATCTTTCTGTCTTTTCTCAGGCTTAAGAGAATTATCTGGGCTAACCCTACTTAAAGTCTGTTAGTGTAAGCCTGCTTTCCAAACATACGGTCTCACAGGTCACTAACTATGTGGACATTCTAATTACTGGGTCAATAGTAAAGTAATATGGAAATAAAACAATTTGAAGCAGGAATATTGAAGAAATAAAACTCCAGATGGATCTCTAAGCCCTGTTGTCAGATACAGCATTGGATGTGTTAATAAAAGAAGAAATGACATAAACAGCTAATCTCTTTTCAAATTAAATTCTGACCCATCTAACCACATGTGGATAGGCACGTGTTGAGAGATGTGCATTCCTATCTTTTATTCAGATGACTATTCTTCCGAGGATTTCTCTTTTTCCCTACATAATTTGTTTGAGTAAAGCCAATTAGCAATTGTTGACACCATAGGGGGGAAAACCCCATGCAATATGTAAAATACATCTACAAATTTTGAAAGCCTGTATTCCGAGGCCTCAATCTGGTAAGCAGGAAGGTAGGAAATAGAACAATGCTGGAGATTAGAATTTCTTGGAGAATGTCCTAAAGTTGGGAAAGATTTCCCTCAGGGTCCTTGGGAACACTACACATTACACTACAATCAGCTTCAGGTATTAGCTATCTCTTCAGCTCTTTTTTTGCCACTAAAGTAAACATGAAGTAATGTAAGCATGGTTATGCACATGCCTATTTGTGCTATTAAAATCTATTAGACTTCATTTAGTTGCCCACATCCTTTTCTTTGGGAGAGGACAGAATCATAGAATCATAGAATGGCTCAGGTTGGAAGGGACCTTAAAGATCATCTAGTTCCAACCCCCCTGCCATGGGCAGGGATGCCACATGCACTAGACCAGGTCATCCAGGGACACATCCAGCCTGGCCTTAAACACTGCCAGGGATGGTGCCTCACCACCCTTTGGCTAAAGAACCCCCTTCTAATCTCCAGCCTAAATTTCCCCTCCTTCATCTTGTAGCCATTCCTTCGTGTCCTGTTGCAATCAGACCAGGAGAAAAGTCTCTCCTTCTGCCTTATAATCCCCTTTCAGGTACTGAAAGGCTGCTATAAGGTCCCCTCTAAGCCTTCTCCTCTCCAGGCTGAACAACCACAATTCCTTCAGCCTGTCCTCGTAGGGGAGGTGCTCCAGTCCTTTGATCATCTTTGTGGCCCTCCTCTGGACCCGCTCCAAGAGGTCCACATCTTTTTTATGCTGAGGAGCCCAGAACTGTACACAGTACTCAAGGTGGGGCCTTACAAGGGCAGAATAGAGAGGCAGAATCACCTCCTTAGACCTGCTGGTCATGCCTCTCCTGATGCATCCCAGGACACGGTTAGCCTTCTGAGCTGCAAGTGCACATTGCCGGCTCATGTCCAGCTTTTCATCTATCAAACAGACATGTAATAGTGGTTCATCACATCACAAAATGTTTTCCTGAAGGAACATAAGATATTACAACAGTAACCCTATAAAGAATTTTTAAAGAGCTTCCTTGGAGTAAAGGTTATGAATGCAATTGTAGAAGCAATGTAATTTACATTTGAAGTTGCATATATCTGATGTGCGTTTTTCCAGTTGTAATAATTATCCTGACATGTGAGGTCAGAAAAAAAATTCTATAATGTTTCATTTACTATTTTTAGCCATTCCTAAATTTCTAGTCATTTCTAGAAGCACTGTAACTACAAGCAACATCCATATTTAGCTGATTGTCATCTTAGTCAACTCTTTGCTTTGCTGTTTTGTTCGGGTTTTTACTAAGGGAAGCAAAATAAGTCTTTAACTTCTATCTGGGCCATTGTCACAGATAGATTGGTTTAGTCTTTAGGTTGTCAGCATGCCTTTGTATTGTTCCCTCATCTTTCCTTTGGACATTTTGTAAATAAGATTGACCAAGCTCTGGAGGGATGCTCATGAAAACTTCATCAGTCAGCAGAATTGCCATTGCAAGATGAGGGCTATGAGAGAAGGGCACTAGGATATTTCAGTCTTCAGTTCCTCACAGTATTCTTTGTGGTACAATTTTCTTCCACTCTGTGAATGAATTTAAACTGTTTGTAGCATTATTTAGAATATTCTATCTTGCTGTTTTTCTTTTCTTATTATCATGTCCTCTTATTCATACTAAATAGCTTTTTTGCTTCTTTTCCCTGACAGAATGTTATCTTTTAGAAAGCTTTCTGCTCACGTGCTATATTTCTGAACCCTACGCGAGATGACTAGAACTGAAGTAAATGGCAAAAAGTGCCTTTTTTACAAAATAACTTTTAGTCCTCTGAGAATACTTAGTGAGCTCCAGATTAAAAAAAAAAACAAAAAAAACTCTCCATAATTCATACCACCCAGTAAGCTGTTTTCTTTTCCCCTAAGACTATTCTGAAATAAGACATTTTTTATTTCTCTTTCTTACTCTCTGTGCATGTGACTCAAGTACATATTTTTCTATTACCTGTTCCTTGCATTAGCTATAACAAATCTCTTTGTTCATGTTGTTCCATTTTGAATAAAACTAGTGGTCTATATGGGTAGGAAGACAAACATTCAATACCTTTAGTGGTATGGGTAGAGTCTATAGGTAGAGCCAGTCTTACTCATTAATTAATTAATAGGTATTTCACAACCATCTCTAGTTGAACAATGTAAAAGAGATATATATCATTGCAGGTGGTAGTGTTCTTGTTGAAAATGAAAGTTTGATGCCATTTAGTGAAAGGAGACAAGTGAAGCCAGTTCTCCCTCATTCTGAATAGGCACTGTCATTTTGTCTAACATGAAGATGACACCATGAGTTCAGAATTTTTATTCTAGCCTTAAAAAACCTTTTTCCAACAGGAATTAGTCAGTAAATCTGAGACATTTTTATGAATGGTTCCAGAATGACTGTATGGCTCTCACTATAAAACAAGGTGAAATATTTATATAAGGTTTTTCCTATGTTATTGAATAACATCTATATAGTAGCTAATTTGATAGATTACAATTAGATAGTAATTCAAAAAGGTACTGGAAAGTTTGAATAAAAAAATATTCCTTGTAGTTAGAAGCGTTTCTATGCTTTGGTAGAAATAAATGACTGCACAAATTCAGGATATAAGAAATAATATTGTCAAGAGATTTGTTTGAAACTCTGGCAAAATACTACATGTTATACCTAATTTTGGACTTGGTCATACAAGTTCAGTATATGAACATTCATTTTGTATTTCTGGTCATAATGTAACTCTAATTATAAGTTATATAATTTGAAAGGATTTCCCCCTCCCCCCCATTTCTAATTTTTACAAAGGGAGAGAGTCATTATCTTCCTAGAGTTATGCAGAGGACTCACCGACAGTTTGGTCTCATTGAGATGAAGAAGATAGAGGCAGATGGCCATGTCTGCGGAAGATACAAAGTTGTACTCTGAAAATATGTCAGAACTGTCAGAGACCCAAATTAATAACTTCTCATAGGTTTAACAAAAAAAAAAAAGAGAGAAGATATAAAATAGAATACATTAGCAAATTTGATGTAAGAATACAGTTTTATCAGCCTTGTATCAGATTTGACAATGGCCAAAAATGAATGCCTTTGGGAAATGCGTAATTGAAAAAAAAGCACAGTGACACCTCTTCCTTCAACTATTTGCAGCCCAAGGTCTTCCTAAGCCCAAGGTCCTCCTGAATGTTTCTTGTGTATTGTATAAACTTAGTAGATCTATATTCTGTGGATCTATCCATTCTCCAATGAACCCATATATAATTCTTGTAACTACAAGATATTATTGCAGTGAGTTCCACACTTAACTAAGTATCTAATTCCCATGAGGGGGTTGCACCTTTTGTTTCCAGTCATTTAAAAATTCAGAAGGCTGAAAAGTGGGTCAATTGTTTATGTTCTAAAGCTTCAATTTGTGTGACTTGCACCCAGCAGATTGTGACACCAACTAATGCCAATTTTCTGCATTTCAGCAGCACTGTTCACAAAATTAACATTCTTCATTCCTGAGACTTAGAATGATTTTTTTTTTGGATCATGGTATTTTTTCTCGTTGTGAATATTTTTCTTATATTGAGAAAGGCCCTTTGTTAAATAATTTGAAAGAAAGTCTTTTGCACATTTTTATAGATGTTTTATAGAGCTCATCAGTGGCTATTTACTGTTTGTACATTTACAAGCATGAAAGTATTGAAGACATACTCAGTAGCAGCATTATTTATATATGTTATTTCTTAATATTTAAGCCATGCTGACATACACTGCTAAGAGTGAACTCTGGGTTGATCCTGTACAGCTCACAAGGAATAATATTATTCATCTACGGATTTTTTTATTTTTAAGAATATATTTAAGAATGTCTCCAGCAATATCTCATAGGAATGGCACGACTCACTGTAATGCTCCGTCCCCAGAATCCATACTGGCAACAGTAGAGGCAGCACACGTCTCATATCATCAGAAAAAAATCAAACACAGTCTTACAAAAGAATTTGTGTCACACTTCTGATGATCAATGATTTTGTAATGCTATCTGCAGTCTTTTATAACACATCAGCTTGTAGCTTTAATATTAAGACCCATGAAATTCAACAAGGCCAAGTGTTGAGTTTTGCACCTAGGAAAGACCAACCCCATATATCAGTATAGGCTGGGGACTGACCTGTTGGAGAGCAGTGAAGGGGAGAGGGATCTGGGGGTCCTGGTAGATGGAAGGATGACCATGAGGCAGCACTGTGCCCTTGTGGCCAGGAGGGCCACTGAGATTCTGGGGTGGATTAGAAGGGGTATGGTTAGTAGGTCAAGACAGGTTGTCATCCCCCTTTACTCTACCTTGGTGAGGCCGCATATGGAATATCATGTCCAGTTCTGGGCCTCTCAGTTTGAGAAGTATAGGGAACTGCTTGAAAGAGTCCAGCACAGAGCCACAGAGCTGATTAAGGGGTGAAACATCTTCCTTCTGAGGAAAGGCTGAAGGATGTGTGTCTCTTTAGCTTGGAGAAAAGGAGGCTAAGGGGTGACCTCATTTATGCTTATAAATATGTGAAGGGTGGGTGTCAGGAGGATGGGGTCAGGCTCTTCTCAGTGAAGCCCAGTGACAAGACAAGAGGCAATGGTTGTAAGATGAAGCACAAGAGGTTCCATGTGAATACATGTAGAAATTTTTTCCCAGTTCAGGTGCCAGAGCACTGGAACAGACTGCCTAGAGAGGTTGTGGAGTCTCCTTCTATGGGAGATATTCAAAACCCGTCTGGATGCGCTTCTGTGTGACCTGGTGTAGGGAATCCTGCTGTAGCAGGGGGATTGGATGAGATGATCTTACAAGGTCCCTTCCAACTCCTAACATTCTGTGATTCTGGTATCAGTCAGGCTTTAAGTGGCTGCAGAGAAATATATTTTTGCACAAATATTTGCGAGATGCTTACTTATCAAGAAGAATCTCCATGCAAAATCTCAAAGTATATGTGAAAACCCAAGCACATGAAAAATAATTTCATCATAGCATTTTTAGTACTAATTAATTAAGATCTAGTTTACTCAAAATTCAGCTTAGGTGAATTTTCTGGGCCCAAACATGTTTGACTTTTTAAATTTTAAATTAAGTTTTTCTTCAAATATAATATTCCCCTATCAGCTTTTCATTTATCAAGCTTTTAAGGTAACAGATTTTTTTTCCTGCTTGAGAGCTGTCTTGTTAACTGTTATGCTTAGCTTACATGATATAGCTTACTTAGCTTGCTTCTATAACCAGAAGGTAGATGTAGGGTTCTTCAGTTTTAATGGTCACTGAATTCCATAGAATACTATAACCCATACTGTAACTCAGTAGTAATTCAATATTTGAATAGAAAGAATTAAAAAATCAGTTATTAAAGGTTAATTTACTTTCTTGTTACTAGTTTTGGTATTTGACACAGCAGTACTGCTGAGGATTTTTGTTTCTGATAAATGTGTTTAAATTATGAAAATTCTACATTTACCTATGCAACAGGTAATATTGTTATTGTTGTTAATATTCTTATTACTAAGGCAAAAATAAAAAACTGGCATCCTTCAAATGAATCCAAAATATCATATACTTGTAGGATCTTAAAATATTGTCTTAGAATGTTTAGTGACACCTTAAAAATGGTGGAAGAACAAATCACATGCATTTTCTCCAAAGAAAATGTCAACAAAGGCATAGCACTCATATTGAAGCCCATCTTTCTGTTTAATTTCAGCCAGAAGGAATACAGTTCATGAACTGTGAGATTGCTCCAGGGTGTGAAAAAAAACAATAAATGGGAACTAAAACATTGATATAGATGCACCTGTAAGCCTTCAGTATAAATCAGCTCCTGCTAACCACAAAAGAATTGGAAGAATGAAAAGTGAGAGAGATTCACAATACTTCAGCTACAGCAAATCTCTAATTGTCGCTTTCACTGTGTTGAATATCAGAAAGCCTGACTATAGGATACAGAATTTGTAAAACCAAGCTTATTGTTTTGCTTTCTTTTCTGAGATAAATTCCAGGAAAGCCAATTGTTAAAACTATAAATATTCTTTGAATGGCTTGCTGCTTATTCAAGCAATCAGAATAACCCTACCTGCTTGCTAGCTCGCCTGCCTGCATCTCTCTGAAAAAGTGAGATGATATTCATAATTGGCCTCTTCTTCCTTCTCCTGTAGAAGGCATCCTGTGCTATGTTTATAGGCAAGAGAAGAGCGACACTGAAAAAGAAAGAGATTGGATAGCAAAATAGAAGAGAAAACTACTGCTAAAAATACAGGTTCAGGGAACAGGGAAGACTGTTTTTCCCTGTATTACTAGGCAATTTTTGCAAAGGTAAAAACATGCACTGTTTCTCTTGAGCAATATGGACTATGTGGACTATACTACCTCGAGTTTTTTGTAGCTTAGGACATAGTTTTGTATCGTGAGCACAGAATGATAAATATCCATCATAATTTTTTTCATATTCTGAAATTATATATGGTCTGTCCATCTTTTCTTTCACCTTCTGAATCATGTACTCCCCTTCAGATCTTACTATAAACTCCTGATGAAGTCACTCCATGTCAGTGGAACTGAGAGCCCATATCTGCCTACATGGTGCGTCTATGTGTTGTCACAGAAGGTTCTCCTTGGACAGTATATTACTTACTCAGAAGCACTCAGAGAATTTAGGCAGAATTTGATAGTTTAACAAGTAGCTGGTCCTCACCTCATCTGCTGTGTCTCCATGCTTTTAGTCTACAGTAAATGTTGAATTATCTATTTCACAGTGAAATAGAGCTGGAGTACCATTGCTCACCATCCATGTAGGAGTCCTAAGAGTGTACTTGTGACTAGTTACTACAAGAGCATTGATGATCACGTGAAATTTTGCCCGTTATCATGTAGCTATACTTTGAAAATGAAGGGGAAATGGAAACATCACTAATCTTAATTAAAAATAAGGTAAGCAGCACCAAAATACTAAGTGCCTTGCTTATTTTGTACGAAAAAAATTTTGAAAAGATCTTTTTCAAGTTCCAATCAAGTAATATAATCAGACTCATGACTGCTTCAGGAGTTTAGAAAATACTGAACTGATATTTTCTTTCTGTCAGGAACATTCTTCCACAGTATAGCAGCAATTGAAACATCACCTATAGCAACAGTAGCCATGGGGAAATGTTTTTTCTCCCACAGTGAAAGTAAATCGCTGTCACAAAATGTAGTACATACAATAATATCCAAGCAAGAATATTTCATGATGGTTCTTACCTGGAATCTTAATTAAGTATACATTCATAATCCATATTTTAATTTTTTTAGATATTTAAACTACAGTATTTGAGTTTAATAATGTCATGTGTTTTGGTCTAGACAACTTTGCCTCATACTACTCCATAGATGATACTGGGTTGCCTTAAATACTGCTATTATTATTATTATATACTTATATATTATTATTACATAGATAATCAGCACAATTACTTTAGAAAGTATCATTTAGTTGTTCTGTTCTTCAGCTTTTGGGATTTAAATAATTACAGATTATTATGTCTTGAATAATTTTTAAATTTTAGGTTATAATTAGGTATTGTGTTGTATTTCACTTCTGAGAGCTTTATTTCTTTTTGTGAGAGCTATATGCAGTCTTCTGAAGTTTACAAACCAAGCTAGGTTATTGGATATGCACTTTCCTTCTATTCTGTTCTTTTGCATCAAAACTAATAAGACCACACCTGCTACTAAACATCATATTCATATACTGATACTGAGCTACAATAATTTTGATCAAAGAAATCCATCTATTAGTCTGTATATAATTAAGTTCTGCCTCAACACCACAGACAAGAGATCTTGTATGATTAGTATCCTATCTGTAAGTAATTAAACTTAGAGTATTGATTACTAAATATTGTCAGTAAAGTAGCATTAGGAAAAAAGTACACAAAGTAGTAAAAGGACATTAGCTGTATTTCAAAGCTGTCAGTCATTTTAGTCCTAAATCTGATAACCCAAGGATAACAATGCTGAAAATGCAGGAAAAATAAATGTTTCTGAGCAAATAATTTTTCATCTAATAGAAATTTATTCCCTAGCATTCATTATAACCTCTCATTTATTCCCTGGAATCCTGAAAGCTAAGCTTGAAATAAACTAAAGATATGCCAGTAGGTCCAGTGGTTCTCTTCAGTAAATGTCAATGGGGTGATTATACTAAATCTGATAATAAATTTAATAGTATTTTGTATTCCAATTTAGGAATACTGTCACCTGTCAAAACTGTATCAGAAGAGAAGAAGAAAAATGTGATAGGTCAAAAACAGGAAAGAGAAAGCGAAAGCAAATTGTCAACAGCTTGATCAGGATACTTACCTATGCTTTGAAATCCTTTTTTCAAGTACCTGGTCTGAGCAGGGATTTAAACCCGTGTTTTCCACATCACTAATGAATGGTGGAACACGAGAAGCATTGGAACAGGATGCCCAGGGACCACACTACACCACTGTCTAGGATGCAGTCACCATCCCTGGAAGTGTTCAAAAAACATACAAATGTGGTACTTAGTGAAATGGTTTAGTGGGCATAGTGGTAATAGTCTGACAGTTGGACTTGATGATCTTAAAGGTCTTTTCCAACTTTAATGATTCTGTGATTCTGTGAATATCACCTATTCCTGGTCTTGTAGGTTCATACATTCTCTAGTTTCATCCATACATTGTTTTCTAAAGCTGAGAAAACTTTTTCCAGGAAAACTATGGAAACCAACAGAGCAGAAAAAAGCAGAAAATTATGTGAAGAATTCCTAAATTATCCTTTTCTATAAAACCAAATTAATACATTATCTTACAAGACAGGTAAAATAAATTGCTAATGTTTTTTAATAGAAATAGCAAATTGTTCTGCATATTTCCACTCATTCATTCATAACCTGAATAACAAATTAGACTTTTTTTATAAAGGAATTTTATTACATGCTGTAGTTACATACTCTATATTAATCTTTGAAGTCACTGTATAGACCAAAATGTGCAAATGTACTTTGCAAAATAAAATATTTGCTAAGATATTTGTGGCTATGACTATCTTCAAAAGATGCCATAGAATATTTAATACTGGCAACATAATTCAGTAAGAAAATGTGTTTAAAATGCTGATTACCAGTTAAGATTCTCTAGAGGCCTGATTCAAAGCTTATTGATATTAGTGGAAATAGTCCTACTGAGTTTAGCAGATTTCAGATACAATCAAACTCCAACGCATTAAAAATTACTAGTGTGGAAGAGCTTTTTCTTTCTAAAAACACCAGAGGCTAATACATTAGTTCAAAACCAGCAGGATATCATTCTGAGCTAAATCTATAATTCTAAAGTAGAACAAGTGCATGATAGGTCTGAACAGTGATTTAAAACAGATTTGGATTGGACTGGTACACTTAATTGACAAGACTTGGGATTATTCTGTGCTCTAAAAAGCACTTAAATCTGTATGCTTCCTGTTTTTCTAAGGCTAGAGATCAATCTGAGATTTTAGCACAGTACATCATTTATTTCAGTTTCAGATTCTAAAAATTGCTTTGAAGTATATGCCAGAAGCAAAATTATTTCTTCCCATAGATGAAATAACTCATTCTCTGTGGCTTCCTCAGATGTGGAGTCAATCTCTGCTCAAGAAAAATATCATTTTTAAAAATAGAATAATATGTAACTTCTAATTTTACGTTTAGCATTTAGCATTCAGGAAACATTATGGGCTAAATTGTGGCACATAGTCACAAGCTCTTCTGATGGATGTTCATCAAAGATCATCTGTCTCAGTTAGGCACAATCTGCTCTGGGAAATTAGAGAAAGAGGAGAGTCTGTTGTCCATTCCATATTATGCCAATGAAGAAGTTTACTCCCAACCTGCTGGACAGGTGCATTTTAGAAAAGCATGGAGGTGTGAAGAAAAATTTGTTCCATTCCCAGTATTTCTGACCCTTAAGAGTGCAAGTTCATGCAAAATAATTTAAGCCTGTTATCTCCTTGCCTGCTATTGTCAGATATGTAATGTATATTGTGCCAAAAGAAAAGAGGATTTGTTTATCAGCCCCTATGCATGAAAAGAGATCAGGGAGAGTTGCTGTCTGCTGTTCTTGAACAGCTGTCTTGCTAGCTGGTGTGAGGTCTTATGGCAGGTTTTCACACGTACGCAGAAGATCAGGAGCAGTACAGTCTGGCCCTCTGGAGATTCAGAGAAGTATATAAATAGAAACTGTAGAATTATGTTGTATTTGAAAATGACATCTAGTTCAGACCATCACAGCTATCATTACATTACTACTAACTGCTTTTCAAACATTTTCTCACCAATTTTCTGCATAACTCTGAAATATTATGACATCATTGCAGTGAAGCATTACGCTATCATCTCTGTTGCTGAAGCATTCAGGGTCAACTATATCTTTCTGTGTTAGTACAGATTACAAGGAGACTTCGTATCAAGTGAAGGCTGTGCATGTTATCACAAAGGATAGGATCTGTGAATCATGCTGCAGACAGTTCTAGAGTTGCCCAGGATACCAAAACGGTTTCATCAGTGGCTAAAGTGTATCTTTGAAGCTATTCATTTTCCACCCTTCTATTCACAGCCTTCCCAGATTTAGAGCAAATCCTACAATCCTTTCCCAGCTTGAGGTTGGGAAAACACATTTTCTTTCAATTACTCATCATTGAAGATTTTGTCTTCAGAGAACATTAGTGAATTTCATTGGTAATGTAAAATCTAAAGTATGGTTGAAAAGAAACATATAAACCATGGAATTTAATCTGACATTCTCTTCTGTGTCCACATTTCTGGAATGAGTAAACTGGATGTACTGATAAATGCTTTAGAATACCTTGAATGAGAATGTTTAATAGGCTAGAAGAATTTGAAATGCGTTTGCATTAACAGTGAGTGGTGTAATGTTTGGGAAATGAAAGTATATAGAATATTCTTTAATGGGTATATATTTTGATGACTTTGAACCTCTGTTTGGACACAGAAATGCACAGTAAATGTGAAGGTTTTTTGAGAAGTGTGGTTAACAATGGAAATGGACCTTTCCAATGAGGTGTTTACTGAAGCTGTTTGAAACTCAAAGCCTGAATAAGCAAAACAGATGCAGAAGTTGTCCCAGTTACGTTTCAAGTGTGATTCTGCATATTTTTATTATAATTAGATAGCATATTGGAATTATAGAATTGTGATAAAGAAAGATATGGTGAAAACTGTGCTGCCCTGGTATTTTGCAAAGAGTTACTGAAAATAAGTTAAGTGTGAAGCATTTCCCAGATGGTAAAAATTCACTCCAAGGAATTTAAATTGATACTCAAAATGTTGCTGTGCTCATGAAGCTCCTTTTGAATCTTTAAAAAGAAAATTGCAATGTACTTTAATCATTCCCATTTGTAGTGTAATTTATTACAGGGAAGATTAAATGAACAGAAAAATTGCAGGTGGAAATTTGATCTCTCCCTGCTTTAAAAACTTGCAGAATAATATCTTCATCTTTCAAATTTTGACCTATTTTTGCTATATTAGCATAAAACTGAGCTTTCTTCAGGGAAACAGCAGTAAAACATCATGCCCTTATGAAATGACTGTCAGTGTTAATTTAGTTACAGAGATGCTTCCTTCAGAGTTAGCAACATTTCTTATAATCTCTTGATGTTAGCTTTTAAAAAATATTTTTTACTAAAGAATTCATTATTGCGTTTGTAGTATTTGAGTCAGTTTAAAGTAACAATCTAAATATAAACCTTTCTTCAAATATCGCTATAGATTTACTGGTTTAAATTGTTTTGTTGTCTACATTACTGGACTAGTTTGGGTTCTTTTTGCTCAAAATTTTGCATACCATTTTGTTATCTAACATTTGATATGTCCTTTATGCAAACTGAGCCAATGCAAGAAATGCTTAACTGTCTAAAGAACAGAAACATGCATGTTTAATTAGGTATTATCAGCTTAATAATCAGAATTAATTCATCTAATAAATGGCACATTCTTTGTCAAATGTGACTTACATTGAAAAAAATAAGTACCTTCATAATTAAATATTTATAAACTAAATGCAAAGAAAGATTCTTCTAAGTGAAGCAAGTATTTATTTGTACATGCCTCTGCATAGACATGTTTACCCAGGATTTCCAATAAATAACTTCAGTGTTTTATTGAAAAACAAATGAGCAAAATTACTTCAGCTGTGACTGATCCTAATTCGTTCCTTGCTCGTGCATCATTCAAAAGCTGGTCACAGTTTTACCCATATAGGTTGCAACAGTTTGTCTATCTAAAATGCTAAGCAAGGGAAGAATATTGTTTGATATCTATGGCAAAAAAATCATGTGGTGTTGCTCATAAGTCTGCTGAATACTTTCCATAGTGTTCTTCGGAGGTAGCTGCCTGTTAGTGGTAGTTAAGATGTGTTTCATGAGATTTGGATCAAAGCAGTTGTACAAAAGACTGTACTTCTAGTTATTCATTTCTTTCTGGGTGTTTTGCAAGGAGAATTATTGCATACATGTCTGTGTACAGATAGTAGTACAGCATTGTGAAAGCAAGAAATATAAGCCTTTCTGTTTGTGATATTGAGAAATGAAGGTGCTGTTTAAAGAAAGAGATTGTCCTGGTTTTGTTTTTTTTTTTTTTAAAGCTGACAATGAAATACTAGAGGAAAACCTGAAAAAATAAGAGATTAATCCAATTCATTTTACCAAGCAGCCAAAGATGAGGTTCTCACAGCGACTGTATTCTGAAATACAAAATAATAATACAGAAGTATTAATTTCCATTTCTCTTAAAAGCTGAAATAGGTATCCAGATTTCTTGAGCCTTTATATCATAAAAAGAGAGCAAGACAGGCATATAATCAACAGTAGAGGAGTATGTCTGACAGTAAGCTAACCTATGACATACCAGTAGACTAATAATTGTTTTCTCTTTAAAGAGACATAAGCTTATATCTACACTAAATGTACAAAATGAAGTGCAGTGACTGTAGTAGGTGATATTTATTCTTATTAGAAATCATGCATGAAAGATCAAGTATTTATGTTTAGCATGTTGCTGAGAAATTGGGTTCAATTCCAATTCTTAGAATTTTACATTTAAACTAAGGTATGAAACAAAGAGCTTCAGTATCTACTTTAGCATTTGCCTCATTGCTATCATTTAGATTATTTTTCTCTTTGATGTTTTGAAAATGGCTTATTCTAAGACATACTTACTGAGAATTAATCGCTGTTTTCCTAACATCTTTATCACGGATCTTCTGGTCTTTAAAATGAAAGGAATGACCATGCATCTGATATTTTTCTAATTCAGTTGAATATATTAAATACTGAGCTCTTGGCTGTGAACCTGTCAACTCTTCAATTGCTTGTATAATCCCTCTAGCTTAATATACCCTGACTATATGTCCTTCTATGTCAAATGATATTCATTTGTTCAAATGAAATTCAGAGGATCTAGGAAGACTACACTCTTCAATATACAGCTATCGAATGGTTGTTAAAATCAGAGTCAGCTTTATTTTTAAGTACTGTTTTTAAAATACTATGGGGGAAATAATACTACAGTTAATAGTCTTTATTCCATCACTAATGCACACTTGCACAGTGCAATTTAGATTACTGCATTTTATTTTGGTGTAACATCACCAGAACTATATCAGTAAAAGGAAAAGTGATACTAGCATTGTGCTATGACTGCCTCGATTTGCTACGATAATACTAGTGTTTAAATTGCAGTGATTTTATAAAGCCTATCCTTTTCTGTTCAGGACATTAGGGGGGTATTTCAGCTCAAGAAGAGCTTATCCATTATATCTAACTGGCATAAAAATTCCTATGAAATTATTGAGAATAGTTTCCATAAGTCTTGCATATATATTAATCCAAAATATAATGCTGTGCTTATTATGAAAATGTGGCTTCAGCGACTATTTTTGTCTGAATGGTGAGTTTAAAATTCATCTTCCTTAATGATTCAATGCCTTTTGGAAATAATATGTGTTGCTGGTATCAGTTATTTTCCAGTTTTGTTGGAGTTAAGTACACTTCAAATTCAGACAGTTTTTCTGTTCTTATGTAAAAACATACTACTTCACAAAATAGGTACTGATTCTGAATTAAGTGGATTCCTATTCAGTGAGATTACTTTTTCCATGTTTTGTTTCATTGCAGTGGAGCTGGGTTGCCTAAGCAACCAGTAAAATAACCAGGACTGGGATGTGGCTGATGCTTGCTTTCTCTCTTCTAGTCTGAAAGCAGTCAGTGCTGTGCAGAACTCCCAGTCTCAAGTGCCCATGGAAGGAAACCATTGCCCACCACACTTTACAAAACGTGAAATGAGTGAACTCCCCTAGACTAGACAAAATCTATGCTGTTTAGTCTTGAGAGGTCTCCTAGGAAATATGGAGCTGGAGCTGCTGCATTCGATGAGGTCAGAGAACCAAGGATACACATCTGAGGACGTGAAGCTTCATTGGCTCTGTTGTTATAGTGGAATTTATCAGGGAGAAAACTGAAACACCAAGAAGTGGTGTGACTTGGTGGGAGACACACAGAGAGTGTGCATAATGTAGAGATGGGCAGACAGCCACAAACTCTTGTTAGAGCCTCACATTCTCTGCATACAGATCGAGTCTTGCCCAAAAGATGTATAGCTCTCTGAATCAGTGTTCCTGGGCAGGATATTTTCGGGGGTCCTGTTGGTGGTTTTCACATACCAGCTACTGTTAGATTAAAAAGGCACTTAATTGCTTCTCCTCTTGGATTAAATAGAAAGTGAACAGTAGATCAAATGCTTCAACAAAATTTATTAATCTGATCTTTTTTTGCTGTAAATTGAAACTATCAAATTATTTGAAGTAGGTGTCCTACCTCTGTTTGATCTGCATCAAAATTTCACTGGTAGATTATGTTTAAATATGTGGCAGATAGTAAAATAACTATGTTATGTTCATAACTTGTTCTTAAATGTATTAATGAGATTAAGTACTCTTCAGATCAGATGCTGTAATATGAAACCCAGATATGACATATTAAAAAGATTTGGATTTTTTGATTTTATACCATGAGAAAAGTTGAAAAATCTTACACTAACATTGCCTTTCTTGGCTTTAAGTACTTGATATCTCACGTTCACGTTCATTTTGGAAGAAATTTTTGTAATGTAATTTTATTTTTGTATTTGTTTATGAATGTTTCCCACAGGGTTGTAATAACAGATCCTATTTACTTCATTCTTAGTAAAAACTGAGGCTATATGAAAGTATTTTAAAAAGATACTTATATACAGTGAAACAAAAAATGACAACTTTTATTCCTTTTTTAATTCCTTTTAGTGGTGATGAAAATAAAATATGAACATAGCATAAATTAATGGAAAGTAACCTTCCTACACATGTGGATAATGAACTCTGCTGCTTTTAGCTCAGTTTTCTGAGTGCAGAGTTCTGGTACCTGGAGGGAGAGATGATGGGTTTGAGGATTCCACTTTGCTTTTCCTTGTCTTCCAAGAGCTATGAACTATAATGGTCTGTAGTGTAACAGAGAGCATTTTGCATTCCCCAAAATATTAAAACATTGTGATAAGGGCTCTCTTCAAGTTTTTCTTACATAGCCAGGCTAGGTGGGAGTGTGAAAAGCCACATCTCTGTTCAGCATGTCTCTGCTACCGAAGAACTGTGGACAAAGGCAATTTCTTATCTGAAAACAGCCCTTTTGCTAATGTTCCTGATGAATTTGCTTTCTGCTTGTGTAAACTGTCTGTTCTTTATGGGGTGCAGGTGGGTGTGATGTGTCTTCTAAAGCACTTACAGCTAAAGTGAAAATCCAGACCTATGGCTATTTTAGTATCAGGAGAAAACAGTCTTTACAGAGATAGCAATCCATAGAATGGTTCCATATATGGGTGGCTTTGCTCACACACACATAAGCTGAAGTTAACTGGTCAGCTGGTATCAATGACGTTACCCATGTACATAATTAGGGGTGAACCTGGTCTTTTTTTAGATAAAATTTCAAAAATATACATTGCTTTTACTTGATAAAAATAAAATGTTTTTCCACATTTTTTTAAAAATTGCTAATTAACATGAGACAAGTCCAGCCTATTTAAAAGGTAATTGCCAGGATATAGAATTGACAGCAAAATTAGTACTCTTTATATTCTATCATATTAGCCCCTTCTGCCTACAGACTGGACAAATCTGGTTTATGCTTCTGGTTGCTAATGAGAAATATTAATACACTTACTGGAGAGGAAAACGCTGACTAATCTCTTGCAGACCACATTGAAGAAATGATCTATATTCAAATGTAAATACCAAACAAAATTGAATTTATGGCTTTATTTGGTTTTCAATATGTGAAAGCTTAATAAACTGTATTTAAACTATGTAAAGGTACACATTCTGCTTCTGAACAGTTTCATTATATGGTTTGCTTTTAAAAGATTTGTCTGTCTTTACAATGTGATGTAAGTAAATGTAATAAATTAGCAGAAGCCCTTACATCCTGTTAAATCTTTACATATTAATAGTGTGAACAAAATAGGAAAACGTAGCTTAATATAATACTAGGCTTCCAAAATAGAGAGTTAAAATTACTACATAAATGTTCCTGAAAAATGCCAGGGGATTGTGGTAGTTACAGCTGTGTATTGCCAGGATAAAATGAGTTGCTTCTGAAAATACTTTGACAATCTATTTTACTTACTTGCTCTTCATTAAAGCCACAAATTTTAATTGTAGTAAAAATATTTGCTCTAAAACATAAAAACCTAAATCAAATGGTCTTGTTAAGAAGTACAATCCTTAATTTTTTTCTGAGGCATTATCATATATTCATTGACTTCAGTAGGCTTTGCTTCACATGCCAAAGCTAATGGCAGTTATCACCATTTTATGTTTTCTCAGAAGCAGAATTATCACAAAATCATTATTTTGTAATCATTCCTGCTATGTCTGAGAAATAACGACACTCTGGAAATAATGAATATTATACTGAAAAGTGGCAGATGTTAGCACCATATGGATTAAGCAGGAACTATTGTAACAGCTTCGTGGATGTTAGGTATCTCAGATGATCCTCTAGGTTTTTTCTACCCAAAGAATTCTGTGGGGATGAAAGAACCAAGGACATCTGAAGAATTCTTGATCTCATCTGTCAATTTACTGCAGCATATGCTTTGGGTTTTGTACTGCATATCTTAAATTGTTTTGAGGATCTGGTTTGGGACCTGTAGTTCATAGCATGTCTGAGGATGGTTTCTGAACTCTTCAATACTGATATTCTGAAGCATCAGTTCCTGTTCTTATGAAGGACTAGATGCAGTGACCCCTGGGACCCTGGGTTCCTCTGTGAAGCCTTTAATGATGGTATTCCTCCATGAGTGTCACATTCTGCTCTGGGAACTGAAGTTAATGGATGGTAGTTAATACAAATGACATGTTTTGGTACAGGGCAAGCATCTTCTCTGTGAAGTTTTAGCCACTATTGGACTAAGAAAACTTTAGTCTAGGAAACACAGAAGACTGAGACCTGGAAATAAAACCCAACCAATCTAAGTGAACATAAATATCTTTTTACCCTCAGTCCAAAGACAAACAGATGGTGCTTAGTAAAGAAACAGCTTGTAAGATAGTTTTTTAATCTTTAATACCAATAATTGTAGCAGTAATATAACAATATCTAGTTCTCAAACATGTAGTTGTATTAATTATTCTTATACTATCTTACAAAGGTCAGTATTGTCCCCATTTTACAGTATTTCTGTATGGTACAATGAACATGTTAAGACAAAAATTGTAAGTCAGGAACTAGAAACAATTCATACGTAGACCTGTGTGAGGATTAGTTGATCCTGAGAAAGAGCACTAAATAGACAAAATGCACTAAATAGACAAAATGCACTAAATAGGGAAAAATTATATTGACAAACAAGACTATCACAGACCTGAACTACTATATTTACATGGCATCGCACTGTGATATTTGTCTTACAATTGCATTCAGAGTTACATAAAGCACATTACACAGCTGTGCAGCATTGTTTCTTCCTTGGAAGAGATGCCAGATAAGAAGTGTTAGAAAGCATAGCGATTAAGTTATTTTCTGGGAAGATGAAATGTGTAGGTGAGAGGAAGAATCAGATTATATGAATTGGGATCATAGTTTAGAGAAATGAGGGGAGACTGCATAGCACAGGGTTAAAACATTGTTTTGGAAGCTGGAACTGTGCACTGGGAAGATTAAGAACAGAGTTTTAGACATAAGATGCACAGATGCATTGATAAACTCTTAACTTTCGTATTTTCTAAGGTTAGCTGTCATAATAGAGGCAGGTATAAAATCCCACGTGATGTGATTTTTCATACGGAATTAAATTCTTTAGGTCTTTAAATCATATTGGGCTCTAGACAATAAGCTCAATGGCTGTCTAGTTACCAAGACATGTATATAAGGGATACATCATGTTTTAAGATAGTTTCTCCAAAAGGTCTCTTTTCAATATATATTGTCATGTCTGTGGTCAGATTTCTAATAGCTCATCAGTGAGCCAGCCACAAGTTCTGAAATAAGGTCATATCTGCTGAGATAATTTGGGGATTTTCAGGAGGACGTGGTTGCCAGCATTAAAGAAGAAGAATTTATTACAAAAATTTAATGATGAATACAAGCCTAAGAGCTATGTGGGTTTCTGTGGGAAAGATCATAAAAGAGTCAGGTATTTAAACTGAACTTGGCAATCATGACAACATTGTAGACTCCTGATCCAATTTTTCTCCATACTTTTCTGTGTCAGGCTGCTGCAAGCACAACAAATAAATGTGTAAATGAGCACTGTATTTCTAGCTCCCCTTACATTAAAAATGACTTTCAAGGACCCTACTGAGCCTGTTTGTCTTAAACAGAACAAAAGAAGTAGATCGTCTGACATACCAGTCTTCTCAGTTGCAAGAATACTAGGTACCGTCTGCCTCCGTTTTAAATTCATTGTATCACACTGTGAAAAGTCGTGTCTTGCAAAAAAATATTTAATCATTTAAATCTTTTAAATTCATTCCATTAGAGTTAAACCATAATCCTGAAACTTCACATTTTCTTTTGAAGTATATGTGCCTAGAAGCAACACATCATTATTATAGCCAAAGGGCTTTATAAAACATTCTCTAATTTTTCAATTTACTATATATATAAAAAAATAACTTTGTATACTCTGTAGTTAATTTTTTCTCATATATTCAGTTCCTTTCATGTTAAAAAAGTTTCCTACAAACATTAGTAGAGAAGCATTAAAATAATTTTTAAATGACTTCTGAAAAAGTCAGGATTTACAGTGAAGCCTAATAATCATCTTGAAAGGTGCTGATAGTAATTAGCTGTCATATAGCTCTGTTTTCATTAGCAGGCATTAAAGCCCTTTAGAATGATTGGTATTATCACAGCCAAGGAAATTCAGGCAAACTAGCACTAAACTGATTTTCCAAACTCACCTGGTAAACTACTGACAAGGCTAGAAGGAAGTCCTGAGTCACAATTTGTGACACTGGCTTTGTCAATTTTTCAGTTAAAAAATATAAAGATTGGTATTTTTAGGCAAATTGAGGCAAGAACTAAATTCCTTAGTATTTCTTGGCAGGCCCAGTATTTTACTTAAATTATAGAGAATATTTCCACAAAACTGGTAATTGTGCCATCTTTAAACTGCCTCTATCTTGAGAACAGGTACTAAAACACAGCACAGCATAGGGTAATTTGCTCTGGTGTTCGGAGCAAATTTCACAACCTATTCTATGCACTTCAGTGATATTGCAAGATTTCTGTAGCACTAAAGGGGTTTTTATAGAGCTGTCTTGGTCTGTGCAGGGCACTGTAGTTACTGTGAACACAGTGTGGTAACGTCTCATGTCCCTTTAAGTAGTGTTGGGTTTATTTCTTTCAACTGACCTTTCATATCTCTTGTGCAGTTTCTCCCCTTACTGCAGCTATTCAGCTGCGATGTTAAATGCTGATGAGAGAACCTGATGCAAACAAAGATATTCATTCTAATTTAGAATAAAGTGATTTTTTTTATTTACTGTAGGAGTGCAGGTGTGCAGCTATTAAACAAGACAGTGTTGAAGTATTTATGTCTGCAGTTTATTTCTAGTGTACACTTTTATTAATACTTAGAGCACAGGGGTATTTTACAGAATTTCTATACATAATCTTTTTTTCATCAAATTAGTTTTCATCTCTTACACTGTTTCCTTCATCTAGAGGGTCTTTCAGACAAGAAGCAAATTTGTCATTAAACTAGGTAATGAAAACATTTTCTATGTTTCAGAAACAAGGCCTATGTATCCTCTTTTCTAGAAGGAGTTTTGTAAAACCTTATTTTCCCTTAGTGGAAAGGAAATTACTACTTCAGGTGGTTCAGATATTTAACTGGATACCACAATTCATATTTGGAAGGGGCAGTCTCTTAACATTACACTGTCAGTGAACAGCTGGTACACAGTAACATTTTAGATCATTACAGCTGTCTTCAGAGTGATTTTATGACTCAGCCTTAGTTTGATACCAAGACTAGAAGCTTAAATTATGTTCAATTTTTCTCCCTCCATATTTCAAAAAATGTTTTCTTCAGAAATAAATGACCTGTGTATTAATCTCTTGATTTACATAATTTTTGACAGTTTCTAAATTTCTAATAAATAATTGTTGGCTTTCAAGAAAATTTGTTCCTCTCCAATGACATATGTAACAATCAAATTGGTTTCTAAACATGTAAAATTTTTCTTCAGATGTGGATTTGGTAGATTTTGAATGTCCTACTGCAAAAAAAAAAAAATCAGCTGAACTGCATTTTTATTCCTACACAAAATGGCTTCATATTGGTTAACGTAGTTGAATCATTATTATTATTATTAGCTAGTCTGTCACATGTGCAAAGATATCTTCCAAGAAAGCACCCTTGATTCCCAAATTCTCAGGCAAAAGCATTTGTTACCTTAAAAACTACTCTTAAATTAGGATAGTGGAAATTTGATATGATGGCAGATTTATGAGAGAAGTATTTACAGTGAACTTACTGACAGATTTGCAGTATCCCCACTGAAACTGTGGGAAGGCAGCTTTTTTGTAAGAAGACAGGAAGCTTCAAGCTGGCATCAGGACTGTGAGAAGCAACTGTTTAGACATTGCTGTAGAGAGTGGTGGTGCCTTTTATGATAGATGTCTCATTGGAATGGGGTATGAGAGAAGATGAACTACATCTAAAAAAACGATTGTTGGTGTCTCTAAGACCCCAGTTGTCAATTAAGTGTTCTTGATACTGTTGTGAGTGCTACAGTAAAGGCTCTACATGGTATCCCTGTGTTAGCAGTGTTTATTTGCATAGAGTGTGTGCAGGGGACGATAGCTACATCTAGCACTCAGTTATGGATGATGCTTTCAAGTCAGTTGTAGTGTTTATACATGAAATTAAGAAAGAAGTCTGCTTAGTTCACCCATTTATTTTAAGAATATGTAGGAGCCTAATTGTATTAACAGTCTTTGAAGCTGTAGAAGAAAGAGAACAATAACAATATCAGGCATAACACTTCCAAACTTTTCTTGGGCTCTGTTAAAAACGTTGGACCTGCATATTGCCAGTGTTTCCATTTTCTGAAGAATGTAGCAGACAGGATGTGCAATTTTGTAGCTCATCAAATAATCTTTTAGAGATATTTTGAAGGCACTTGCAAACTACAGACTTTTAGTCTTTGTGTTGACAGACTGCAAGGTTAGGTGAACTTAATTCAATTTCATTTAAAATTTACTTTTAAACTTCACTGATAAATTGTCGTATCTGTGAAGTTAATTTTGATTTGGAAATATATAGCATATTTCCTCATATGTTTGTAGATAGTTTGTTGGTTTTTGTTAGTTTGTTTTTTTTTAAGTCTGACCAAGTTATAATAAACATCCACGATGGCTGGAAGAAAAATGCCTATATGCCTCTTTTCTCTCTGCAGGTTTCTTTGTTTACCAATATGGTAGCTATATCAATTACTTCAAATGTTGGCTCACCCTTTATTCTCTTAGTGGAGAAGATTTTAATAGCTTAATGCCTTGTTTTCCAACTAAAGACTTGAAGAAAATTCAGTTACCTGTTAACTGAGCTAGAAAAAGACCAGCATACATGTCCCAGTTGGTAATTCACTCCTTGTTCATTTGAGGATGGTCATTCTCCTTGGAAATACATAATGCATGTCATTTATTCCCACCACCCTCATCAGCCTTCTTTCATTTAGGTTGGTGCAGACAGGCAGAATAATTAAATAACAGAAGCTGAAAGGCTAATAATACTGTAATTTTCAAGGTATCTATTCAAGGAGTGACCATCTTGACTTTTTTTGATTGTGCTCCTTTACATTAGGTGCTTATATAAAAATGCTTTCAAGATGCAAGCATTAGCTAAATACTTGGCATTTTCTTTATGTATCTTCATAACACTTTTGAAAAGTAATTTAAAAAAAAATCATTAAACCACTTTGTACATTTAAAAAGTCCTTTTCAGGACCAATTGTAGTTAGAAATCTCATTAGAAGTTTGAGTTTAGAATCTTTGCTCTTTAGGATGCCTCCTATCTTTTCCTCATATTCTCTTCTGTCTTTCCCACTTCTTCCTGTCTTTTTTCTTTTTTATTATTACAAAAGGAGAACAATAAAGTGTTGATCTACTTTGAATCACAAAAGTGATTCTATATTTTAACAAGTTAAAAAATAAACGACAGAGCAAACATCTGCTAGGTTTTGTTCTGATATCTACTACAGTGTTGTCTGATATGTTGAGATGCTAATGATGCTTGTTTGCTCTTTTAAAGAGAGGAAATAGTGACTTGTGTACATTTCTCAGGGGACTGTGATAATTTGATTTCCAGTTTATTCCAAATGAAGAATAAGCTAATTAAAGCAATTGTAATATTTTTATATGATTATTTGTTGATTATGATTGACTTAACGAACTAATTCAGCATACTCAGTTCTCCTGAGTGTGTTTAGTAGTTAGTTTGCTAGAGCAGAAATTAATTGAAGAAAACACTGGAAGAATCAGTGTTACTTTAAAGTAAGCTGGTCCTGAATCCCCAACTATATATATGGCACCTACATTGATCCTGACGCAATGCAAGGAATTGTCTTTTTCAGCAACATAATATATAGCTGGGCTATTTTTTCTACAGGTGACAATTTAGTTGAAATATACAGTTCGTTTACAATCCCTTTGAATCATGAAGTACTGGAACAATTAATTCTGCTACATGACTTCTCAGCAGAAGTAAAAACAGCAAAACAGAAATAATGGGGCATTTCCAGCACTCGAAGGGTAGGAATAGTGTGATAACTTTGAGGGTTCATAAAGAAAGGATTTGTGTGCCACAAATTGCCTTAGAAGTAACAGTGAGAACCAAAGAATCCAAGATGCTCAGTGCAATCGATCAAGAAGGTGACTTTTGTATGAGAGTTCTTGAATGGGTCAAGAGCAAGGAGACTGAATTTTAATAGATACAAGACAATAGTTTGGATTGCAATTCTTAGCTGGGCAGTTAGAGGCCACATTTTAGAAATACTCTGCAAGAAGATGTGCTGGGGCTTAAAAACATCTACAGACTTAACAGACAACTTAGCACCTAACTTACAGAACAATGCATGTGAGAAAACAGTAGGTCTATTCTTTCCTGCTGTGTTTTGTATGTCTGACTGATGAACTTAGCCACTTTGTTTTAATAACTTCTCTTTGGGGTTAAGAGGGGGAAAGGAGGAGAAAGTAAAGAGGGGGAGGAAGTGTGTGTGTTAGGAAACCAAGTCCACAAGCTCAGACCTTTTTTCTGTAGTGATTGAAAGTCAGTATTCCAGAATACTGATTCCAGAGAAACAGTTTGATGCAGGTCACGGTCACCACAATTAATATATATGTGTTGAGACTGAGTCCCTTTCCAAATCAGAAACAACAAAAAGACATATCCTAAAAGCTCAAAGGAGAAATGTGAAGCTGTTGACTCTGCCATCCAATACTGAGGAGGTGCTTGAAATCATTGTCTTGGAGATACTTCTATTATAAAAAATACTGAGGTTTGGAAGTTTCTTGTCATGTCTCAGCTTCATCTAATATTTCCAACAGAAAATGAGAATCACTAGTTAGATGATTTGTAAACAAGATATAATAAACAACTTTTTCTGTAGAAGGAAAAAAGTTCATATATCAGCTCATCTCATATTCACATAGGACTTCCCTGTTAATGCAGGTTTTGCCCATTCTCGTATCTACAGAGCCAGATTACAGTGATGCATTTTATCATCACCTGTTCCACAGGTGAAATGTAAACACACTTGTTTAAGCAGCAGAAATACATAGATCCTGGTTTGAGTTAGAACAGAACTAATTCTGTTCTGTGATTCTACTTTTCAGTTAAGTTACTGCACCCCTTTGACATTGCATTTATTTCATAGATGGCTACTTCCAGATCTGGTTTCAGCAGAAAGGCTTCTGTGAGAATTTCCTAATCCATCTCAATCAAATTAAGCCAGATGAACTCAATTACTCTACCCAAGCAGGCACAGGTGATTTGCCCTAAGACCATTCTTACAAACAGCTCTGGCAGTGAAGTTGCTGAATGATACCTTCTGGCTGAAGAGTAGTAGGGTGGATGATAATGTTTTCTGTTTCTTTAGCTAGTCACTAAATGAAACTCTGTCTTTTAACTTTTGCATGTTCCTAATGCAAGATAAATCACTCAGGATTTCTATGTGTAGCACTTATGTGACTTTTCAACCATACGAAAGTTGTTTTTTTATTGGATTAAATTCTGTTCGTCTGTGTGAAGCTGTAGTTCAGAAATATGGATGGCAGATCCTGTTTCTAGCCTAGAGAACTGATCTATGTTGAGAAATATGTCTATGGAAGCCTCTGACCAGCAGCTAGTTGATGATTAATGTAGTTTTTCATAATCATATTTTTATCATTTTTTTTTTATTTATTTAGTAAATAAGTTTAGTAGAGTGTTATTTATGACGGATGTTGAAAGTAATTGACAGTAGTTTTCCAGGCTCATTTACTGCTCTTCCATATCTGAAGTATTGTAGTTTAATTCTTGCTTTTCCTGTAACTAGATCTGAAACTGAAGAAGTGCTTTTCTGCATCCTAGTAGACTAGTAAAGTTACATATTGACTCTCCTAGCAGTCATACTTAATTCATAGCAGGTTAATTCCATACTCCAGCTGTGTATATGTTTTCAAAATGTCCTGAGCTGATACCTGGGGTTAGCTCTGTGCCACTTTTGTGATCTGGCTTCTTAATTTGATGGTTAGTTTGGTAGAAGTATCCAACAATCATTACTTAAAATGTTGACAAGTTTGTAGTTCCTGTCTAATGTAAGTGTATCTGAGTTACCCGAATTGGAGTATATGCATGTCTGTGTGAATGTAAGAAGAATATTTTTCCCAGTGAGGGTGACAGAGCACTGGAACAGACTGGCCAGAGAGGCTGTGGAGTCTCCTTCTATGGAGGTATTCAAAACCCATCTGGACATGCTTCTGTGTGACCTGGTCTAGGGAACCCTGCTGCAGCAGGGGGGTTGGACTAGATGATCTTTTGAGGTCCCTTCCAACTCCTAATATTCTGTGATTCTGTGAAATATTTATTCTACAGAGATGGATTCTTTGAGATATATTATCTACACGGGTCCTGCCATCAGGACTCTTTGTCTGCTGTGATTTGACCTCTAAGAAACAATTTAAGTACCTAGACAGAGCGCTCTTGCTACTTTTCCAAAAAGGCTCAAGTTTCTGATAAGTTGTATGGTGTCTGTTGGCCCTTGCAGTCGCCTTGGATACCTTACTGTGTTTAAAATGGCCATACAGGTCAGTGTTTAGTTACCTGAATCTTTTCCCTTCTTTTCACCAAATCTGCTTTTAAGCATTCTGTGTGTGATATTACTTTTTAAAGTAGCTACAGTTATTTGTAAAAAGTAAATATTTTTATAGGATGTCAATCTGCCTAGAAAATGAGTATTCATAGCTGATTTGTTTTGCGCCTAATTGTTTAGGTGTTTTTTAAATCATTTATTTTGTAAATACTTCTCAAACGAACTTATGTGGTTATCCTTTCACATTTGCACTCCTCAAATAAACAGCAAAAATCTAATACAGATAGCTATTGGTTTTTTATTCCTTCATTTTCCCTACTCAGTATTTATAACAAAGATGTAGTGAGTTGCAAACTTTCTGAAGAGATTAGTTTCAAAGCACTTACATGTAAGAAACTATATAAAATTTCAGTAAATGTTCCACATAGAGTTGAAAACGTTTGCAGTTCCGGATGTAATCTTGTAATTCCACAGCTAGAGGTATTTTTGAGACATTTTTAATATTCATACACTTTCTGTCCTTACAGCTTTGTTTCTGTAACCTAATAAGAAACTTTGTAAACATTAAATGAGGCCATTTAGGGTAGGTGAGGAGGGGTGTCTTTATTTCATTTTATTTCTTTTGAAAGCACTGATTCTGTTCTTGTTGGCTTTGAAACATAATTGTGAGACGAAATAGAGCATTGATGAGTGTGTATGTTGAATGAGGAGAGGCAAACTGTATCATATCTTCAATATCTTAAAAATATTTCTCAGAGTAGACATGTATTCTTTACCAAGGTTAGGAAAGACAAAAATGTATGATCTGTGCAAATACCAGAACATACTTTGTATACTTTCTGCTTTTGTGTCATGCTTGGGGAAAATGAATCGTTACTTAGGCTAATCCTTTCTTCCAAATAAGAATCTTGAAATTGTTGAACAACCAGTCATTTTAGAAACAACATTCTAAACATCATCCAGTATTTTTTCCAGTCTCTTTTGCCTTGACAATTACGAAGTTGTGCTCCCAGTTTGTGTAAGGTTTTGTCATTCCTTCTTTCCATTTAATGTGTGAAATATCAGGAGTGGAACAATTAACAAGGATTCATTAGTCTTCAACAAAAGGATACTGTTTCAAGAGCTCATCTGTCACATTTGTATTGCTTTGCACTGATTTTGGTTTCTAAGTGTCTCCAAATTTCCTCTTCTATCACTCTTCCCTGCTGTAATACGTTGTCGAATTAACATGTACTTTCTGAGCACTGCCACAGCCCACTCAGCTGCTAGCTTTCTCCTGCAAGAAAAGATTACCACAGACTTTCTGAATGCAATTATGTGATCTTTCTGCAAAATTACATTTTGTATCAATTTCCATTTATTTCTCAGAATTTCTTATGAAAGGTTGCTTAAGTGCTGTAAAAAAAATACTAATGCGTTTTTCTTTTTCACTGAGTGGTAGAGTTGAAACATTCTAGCAGAATTTTAGCTTTAAAATGAGTTTTGAATTAGCCCAGTGTTTCTCCTGAGGGATGTTGAACATTATTTTATCTGCCTGAAATTTTTAGTTCATAAACATGTTAACATGCTAGCTTTCTGAAGGATTCTTATTTTGATGAGCAGGTATAAGGGAGTTTTTTGTGCAGTAAAATGTGATGGTTCATGAGATGCTCTCTTTCATTAAGACATCTAGGAACTATGCCTTATATAGTCACATAGAAAGAAATTCTCTTGGAAACGGCATTATGGAGGTGGGAGCTGCAGCTCTAGATCTAGGCTGAATTTTGCAGTTAACCCTTTATGTAATCTATATGAAAATTATATTTACATCTTCCTCAAATACAGAATATATTCTAGAAGTATCAAAACAAATATCTGAAAATATGCAGAAAAGTCAATATGTCTCTGTAAGAGTTAAAATTAACTCCTTTTTCACCAGATTACAATGCTATTTATGAAATTTTAGGCAAGAACTGTATTTGAGTATTACGATGTGATTAGAGTTAGCAGTAATTACCAGCTAATATCCTTCCTCACTGAAAGCTTTTTTTCTTCATTAGAGACTACCAAACTGTGTTCAAAATACTCCATACAGAACTATTTTTTCCCTCTTTGCTCTTCAACAACTTTATTAATGTCATTGACAGTGGGATTGAGTGCACCCTCAGCAAGTTTGCAGATGACACAAAGCTGAGTGGTGCAGTTGGTACACTAGAAAGACAGGATGCAATCCAGAGGGAGTTGGATAATCCAACTTGAAAAGTGGGTCTGTGAGAACTGTATGAGATTCAATGAGTCCAAGTGTAAGGCCCTGCACTGGGGACAGAGCAATCCTAGGCATGAGTACAGCCTAGGAGATGGAATCATTGAGAGCAGCCCTGTGAGAAGGACTTGGGTGTCATAGTGGATGAAAAACTGGGTATGAGCCAGCAATATGCACTGACAGCCCAGAAGGCCAACCATATCCTCAGCTGCATCAGGAGAGGAATGACCAGCAGGTCAAGGGAGGTGATTTTGTCTCTCTTCTCTGCCCTCATGAGACCCCCCACCTGGTGTACTGCATCCAGTTCTGGGGTCCTCAACGTTAGGAAGATGTAGACCTTTTAGAGGAGGGCCATGGAGATGATCAGATGGCTGGAGCACTTCCCCTATAAGGACAGGAGCAGAGAGCTGGGATTGTTCAGCTTGGAGAAGGGAAGGTTTCAGGCAGACCTTATAGCAGCCTTCCAATACCTAAAGGGAGCCTATAGAAGGGGAGCAGAGACACAATTTACCCGGATAGAAAATGATAGAACAAGGGGGAATGGCTTCAAACTGAAGGAGATTTGGGTGGGATGTTAGGAAGAAATTCTTTACCCAGAGGGTAGAGAGACACTGGAACAGGTTGCCCAGAGAGGCTGTGGCTGTCCCATCCCTAGCTGTGTTCAAGGCATGGTTGGATGGGCAAACTGGTCTAGTGGGCGGCATCCCTGCCCGTGGCAGGGGGGGTGATCTTTAAGGTCCCTTCCAACCCAGGCCATTCTATGAATCTGTGATATATTTCTCATCTTTTGCAGTTCCTGATGGCTTTGTGAAACAGATGAGTAAAATGTGGACAATGAAACTACCAAGAAGGTAGCGATAATGAGGCAGTAAAATTCTTCAGCACACAGTCAAGCACAGACTGTGATGTTAAAGAGTTGAATCGGCAGTTATGAAGCTAGTAAGAGCAAACGTGATCCACAGAGAACTTTTACTGTCATTTCTAAGGGACTTTGTGGCTCTGAGAAGCTGGTAATGTTGGAACCTGGGCACAGAGCCTTGAGACTGAGAAGGAAAAACAGCAATCTGGCTGGACACTGTTGCTCCCATTCTGTGTCATTGCTGGTGACAGTAGAACACCACATTAGTCTTCATTAGTTGCTTAGTCATAGCGTTGTTATGTCTCCCACAAAGGTCTGTGATACCTTGCTGTAACATTTGTGATTCTGTGATTTACTAGAGTGAGAAAACATTGCACTGTCTCATCAAAGATATCTGCAGCAAACATGCTGCCTTCAAAGGGCTAGAGCTTGGACAGAGCTCCATGTTTTTTGCTGTGTGAAATAATGCCTTCCTGAATGCCTACCTCAGTTTTTAAATACTATGAATTTTCTGTGTTATACCACTTCTTGCTGATCATCCCATTTTATTATATCATTTCTGCAATACAACAACTATCATCACTACTGAAGGTATTGTAGTGTGTCCAAAGGAAACTTTATCATGCAAATAAGATGACTTCTTTTTTCCTTACCATTTTTCTATGAATGGGTGCTCTCCAAATATTACTCAGCTGTGACTTAGTTTTATCAATTAACAGAGTCTATGGAAAAGGGATTTGAGAATACATTTTTGGGCAGATATTGCACATGTTCAGAATATGCTGCTAAAAACAGGATCAAACTGGATCAAATGAAAACAGAACTTGAATAGATTAATAGTGCAGGTATCACAATACAGTTGTTACCATGGCTATAGAGCAAATTTCTTGGGGGTTTTACGTCGCATTAGAAACTTGTGCCATAGCAACAGCAATGCCTGTTAGAGATGTAACTCTGTCATTATAATTTATCTATTACAGTTCTTTTTATTACTATTATTATCAGCTTTAATTCTCCTGAATGTACTTTAGTTTTCAATATGGAATCCCTTGAGATATAAATGTGAATAAGTCAATTTCGATCTTTACATGAATGTAAAATTCACAGTACTTAGTATCCTCCTGATTTTCTTAATGTTCTCTGCAGTCTTGGAATCAAATTCAGAAAGCAGATATGCAAGTTTGATGAAGCATTTGTAAATTATTGCTCCCAAATACTGGAAGTGAGAAATAGTATTCCTCAGAGTTCTACATATGTACCACAAGCAACTGTGCTGGGGGGCACCAGAATGTAAATAAATAGCTGATTGAATTGCATTCTGCTGCTTAAATGCTTGTTTAGTTGTGTATAAACTGGTGATAATAGCAATATATATATCTGTGGCTTTGAGATTGTGGCAGAATTGAGTTTATTTATAGTTCCAAACATAAATGTTTTCCATGCAACACAGTTATGGTAGTATCTTTTAGATACTTTCAGAAGTAATCCGCTCAGATGGATAAACTGTATGTACATATGGAATAACACTGATATCTGTAGAAATGATCTATCTGTAGAAATGATCTCTCTTTATGTTTTGGTATTTAAAATACTATTTACAAGTAAAAGGATACGGTGGTAAGAAAAGCAGTATCTAGTGAGGAAGCAAGATCTCTTTCTGTTGGCTTGTGCTGTTCAAAACCACAGAGTGAAGAAAACATAGCTATGAGACCTTTGTTTCCTTTGTCATAAAATTAGTAAATCTCTTAGTTAAAGCAAAAGGTATCAAAGAAAAGAACTGATAGCTGAGGCAGCTAGCTGAGTGTTGCACAGACAACACTCAGTCTCTGCCAGAGCTTTTGCTATGCTGATCAAGACAGACCAAACTTTACCCAAGTAGTCATTATTTTCTTGAAAGCTGAATTTGAGACACCAGGGGTCTGATTTAAAAAACTGTTGAAGTCAGTAGTAACTGTGCTTTGAAAATATTCTGTGTTATACAAAGATAAGTACTCTAGACAAATTTTAAAGAATTTAAAATAGGATGCCCAAAATTTGTGGAGACTTTCAACATTATCTCTTCGTGCCTTATCTCTCATATATCAAGTTAGGATGTTATCACACTACAGCCTAACCCTGTAAAGTTACAAGTTGCTATTTGTGAACCTCTTGGATAACCACATCATAAAAAAGAATTTGTATGCTGTGCAGTCAATATGTAATAGGACCACTCTTTTTGAACAGGGAGAATATAAAATGTTGACAAGCTTCTTTACTGAGCAAACTTCATTCTGAGCGCTAAACAAAACAGGCAGGGTGGGGTTTTTTGACAAACAGTACATAAAGTCAAATACAGTGCTAATAACAAATAAGAAAAACAAAAGTTGCACAGGCAACCTTGGATTTCATCTTTCCTGGCATCCTTAAAGTGTTTGTGTAGGTATATTAAAGGTGAAAGTTGTATCTACAGTAGTGTGTATATGTATACTTATATAAGCATAATGCAATAGATGTACTGAAAGATCAAGCTGAAAAAGTTTGTATAATATATAGAGTCTTTGAGTGAGTTGCAAACTACTGTCACTTCAACTAGCAAAATAACTAAAAGTAAACTTTTGTTATGCTATCACTGCACCACTGCTAGGAAGTGAGAGTTATACACACTTGGAATGCAAGTTCTCAGAAGCATCATCTTTTGCTTATAATAATAAACAGAACAAAATCAGGACATGGAACATTGATACTTGACAGTCTATACTGTTGAACTGTTGTGTGAGTTTTGGCAAGTTTTCACCAATAAGGGATAGTACCCATCCAGACATAGCATAAATATGTGAAGGGTCTGTGTCGGGAGGATGGGGTCAGGCTCTTCTCAGTGAAGCCCAGTGACAGGACAAGAGGCAATGGCTGTAAGCTGAAGCATAGGAGATACCATGTGAATACACGTAGAAATTTTTTTCCCAGTTCAGGTGCCAGAGCACTGGAACAGACTGGCCAGAGAGGCTGTGGAGTCTCCTTCTATGGAGATATTCAAAACCCATCTGGACGTGTTTCTGTGTGACCTGGTCTAGGGAACCCTGCTGTGGCAGGGGGGGGTTGGACTAGATGATCTTTCGAGGTCCCTTCCAACTCCTAATATTCTGTGATTCTGTGATAAGTTTTAGCTGAGGCCAGAGACCATTCCCTGTAATGGTTTGGATGGGCCAGCTCTGTCTTGAAGAGTTTATCTTAAAAGACCTGAGCTTAGTAATTCCCTTAGACCCTAGTAGTTGTTGGCCACTTTTATTTATATAGATATAGCAAAGATATTAGTGGAGATAATGAAGATATTAGTGAAATCCTTGCAATGCATGTGTCTAAGATTTTCTTTTTCCTGATTTATTCTTCTGTCATACTTTGTCCTGATAACAACTTTTATCTTTTAAATTAATTCAATGGACAGCTGTAAGACACACCTCTGGAACAGCAGAATAGGATTTAATTCATGATTAAGATATAAAATGTATGCATCTGAACAGAAACTGGATGCCATCTCCCAAAAGAGTCCTTGGCAGTCTAGTCAGTACAATTAACAGAGTACAGGGAGTGATTCAGCTGACCAGCCACAACATACAGGGAGCATCATCACTTTCTACAATCCACTGACATTGTCAATCTGAGCTCTGTCTGTTGTGGTGGGAGCTTACATGCTGCTTACACATCTAGATATGTAAAATGAGATGTCTTAAGCTGAAGTAGAATCCCAGCAACTGAATTTTTCACATAAGGGAAAAACATCACCTCAATAATTATTTGCATGATTTATTTTTCATTTTAAGTTCACCTTCAAAATTGTAGAAATACAATTAATTCCGTAAGTTTCAGAAATCAAAGAAAATGAAGATGTCCAATGTCCTGCTTTTCATCTACTTTTTTCACCCAAACCAACTTTTCTGGTGTTAGTGATTTCTTAAGCTCTGTTGTATCTCACATTCACCATGACAGTACACATATCTTTAGTTGCAACATGTGCTAAGTGTATATTCTAGTCAGTTGTTTCCTAAAGAAGACAAGTAGATTTTATTAGGTTGCACTCCTAATCTTGATTAGAATTTTATTATGATATTTTAACAAATAAGAAAAACATGCAATTTTACTATTTTAAGCTGCTGACTCGTAAAAGAGTTGACAGTGTTTTGAAATATACACCAAAAACTTTCTTCTATCAGTCATGTAATCAAATACTGCCTCATTTTAGAATTAATATTTTGAGGTTTGTGGGGTTTTTTTACAAACAAAAAATATTTTAGTAAATAGGAGGAAACTACTTGATTTCTTTGCAAATTATGAGATGATGTGCTTGATTCCTTCTTGTAATTAGCGCTATGCGTACAGTCCTATATTTAGTCTCTACATACAAGCATACAACTTGTAGCAAGAATGAGAAGAATGTATTTATCTTTAAGGAAGTAGTTATAGACATGCAACTGTTAGTAGGGACACAGTTATTCTGAGTAGAATATGCTAACTTAATGACTTGTGGGCAGAGCAGTGTTATCCACACCAATATGTGAAGGGTGTGTGTCGGGAGGATGGGGTCAGGCTCTTCTCAGTGAAGCCCAGTGACAGGACAAGAGGCAATGGCTGTAAGCTGAAGCATAGGAGATTCCATGTGAATACACGTAGAAATTTTTTCCCAGTTCAGGTGCCAGAGCACTGGAACAGACTGGCCAGAGAGGTTGTGGAGTCTCCTACTATGGAGATATTCAAAACCTGTCTGGACGCTTCTGTGTGACCTGGTCTAGGGAATCCTGCTGTGCAGGGGGGTTGGACTAGATGATCTTTTGAGGTCCCTTCCAACTCCTAATATTCTGTGATTCTGTGAACACTAAACGAGGAGCACAGGTAGAACTACTACTTTTTTTTTCTTTTTCTACTAGTCATTACTGCAACAGGCATAAGAAGATACATGTTTTTAATAACCCACTCTGAACTGCTCCAAAAACTGCATTTTTCTGTAGTTCCTTTGTTTGTGTGTGTATGGTAAATTGCATATAGAACTTGTTTCAAAAGGGCTTAATTTCCTATTTTTTTCAATGCTTACTCTTAGTCTGAATCTATTCTCAAATGTTCCTACAATTAAAAACAACACTCAGAGCTATTCTTTAGAGACTGTCAGTGAAAAGGTATAATAATGTAAATTCACTACTATTATAATGACTCTAAAGAGAAATTACTAACAGTACTCCTGACAGTACTCTTTTTTCATGTATTTTACTACCTACAAACTAACTAGCTAATTCATCTCACTAAAGAGTGTAATTTTTACACATTTCAACTCTAACACATTAGAAGAGATGCCATCAAGTTGATGGAATAGCAGTGACATTTTTTTTTTTCCCCTGGAATTTACATGTAACACTGAGTGCTTTTGGCTGTTTTTCAACCAGTCAGGATAAAGCAGTCAAGTTTATGGCAAGAATTGTTTTTCAAGAGACTAATAAATCAATTGATACCATAAGCTTCTTTTGTATCTGTACATAAGAAAGAACCAAGGAACATACAACAGTGATTTTGTGGAGAGTAAGGGTTTTGTTGTTTGCGGTATTTTATCACCCTGGTTTTTTACAAGGTACTCTTTCATTTCAGAGCGTCTTTGCCAGGGAGAAACATCCACTGAAAGTGAGCTTCCTGAAGGACACCCTGCTGAACAGTTTGCAGGTTTACTTCATGGATCATCTCCTGCATGTGACCCTCCTGATAATCCACTCCAGCTGTACAGCAAAGTAAGCCAGTGCAGTGGTCCTCTGGAGAAAAGCATTTTGAGCAAGACCACGTTGCCGCAGTTACAGCTACGGAAAGAAAGCAGCACTGATCCTCCTGTTAAGAAAAAAAAGCCACCAGTTGTAAACAGAACCATATTTCATACTAAAACAAAACCAGTAGAAAATCATACGTTGGTTGGCACGTCAGCAAGGATAAGTGAACAATGGGTTATTACCACTGGGGGATTTGTTGAGCGAGCATGCACCCTTGGGAGAATACGATCTTTACCAAAGACTTTGCTTGAAATGCATATGTGCAAGAACGTTTCAAAATCTGATTCTAATCTTATCACCCATCCACCAAATGACAAAAAAGCACGAAGCAACTGGAGCGAACCCACACCAAACCAACAGTGCTCCAAAAGGAATTCAGAGAGAACACCTTCCTTCACATCAGAATGGGAAGAAGTAAGTTTTACTCATTTTTTAAGTACAAGCAAATATATGGTATTGTGAAAATGCTGTTGTAGTTTTCATTTTCAGAGATTAAATAAAAAGTGAATCTTCCACACTGCAAATCCTCAGTGTGTCATAGTGTAATGCATGGCAGTTTGAGAGCTGGCACAAAATGCAGTGCTTTTCTGTTCAAAATGCTGTACACTTAATGAAGTCTATTGTTTCCATAGTAAATGAAGGTAACCAGAAGTAATCTACAATTTGTTGTGACATGAAATTATTTTCCTGATAAAGCCCCCTCACTGACCCTGGTAAAATTGGTAAAATACTTTGCAGTTATGCCCATTTATAAATATTTGCGAAGTATTTCCTGCCATGGCAATGCCCAGCAGAAAGATACAGTAGAAAAAGGCAGGAATGGAGAATCCAGGGTTTGTAGGTGGATTCTACAAACTCTCCATATAAAACATATCCTCTAACTGATATATAGCCTGCGTACAGGATGCTTGGCATATACCTAAGTCTTGTGTGAAGTGTGAATATACTTATGGGTACAATGAATTCAGCACTTTTAAAAGAAATGTCCACACTGAGTTTGTAGTGCTTGCTCATACAAAAGACTTTAGTTTTACAACTAGATTAAAAATAATTTTTAGACATCATTTTTTCCCCTGTACTAAATTTCAAGAATGAAAATAATTCATAATGGTCACAAAAGTTCCCATTTTACTGAGGTAAATTAAGAGTGGGAAATGGTTAGATCTTTGCTGCTATTACAGAGAAGCAAACATTTCTCTTTAAAATGACTGCCACTGGGATTTTGTACATATCTCCAGGGTGCTATTTTATTTCAGAAAGAACCCAGAGTGTGATTGTGTGATTGGTTATTTTTCTAGTAAAAAGTTTCCAGCTCATCTAAATGTCTAATTTGACAGGGCATCTGGAGGTAGTTCTTGTTGCAAAGGAGATACTCTCTCAGTGGAAAGGTACCTAGGATCAGGTTTTGATCTTAATAACTGGAATAGATTGTGAAATCTTGATAAGAGTCAGGTCCAAGTTTGCCTTTTTAGGGGGACATCAAAGTTTGATTGTTTTTAAGAATGAGAAAAATGTTGTTTATATTAAAAAAACCCCTATTAATTCTAAATTTGCAGATTCTGATATAATTTCCAGATTTTCTCCTGTCACTAGTGACTAAGAAATATTTTTTAAAAGGTGACAGTTTTCTTAGTAGTTCTAATATTAAGCTCAGTAAAATCTGGTTCTCTGTGTCTGCCTTCCTAGACAACATTAGCCTTTTGATTCACTTTGTCTTATGGAAAATAAAATAAGTGTAATAGTTTCAACATAGTAAGGTCAATGTAATTTAGAAGTGTGCATATGAGTTTGGCATTGATGTAGTGCTGTTTCACAACATCATTCTTCAATATGTGGGGAGACAGCTATGTTTCATACATATTCAATGGCCCTGGGACAGATGGAAAAAAGGAATCCTGGAAATTCTCTGGAAAATTTAATTGAACAATTGGTTTAGTACTTTATAACACAAAAATCAATATTCTTATTCATTAATACTACTGCTTAAATAGACCACTAGTAGTTACACCTAGATGACTAGAGTTGTCAGTATGAAAGGAACTCTACGTAGAAAAAGAAATACTAGTCTCAAGCTTTAGCTTCTGCTCACAATTGCTTACAGTTGTTCCAAAATAAAAATCAAAGTGGAGAAATCGTTAACCTTTGATTTTTCATTTTGCAGTCTTGATTGTTGTTTTCCTAATGAGAGTAAAAATGCTGTAAATTTATGCATCAAAACCTGAAATAAAATAGCAAAAAATGGAGCTCATCAATTGTTGTCACTCTTCTCTCTTTTGTAGATTGATAAAATCATGAGCTCAATAGGTGTTGGAATTAATACTGGACTGGGGGAGATGAATGATCACACTACAGGTAAGAAAACATTTGTTCTATTTTGACTTAACTGTCTGTAGGGAAATCACAGATAAGATAGTGCTAAGGAACCAACTGTGTTGAAATCGTTTGTAGATATTTGAATAATGACGAACAGAATTAATATTGTTTTACTGTTAGAGATGCATTAGGCCTAGTATCCTGGAGCTGTTACTTGAAATAGTATATTGAAATCATTAAGGTTGTTTTGAAGCCTTACCAGAAAAAAATATTAAATTAATGCCTTTGTACTGAAGTGTTTCTACTAGGGCAATATTTTCCAATCTTTTTCAGCTGAGTTTTTGCTTGGAATGATGGAGCCATGAATAAATCCAAGAGCTGATGACACTTATTAAAACATTATATTATCTAGTGCTGCTTTGAGCACATATTTGGCACAGGGCTGAAAATGTTGCTGGGAGCCAGTGCCTGGTACTAGCAATGTTGGGAATATTTGCAAACTTTCCCTACCACAATGAATTCTAAGGACTCTAACTCATGACTAGCCCACTGGTGTGTCAGCACAAACCTATGCAACTGTGCTGGTAACAATTGTAAGGAAAACATAGTTGTACGTCTGAATAATTTTGTCTTGAGGCAAAGCTGTTTTAACTCACCTGTACTAGGACATCCCTGCTAGCAATGGCATGCAGTGCTTGGGTTTATGTATTGGTCAGGAGACTATGTAACTTACCACTCAAAATGTAGAAAAAGTATTTTAACAACCATCCATTTCATGGAGTATTATATCTGCACAGGACAAAACTGTCTTATCAATTAGAGTTGACAGCTATTTCAACAGTAGCTGGACAGTGAGAAGGGAATCTAGGAAAGAGAGAAAATAACTGATTTGAAAGCAAATATAATTGCAGATAGATCAAGCAGATCCAGATTTATTTTTTTTTTTATAGTGTAAGGGACTATGTCCTGAAAAGTGCTAGGTATATTGTCCTGGCAGGATAATTTTTCTTTCTGAAACTTTTGGTGTTGGAAGAGAGTATTACTCATAGAGAAACACTAGGTTAAGAGATGGTTAATAATTTCTGAAGATGTTATAATTAATTCAGGATTTGCTGCTTATTATATTTTATCATGGTAGTAGTATTGGATCTGGTTGATACGGAGTTAATTTTCCCCATAGCAACCCTCAAAACACAGTGCTTTGTACTGGTAGCTAGAAAGGTGTTGATAACACACTGATGTTTTGGCTACTGCTGAGCAGTGCTCACAGGGCATCAAAGCTTTCTGTCCAACATTCCACACTCACCAGCAAGCCGTGGGTGGGAAAGATCTTGGGAAGAGACATAGCCAGGTTAGCTGACCCAGACTGACCAAAAGGATATTCCATACCATATGATGGCTACTCAACAATAAAAGCTAGGAGAAAGGAGGAGAAGAGGGGGCATTTGTTATTACAAGGATTGTCTTCTGGAGCAGCAGCTATGAGTACCAAAGCCCAGCTTCCTGAAAAGTGGCTGAACATTGCCTGCTGATGAAAAGTAGAAAATAAATCTTTCATTTTCCTTTGCTTCACTGCACAGCTTTTGCTTTGTTAAACTGCCTTTACCTTGACTCATGAGGGATTTTTTTTCCATCTTATTTTCTCCTTCCCTCATCTTGCTGAGGAGGGAAGTGACAGGGTGGCTTGGTGGGCACCTGGTGTCCAGCCAAAGTCAGCCCACTACAATCTTTTTTGGTGCCCAATGTAGGGCCTCAGAAATTCAAGATAAGTATTGTCATTGTGAGAGTTAATGGGCAAAACATGGACTGAACAATGTTGGAGTGGAATGATCGTGGGGAATTTCAGTTGTTGTAATTGTGGTGAAGGGATGAGGAATGGATTGCGTGTAAATTATCCACTTTTGTTTGATGTTGTGATGATATTATTTTGATTTTGATGTGGCGAATGTTATTTTGTAGATATGCTTGAAGTTTGTGAGGATTATGTGGTGAATGTGGATTTTAATAAGGAGTAGAATGTATTTGGTTTGTGTGGCAAGGTGTTGAGTGTGGGGGGTGGCTTCTGTGGGAAGCTGCTAGGTTACCCTGTGTCTGATATAGCCAAGGCCAGCCAGCTCCAAGAGAGAACAGGCACTGGCCAAGGCTGAGCCCATCGGGGATGGTAGTAGTGTCTCTGATAAAATATTTAAAGAGGGAACAAAAGCAACACAACTGCAGCTGAAGAGAGGAGTGAGAATATGTGAGAAACTACTCTATAGATTGCCAGGATCAGTGAAGAAGGAGGAGGAAGTGCTCCAGATACTGGATTAGACATTCTCCTGCAGCCCTGATGGAGACCATGTTGAGGCAGGCTGTCTCCCTTCAGCCTAAGGAGGTTAATGATGGGGCAGATATCCACCTGCAGCCCATCAAGGACCCCATGTCAGAGCAGGTGGATGCCCAGTTGAGGCTATGACCCTGTGAGAAACCCATGCAGAGGCAAGCTTCTGACAGTACCTGTGAACCCATGGAGAGAGGAACCCATGCTAGAGTAGGTTTGCTGCCCCAGGAAGGGATGGAGGGAAAGTGTTTTAAGATTTGGTTTTAGTTCTTATTAACTAAATCCAATTTGATTGGTAATACATTTAATTAAATTCTCCAAATTGTGTCCTTATTACCTGTGGCAGTAATTGATGATGTTTCCCTGTCCTCATCTCAACCCATGAACCTTTCATCATATTTGCTCTCTCCTGCCCATTTGAGGAGGGGGGTGATAAAGTAGCTTTGGCAGTCACCTGACATCCAGCCAAGGTCAAACCACAATAATACACAGACACCAAAGGCAAAATTAAGTGTCCATTAAGAAGCTGCACAGCAAGTAGGAGCTTTGAAAAGGAGACAAAAGCAACAGGATGCATATGCAATTTGCATAACTTAGTGATGTGCAAGTTCTACTCTGTCCCTTCCTGTGACTGACCACTGCACTTCTTCTCCTGCTTTTTTTTTTTTCTTTTAAGATCAGAAATGATCTCACAACTCTTGTCATCAGCAATTTTGTGGCATTATTTTTCTTGGCAATCAAATGTGCCATTTGGTTCTTCAGCTCTTTCATTTGGCAGGAGTTCTGCTCTTTTCTTTGCCTCTTTTCCCAAAGGGGACTCGAGTCCCAACTTTTTTTCTATGTGATGTGGAGCTTCCTGCAAACCAAACATTTTTAATTTACTGTCAGCTCCTTCATGGTCTTTAGCTAGTTTAGAACAATCTGATTTTGCTCTTAAGGAAGATACTAAGCTGTGTACTATTAATCAAAACAAATATAATCAATTTTGCTGTACTTGCAGAGTGCAATAAAGGCATTTATTTCTGCAGTGGAACTGGCTGTATGGAGCTTCACACTTTTCATTCCTTTATGGCTTTTCCAGATTCAGTCAGATACAATTTAAGCAACAAAGCAAAAGGAACTATCATAATGTCAAATGCATTAAATGCACTATATTAAATGTGTTAGGCTTCAAGTATATTCTTATTTTTTTTAATTAACAAAGCTATAGGGTTATCTAACAGAAAATAAGCCTATTGCTCCCTGTTAGCAGACTGGAGTAACCAATCAAGTGGAGCCATATTACAGTGATATTTATGTACTTAACAACTGATTTTACTTGACTTGAGATTTTAGCTTGTGTTAATTACCACTTATTAACTACTGCAAGGCAATACACAGGTTTTCCTTAATGATAATAAAAAGTGAATACTTTTTTTTTGTTTAAATTCTTTGGCCCAAATGAAGGAGTTGTTTTGAAGTTGATTGGGTTTGGGCTTTTGGGGGGCTTTGGTGTTTGGTTTCTTTTGGTTTTGTTTTGGTTTTGGGGGGTTCTTTTGTGCCTGCTGCTTCTGTTGAAGCTCCTATACTTTATTGGCAAAATGCATCTCAGGAACCTCAGTTTTCCTCAGAGGTACCTCTCACATAGCCCTTGTCTAGTTACTTGCAGATATTACCGTTGTCTGGATCCTTATGTCTTTTACTTAGGGTTTTATCTGCCCAAGTATTGTAGTGCTGGGTACCTAAATCCTGTCTCAGAAATTCTCATTCACCTTCTCCTTCCTGGCTCTGTGCTAAGCATAACACAGCCAAATGTAAGGATCTAGGCTATGCTTAGGAAGGAAAATTAAGTAGTATGGTATCAGTTAATATAATTTTGAAAGACTTCTTCAGTTTATATATAAATGTGTGTTTCGTTAGTTTTACTTGAATATGTTTAAAAAGATAATTCAGTAGAGGTTAAAAATAATGTATTTAATGTTCAGAATGTACAAGTCAAAGAGTGTTTTCCTAGTGTTGAACTGAAAGCATCTGGATTATTGAGCACTATATTCAGGAAACTTCACTCTTCTTGTCTAATAAGTTTTTAGCAAACAGTAAAATTTCTGATAATACTGAAGAGCAAACGTAACTTGATATGGAATCCTTTGTATCAGTATTTACCTAGTCCAGTACTTCCTATTATATTCAGTGTTTTTATTAACTCTTAGTAAAAGAAAAAGATACACCCTAAATATAACTACATGGCTTCTATTCTGAAAGAAGAGAACTTTAAGGTTCATGTGTCAAGGACAAAAGTATTCATCTTAAATAACATGAATTCAACATAGGTCTAACCTCTGAGAAAGATAAGATTATTTAAAACAGGACTAAAGAAATGACAGGTATCTTAGCTGTTTGTATGGTAGTGGTAGAAGAAAGAGAAATAGAGAAGAGTTAACGTAAGGTTTAATAAAGAATAGACAAGAATTAATTGATGTTTATGACAAAATTGACATTGTATATTACACCAGTGGTCTGGTCATGTAGAGGATATAGCTTCTTTGGTAAGAGGGGAAGAGAGGAAAAGTTGACTTATATTTCAGAAATATAAAGTTTGTTTTGAGATCTTGAAAATAAGACTGTAAGATTAGTTAGAGCTATTAAATATCTCTCAGTATCCAGAAAAGCTGAAAAGAACAGTTGCTCTTGTTATGTATCCAAAGCTGTTGGACCTAATAGAAATGGGAGATTTTGCTACAGCGCTTGTTACTTTAACATTATTTTGGCTTGTTCCTGTGATGACATAATACAATCACTGAAAGCNCAAGTGCTTTCAGCCTTTCCACATAACACTTCCTCTCCATTCCCTTCACCATCCTTGTGGCCATCCTCTGGACACTCTCCAACAACCTCATGTCCTTGTACTGTAGCGCCCAAAACTGCACACAGTACTCCATGTGAGGCCGCACCAGAGCCGAGTGGGATCAGCACTTCCCTCGATCTGCTAGCAATGGAGTGCTTGATGCACCCCAGAATCCTATTTGCCCTCGTAGCCACCAATGCACATTGATGGCTCATATTCAACCTATCATCTACCAAAACTCCCAGATCCCTCTCTACAGTGCTACTCTCCAGTTTCACATTCCCCAATTGGCTTGGTTTTTTTGGGTTGGCCCTACCCAAGTGCAGAAAAGGGAAAGGAATTATATTGACAGACTGCCCAGGAAAAAAGCCTCAAGAAGGTAGATGTCAACAAATTCAGAGAATTTTGTTTTAAAAATCTCTGGAGTGCAAGTGAAAGAGAAATCTGTGGGTTCTTCAACAGAATACTACTAAAGACCATAGTACAAGCTTCATCAGTGAGAAGAAAAGAAAGTGTAAATGACCAGCTTGGACACATTGTCATATTTTCTTTTACCTTAGATGTCTTGAGAAAAATTTCTTAATTTACTAAGCATGGTGGAGTAACACACAGATGTAGAGACAAGCCAGAAGTGCCAAAGCACTCAGTGAGACGTAACTAGCAAGAGAAATGAAGGTTTAATGTAAGATAATTATATTAGTACTTTAATGGGGAGAAGAACAATGAAATTTTTGACACCTAAGAGAGGTACACAAGGAAAGGAAAAAGCTGCTCATAGTAGTCATAGAGAAGGCAAAAACATACAATGACTTTTTGTCACACACGCTACAGGCTCAGGAAGGTGTGGCTGGAGAGCTCTCCAGCAGAGAAGGACCTGGGGGTGCTGACTGACGGCCCGGCTGAACATGAGTCAGCAGTGTGCCCAGGTGGCTAAGAAGGCCAATGGCATCCTGGCTTGCATCAGGAATAGTGTGACCAGCAGGAGCAGGGAGGTGATCTTGCCACTGTACACGGCGCTGGTGAGGCCACACCTCGAGTACTGTGTGCAGTTTTGGGCACCGCAGTTTAGGAAGGACATTGAGCTACTAGAGAGGGTGCAGAGAAGGGCAACTAAGCTAGTCAGGGGTCTGGAAAACAGGCCTTATGAGGAGAGGCTTAGGGAGCTGGGGTTGTTTAGCCTGGAGTAGAGGAGGCTGAGGGGAGACCTTATCGCTCTCTTCAGCTACTTGAAAGGTCATTCTAGGGAGGCGGGTGTTGGCCTCTTCTCCCTTGTGACTACTGACAGGACTAGAGGGAATGGGCTTAAGCTGAGCCAGGGTAGGTTAAGATTAGATATTAGGAAGAATTTCTTTACTGAAAGAGTGGTTAGATATTGGAATAGGCTGCCCAGGGAGGTGGTGGAGTCCCCATCCCTGGAGGTTTTTAAGAAGAGGATAGATGTGTTTCTTCAGGGGATGATTTAGGGGTAAGAGTAGTGTAGGGCTATCGGTTGGACTAGATGATCTTGAGGGTCCTTTCCAACCGTAATGATTCTGTGATTTACTGTCAAGTTCATTGGTGAGCATACAACATGCACAACTAATCCTAGGGTAAGAACCTCAATTATAGATGAGAAAAGAACAAGTTATATAGGTTAGGTGTCCTAAAATTGATTTAATGAACTTCTGTTTGTGTTACTTATGTCTGAAAAACTTAAACATGTTAGTGAGTTTTCCTGAGAATTCTTGGAAGATGGATGAAGTACCAACAGGCTAAGAGAATGATGTAGAACTTAACATTGAAAGGGGAAAGGAAGGAGAATGTGGGGAGTTTTTGTCAGTTCATAGAAAAGTCACTGAACAGAAATACTAATTCAAGTGGCTAGAAAAATAGCAGGGAAATGAGTGAGGGACATCACAAATTTGCCAAGAGCAAACCTGCTAAAGCAATCCATTTCCCTACTAGGAATGGATATCAGATTTTGTAGGTAAGTAAGGATTTTGTAGAAGCCCAGCAGCTGTTTAGATGTGTGTGATTCAGAGTTTATATACATTTACAAGACAATACACTTGAAAGGCAATAATCTACTTTGGAGGAAATTTTTTTAACATTTATAATGGATATAATATCATCATCATGACTAAAGCAAGAAATGTTTCAAGTCAGAGCGATTAAAATAATGACAAGAAAAATAATTTTGAAGGTCATTCCATATAAAAAAACCCATCTAGTCAGTTCAGGACACTACTGGGATTTTGAGAGTTCCTCTTCTGTCAAAGATGTTCTACCACAAGGAAAGTGATTTATAATTCTGCTAGTCATGAACCCTATTTTGGATGCTACCCATAAATGTGCAATCCACTTGCTGTGAGTATACAAGTGCACTGTAGTCAGGATTTCTTTGGTCAGATGAGCATGTACCTATTCTCAAGTGCCCTCATTCCACCTAGGGCCATACAGGGTACAGTTTACTGAATTATCTTCAGTTTCTTGATTTACAGTTTTGGCTTGGAACATAATATACTGGCAAGCCTTTTTCTTACAGCTGACATAAATTTCTTATCACATTTAGCAGGTTTGGTTTTTACAAAGTTTGTTTGTTGCCCTTTTGTAAGAAGAGTGCCCTTCCCCATGCTTGGAGATAATCGTAGCATCACATTCAGCATCTATTCGGTGTCAAGGCTCCCAACTTTGCACACTGAAGCTACCTGAATGAATGCCTTTCAAATATTAATGCTGCTTGTTACTGGAAGAGGTGTATGCAACAGAATTATACCATATAAAAAAAAAATCACTTCGAATGGACCTAGCAAAACTTCCAAAATATTTTCTTTATCAGTATGTATTATCACGTCTAAAACTTCTGCAAGTCTTATGAGTTGGCTTGTCTAGAGATGCTTTGAAACCATGTTCTGGAACACTGATCCCTATGCCTGAGTTGGCTCCACGTGAGCTACACCTCATTTGAAACTAGCAGAGCTGCAGGGCGGTTTGCTGTATTCAGAATAAACCCTACCACTACAGTTTACATCAAGTTTTTCCACAAGAGAGACTTTACTGCTTCTGGAAGTATCCAATACATACATATGGTTCTATGTTATGTAGCACATATTTAATGCCAGGGATTGACAGTGGGTCATTGAGCATGTATTAGAGTACATTTTGTAGTGTACTTTCTCTGATCTTTCCTATTGAGATGGAAGTTGTAGGCAGTCATCATAAAAAATAATTTTCTTCGTTCATTTTGCCTGCTACTGATATGACAAAGGCAGATTGTTCTCAATGACTCCTCTTTTGCAGTGTGGGGAATATTGCAAGAAATTTTACTCTAGACTTGTGAGGGACATTATTTTGATCATAAAGGTTGGGAATGTAAAGCAAACTTCAGCAGACTAGGAAAAGATGGAAGCAGGTGGGGCCACAGCCAGAAAGCTGAATGAGAAGAATTCACATTGTGTCCTGTACAGCTGTAACATGTAAAGGAAATTGTGTAGACCTTTGACTCCCAGAGTCAACATGCTCTTTTTCCTCTCTTTTCTCCATCTGCTCCACTGCCACTACTCAGACATGAAGCCTTCATCTTCTCTGACGTGTTTCTGCCTATAAAACCTAAAATTCCACTTAGAAGTCAAACTTTCTTTTAGCAAATGAAGCCTTGTTAGGCTGGCCCTTTTCTGTTTGCTTCCATATGGTTGCAGTTTTGGCAAAGTGGTCTTCCTCCAAAGCTGTTAATATCCTCCCTCCTCCAAGGGCAAAAACCAGATAAAATATAAGTACTTAATTAAAGCAGAATTTTAATTAGTTATGTGTAGGCATGTTGACATAAGGCAGTTTTCAGAGTGGTAAGTTATATACTTGAAAGTATAGACTTTAATTGTAATTCAGTGTCTCTTTTGCAGCAATTCTGATTTTTAAATTTCTGTGTGGTTAACCTAAGCAATTTGATAAAGTAGATTTAATTCATAGATTTTAATAAAATGAGTTGTGCACCTTCTTACAAAGCAGGAGAACTCAAACCTATGGGTTTGCACCCATAACTCTAATTTTGCAATAGCCATTCACAACAACCAGACTGTAAAATAAGGATAAAATCACTTCACTTCCAACTCCCACCTTCCCATTCAAGCTGATATGCTGTGCAAAAAGATCAAAATATCTGCAGCATCATAAAGAGTAAAAAAACCAAAAAGGCAGAGGGAAGCTGACTGTGTAGCTGATAAAAAAGGGACACAATGAGAGGAGACTGGTTCAGCAGCTGATCTCTGCTCCCAGTGGTTTTTGATGCCTCCTCAATAGGAAATGCATATGCAGTTTGGAGTTTTTAAGCTGCAAGTCTATGAACTCTTTGACATCAATTATAGAACTGCACAGTAGAGAACAGAGCCACACCTTTGGGTTTGATTCTGCAATTCCTTGTATAACTGCAAAGCCCAGGTGGAATTTTAAGCCTCCGTGACAGAACTGCTGGAGAGGAATTCATGCAGCTGAAGTCAGTATGAAATGTTATGGAGTGCAAAGGTGATTCTAGTTTCAGGCAAAACTATTTACCATCACTCGTTCTCTTACAAATGTCACTCACTCTCACACTCGATACCCAAAAGCAGCAAGGTGTGCATATGTATGTGTCCAGGTTGCCTGTCCATAGTCACTTTTATGTCACATGCAAGACTATTGCGTTCTCATTGTATATATTGTGTTGCTGTTGATTAGCAATAGCAATCTTTAGGAGCCAAAACTGCTATTGTATGGTCCTTTTGATCCAAAATTTTTACTTCAGTGGTGCTTATTGGTTTTGTTTCCTTATTTCAGATATGTTTGGGCTAGAGTCTGTCTTCCTTTTGGAATAACAGGAAGATGAATATCACGTTCAATGTGCCGTAATGTTGCTGTCCTCTTATGTAGCATAGGATCTTCTGCTGATAACTCATCTGTGATGTCATTCTATCACAGCACACTTGTTTTCTTGGCAAAATACATTCCTTAGTGTTTTACCACTGTCAGCTGTGTCCTTGGTTATTAATACAGACCATACCTTTAAACCCTTGTAGTACTGTTTCTTCTGGTGCTTTCACACATGCATTTCTATTCATACAGTATTCATACCAATCTTCATATTTCTTTTACAAATCTCTGCATTTTGAATTATCTGATATGTAATTGACTAGATAATGAAACAGTGGAGAACAGAAGCCACACAGCTGTAAAATATGTAGAATTATCTGGGGCATTTATTTACTAAGTACATGATAGTCATAATGCATTGCATGCCACTGAACTTACCCAAAGATCATATAAATTCTACAGAAGAAATCACAAATAATTGGGTTACTGTTTTGTTGACTTCTATATTGTAAAAGCCTAAATAAGAGAGAAAGATTCATCTGTATTAATGATCCACTGATTCCCAAAGCAAACCTTACAGAAGACTGGGCAAACTGCAGGATAATTGTAGAGCTTTTAGCTGTTTTATAATAAACACAATAGGACATGGGTGCAAAAAGCTCTGAGTATTTCTTTTGTTTTCTGTTATTCATGTATTCATCTTATATAGACAATTTTACCCTTTAGAGTCATAAATGTAATATTCAGCTGCATAGTCTTCATACATCAGTTAATCAGAACTGTTTTGAAACAGCCTACTATAAATAAAGACAGATGTTAAACTGAAAATACAGTAAAAATGTAAGTCACCAGACTATATTTACCTATGTAATCTCAAACTCATTTTCTTTTTACTTTTCTTTTTACTTTTCTACTCTCTCTATAAGTGCCTATCAACATATACATTTTGTCTCTGGTGATGCTTTTTCTGTTCAATGTTAGACTTCTTTTTCCAAAACTGTTAGCAAAAGATTGGATATACCTGCCTATGGCCTAGCCTTATGAAGTTTTACTTTCAGAAACAAAACCAGTCAGAACTCAAATCGGTTGTGAAAGTTGCTTTAAGATAATATTATTCACATTACCCCATGGATGTAACTGGGTCCTTAACTCTTAAGTGAATTTGAAAATATTTCTCATGTTAATGGTGCAATCTACCTAGTAATTCTTTCCTCTGTCAAACCTATTCCTGAAGTCACTGAGCTGTACGTACTGTATCTTTTTGCACCATAAGGTTAAGTATTGCTGAGCTATATCTATCTAGATAGGAGACAAAATGATCAACAAAGATAGATTGCAGATTTCTGAATTTGAAAAAAATGGATTTATTTTCCCCAAGTTATTTCCCATAGGACTGAGGTCTTACCTGTTTTTGTTTTGTCACTGAACCACAACAGTCCAGGGTGAGTACTAATAATCTGTGTCGTCTCCACAAGGATGGTTTGGCTGGATTTCACAAAGTTAATGCCAGAGGGTTTGTTAGTGTGCCCAAAAGGTGACAAGCTAACAGTGCCCTTATTCTATAATGCTCTTATAATCATGCAACTGTAATTCCAGTGGCTAAAAAATATTTTTTTCCAAGCTGTGATAAATGACATGAAAAGAATGATTAGATTACTTGAGAGTTTTAGAAATCACTTGCTAGGTTTTGCTTTTTCCTTGCAGTTTAATCTGAACCTTGCAATATGTAATCATTTACACCCATGTATACTAATATTTAATTCAGCTTATGTCACTAAATTGAATAGCATTTATTCCTTAAAGCAGAATCAAGTTCAATACCAGGTTAAAAATGTATGTAGAATAGGAATTAGCACCTCAGTGGAGTCAGAAGGATCTGATGAAAAATGAGGCTTTCACATTTCATATGGCCAGGAAATAGAGAATTGAATATTCCTAACTTCTAAAGTAGACTGTGTGAAAACCATAAAGTGATTACTAAGGACCAGTCTGCAAAACTTTGTTCAATATCTTTGATGGTCTTTTGTATGAGGTATGGGTATTACTGTTATAAATATGTTAGGGCTAGAGATGTGGCCAGTGAGACTATGATGAAGTTTATCTTTCATGGATAATATAGAGATCTAAGTCTACTAAAACTGAATTAACAGCAGTTTCTTGAAAGCTCATTTGATTCACTCATGTTTCCTTCTTACTCTAGTAGTCTGTAGATTAAATAGATAAGAATCCTTGGAACCTCACATTTCTAGTAACCACAAGAACATCACATGCTAGTTAAAAATCTTTGGCTTATTATAGAATTTACAGCACATAGAGTTGTTTCCAGTTTTAGTTCCACCTGCACAAAATGAAGTAATTTAGAATATTGAACTAACTAAAGTGTATTCATTTACTTTCTAACCCAGACTGTTAACCTGAGTTCATGATCATAACACTAGAATCATTACTTTCTTGTTTCATTGTTTTATATGCAGGAAGATACTGTATTTGAATGCCTTCAAATACTTCAAAAATTATTTTACTACTTACCACCCATTCTTCATGACCCAAAGTACAAGGAAGTTCCCAAAACTCTTTTTCTACTTTTATCCAATTCTGTCTTTAACTCTTTATTTTGGATTGTTGTGTTATTACAAATCTGAGGTAGTTGACGCTAAATTACTGATTGCTAATATAAGCTCTGCAATTTGACTTCATTTTTCTATTTATGGCATGTGATGGACCATTTCTTACTGATACTGCTGTTTTCTAGTAGGCTTTTGAAATGTTTTACAGAGCATAATTCCAAAGAATAAATTATTTTGTGTGTACACAAATCCCATCATTTGCATATGAATATGGCATTTATATAGAGAGCAGCCATTCTTCTCGATTTTATGTAAGCAAAAATCCATGTTCATGACAGTTTTCAGAGAGTGAATAGCAAGGATGGTAGATAAGCAGGTCTAGACCTGAATAAGGAGAATAAGTATGGTAGATGTTGGGGTTTTTTATTAAACCAACTCTAGCTTTGATCTTGTTTGTAGTATAGGAAGTAATCATTCACATGTTACATAATGTTAGTGAAACCAGTCTGAGTAGTACATTTTCAGTTAACCTCTAGGACCACTTGAGGTCTTGTGGAGATACATTAGCCTGGATGAAGGAGTGATGGAAGGAATGGTGCCTGGAGCACAGTTTACTGAACTTGTTTGTAAGCTTGCATTTCTATCATTCTGATTTCTGAAACAAAAAGCCTTGAAGGATTAAGTACAATCCCATGAGAGGTGTTTTCACTGTCTGTAAGCATCAACATAAATTCCTCAAACAAGATCCTAGGCTCTGTCTGTGGGTGGGGGAGGCCAGATCAGAGTTACTACTCCAGAGGTGGGAGAGTGAGAGGTGAGCAGTTGGCATGAGGGAGCTCAGACAGGATGAACAGGGTTTATATAACCTCATCCATATGCAAACAGTCCAGTGTGTTGCTAGAGCTGTGCCAGCATGCCACCCACTCAAGTAACATCTTTATTATTCATTGAAACATGCCACAGTTTTCTTTTGGTGTTGCAGGGCCTGTGTCAGCAGGGGACAAATATTACAGAAGGTAGTTACAGAGTTTTTATGTAATAAAGCAAGGTCCTATTGAGAACCTGACTTTTTTTGTGAGGGAGTAGAGAAGGCTGGTTGTTCCCTAATGGCAGTGAGCCCCATGGAACAGTCCCACGGGTTCTGCACCCAGACAGACCCCTGGGAGATGACTCAGGTCCAGGATCCATTTAGGGAGCCTAGCCAGGAGCAAAAGGAGATTGGGTCATAGACGGGAATGGAGACAAGGCTGTAACCTGTAGTCTATGCAGGAAGCAGGGCTGAAGTCAGTATGTGTGCCTGAGGAGTCCATCCAGGAGATGAGCTACCTAAGTGTAGGCCCAACATCCATCCAGCAGTTAGGACCAGAAGCAGGGCTGTGGCATTGCTAAGGCAGGGACTAACCCCCCAAGTTGAGCTGAAATGTGTTCTTTAGCAACGGGCAGGACAAGAGAGACCTGAGAAGATGCTGGCCATGGGCAGGAAGACCCATTGGTGCCCTCAGAGCACTGACACCTCTGGTTTTATTCAATGTTATAATCTTGTCTTATTATACCAGTGAAATGTGGTAAATTGTGTGATTTACATATTACAAACATACTTTTCCCAGTACAGATCTAGAGTATGATCTTTACAATTAGCTGCCAGTTAACACTGAAGAGCTAGTCAGTCCTGTATCTAATCTATAAAAATGTTGAAGTTAAGTTAGGATTGCTTCAAATACCTAAATCCAGCCTGATCCCAACTCTAGACAAATCTCAGGGGGTAATTTAATCTCACATAATTAATTTAATTTTAAAATGAACATTTCTTACTTGTTTTAAAAGGCTTGAAAGGGGGAGAAAAATAAGTAAAAAGGCAGATGTGAAACAACAGATTGTGGTAGCTGCAGATGAAGGATGATGAAAGAGTAAATGATCATAACTTACAAGGAGAATAAGTAGAAGTGAGATAAACAGGGAGTTTAGAAAATGAATTATAAAATGAAGCAAGAAAGAACAAAGAGAGAAGGGAATTCGCCTGATCAACTGTTCAAAGCAAGAGTTCACTCTAAAATGTGGTGCACTGGGGGCAAGAGAGCCTCTGAGCTCAGCCAGGCAAAACAAAACAGAAGACAAAGTGTTAGACTGTCTCAGTTTGAATCTGATTTGCAAGAGAATCCCATGAGAAATCCTTAACCTTCCATCATGTATACTTTCAAGATTCATAATTTCAAAGATAAGATAGTTTACTGCAGTGTCAGTACAGGCATCCTGTTTCCACAGCTCTCCACAGGACCTTGAAATTTTCTGATGGCTGTGTTTAACTTCTTGAGATATTTCTGTGCAGAATGTTCTTTCAAACCTTTTTTGAAGAGTTTCTTCAAATATTTCCCATTTTCCCAGTTCTGCTTGTTTGATAGTTCAGTGTTGCTTAGCATAGAGCTGTAGAAAGATTTTCTCAAATTGGAAATTATATAAATTTGGGTTTATGGTGCCAGAAATTACAGCATAAAGGGTTGGGCTTGCATAGTATTTTTAACAAAACTAGTAGTGTAGTGTACATTTAAATATATATATGTACACACTTTTGTAAACTAGTTTTTAGCAGTAGTCTAAAAATATTACTGAATTAAATGTTTTTATTAGTATCATGTAAATTTTCAAGTTGCTTTTTGTCTTGCTAGACAAAAATGATTACTCATACGTGGTAACTGTAGTGTTACTATTTGCATGTAGAAGTTTCTGAGGCAATACAGAGATTGCTTTAAGAACTTAACTTCTTTTTTTCAGAAAATATTATTAACTTTCATTGAAGCCAGAATAAAAATGCACATGTTTATCCTTTGGATGTGAATATGATTCCTGAAAAAAAGACAGGCAACTGAAAGCTCTTTGTCCTACCAAAGGAATTTGTATGTGATAGAATAATTCCACAGTATGGTGCAGATCCACTGAGTTTTGGAGACATATCACCTACTCAACACTGCCTCCAGCAGCAGGAGCTCCTTCAGTGCTCACAAAGAGGGGACAAAAGCAGATGAATGCTTATTTCATCTTAACTGTATCTTTTATAAGTGCGATACAAAGTTAGTAAACTATTACTCATGAGGTGGCATCCAAATGCAGTTACATTTCCTCCATTTCCCCCATTTCCCATGGAACAGGGTTGCAGAGGGAGGGTGGAAGAGAAATCAAGCTCTCCCTGCAGCCCTCTTTCTCCCACCATATTGTATCAACCACCAAACTGGTGACTACACACCTGTTAGTCCTACTTCTGTACTTTGTAACATTATCAAGAAGATTATTCTGGGAGTTATTGAAAAACATCTGAAAGACAATGCAGTCATTGTTCACAGCCAGAAAGGGTTCAAAAGGGGAAAGTCCTGCTTAACAAAATTAGTTTCTCTTTATGACAAGGCTAGCCACCTAGTTGACCAAGGGAGACCAGTTAATGTAATCTATTTTGGATTTCAGTAAAGCTTTTGATACTGTCTCCCAGAGTATCCTCCTGGACAAAATGTCCAGCATACAGCTAGATAAGTACATCATGAGATGAGCGAACAACTGGCTGATGAGTTGGGCACAAAGGGCTATAGTAAATGGACTTACAGTGGGCTTTCAACCAGTCACTACTGAGGTTCCACAGGGCTCCGTCTTAGGGCTAGTGCTCTTCAGTACCTTCACAAACAGCATGGATGGTGGACTGGGAGGTATACTAAGTAAGTTTGCTGATGACACTAAATTTGGAGAAGCTGTTGAATCCCCTGAAGGCAGAGGGGCCCTGCAGAGAGGTTTTGACAGATTAGAGGTCAGGGGAATCACCAATCATATCAAGTTTAACAAGGGCAAGTGCTGGATTTTGCACCTGGGGAGGGGAAACCCTGGATATACATAAAGATTGGGCAATAAGAAGCTGGAGGGTAGCCCCACAAAGAGGGATCTGCAGGTTCTGGTTGATGGCAAGTTGAATGTGAGTTAACAGTGTGCCCTTGCAGCCAAAAGGACCAACCATCTCCTGGGGTGCATCAAGCACTGCATTGCTAGCCAGTCAAGGGAGGTGATAGTCCCACTCTGCTCTGCTGTGGCCTCACCTTGGTTATCGTATGCAGTTTTGAGCACCACAGTATAGGAAGGTTATAAAGATGTTGGAGAGTTGTCCTGATACGAATAAGGACAGAACTAATTCTGTTCAGTGATTTTAGCTTTTAACTAAAGCTCTTCTAAGTAACTCAAATTTCTGATGTTAACGTTTTCACAGACAGTGACTGTTTCTAGCAGTGATAAGTCCTGATGTTTAGATTTACTACCAAGGACTGGTATGCAGACCAAGGTCACTGCTAAATCTTGTGTACCACATTGGGGTGCAGACTAAAAGGCTGCACCTGTGAGGAGGAGTGGACAGGACTGGTGACCCTAAACAGACCAACTAAGTATCCCGTTCCATATACGTCATATTTGATATAAAGCTGAGGGATCACAAGGGTCAAGCACTCTTGCTCTTCATAAATGGCTGGCATCAAAGGTGGACTCTGTCCACTCTGCTTTTGATCCCAGTCTGTGAGTTTCTGAATCCAGTTCCAAGATCCAGCCCCTGAATCTGGTTCCTGTCTGCTGCTGAGTCCACTCTGGGACTTCTTCCACAGCATCAGTGGTGATGGTGAAGTAATTGCCATCGGGGGTGGGAGGAGGCTTGAATTAGGGAAACTGTGTGAGGAATGGCTGAAGCCATTTGGTTTGTTCAGCCTGGAGAAAAGGAGACTGAGGGGAAACTTCATTGCAGTCTGTAACTTCCTCATGAGAGGAAGTGAAGGAACAGGAGCTTCTCTCTTCTCTGATGACCAAAGACTTGAGGGAATGGCATAAATCTCTGCCATGGTAGTTTTAGGTTGGATATTAGGAAAAGGTTTTTCACCCAGAGGGTGGTGGAGAACGGGAACAGGCTTCCCAGGGAAGTAGTCACAGCACCAAGCCTGACGGAATTCAGGAAGCACCTAAACAATGCTCTTGGACACATGGTGGGACTTCTAGGATTGTCCTGTGCGTAGACAGGAGTTGGACTTGATGATCCTTGTGGGTCCTTTCCAACTTGGGTCATTCTCTGATTCTAAACTAGTGGAAAAATCCATGAAGGAATATCAAGTATAAAGACACTGTTTCTCTTTAAGGAAAGCATAGGGATTCAAATTGCCAGAAGATGGGAAAATGCTAGCAAAGGATCGCTGCATGTCCATCTTATTCTTATGCTTTTCTGTAGGCTTCTAGTAGTAGCCACTGTGAATGAAGGTGGTGAAAGGCTGAAGCTAAATGAAGCTGTGGTGTTGTAGCTGACCCTGGTGTCTCCCAGTGAAACATCCATCTGTTCCTAACTAATTCTTTTGATTTAGTAGGTTGAATCTTGTTATTTCTGTTCTGTATGATATAAACCTGACTGAAGTTGGGCTATTATAATGCTTTATAATATGATTTGATTTTCATGTTGTCTTTTGAAAGAAATTATCCCCCAGATTTCTTAATGTAAAATTCAAAATTAGAAAGACTAACTGTATGTCAAACAGTCTTACTGTATGGTGATATGTGTTGCCATATACCATATATGTAGTGCTTAGCATCATAGTAATGACAGTCTTGAGTAGAATAAGGTGGCCTGAGGCCTAATACAGTGACTGTGCTCTAGAAAATGGATCTTTTAATTTTCCAGTAAGATCTGTCCCTCATTCACTGAGCAGGATGGTTTCTGAAGGAGACTTCATCAAAGTTGCCAAAGCAATCAACTGAATATGAAAAATATCCTAACTTTGAAGTGTCTGTAATAAATATGGTTCATGACAGAGTACTAAACCCAAGCTGATCCTGGGTAAATAATACATCAACGGTCAGAAACACAAGCTCATAGAAAGGCCAGTGGGATTCACAAAGTACAGTTTACTGTTGACAAATCATTTGTCAAGTATAATGGATTGTCTTTACTTTGTGGTTATAATTATTATAGATAGAGCTATTGTACTTACATAGTGGTCATGTGGAGTTGTACTATTGGTGTATAAATCAGAAAAGAACTGTTGGGATAGTTTTCCTAGTCATTGAGGGTTGTTCCATTAGCTTGCATTAGCTGTGGTCTGAGAATTATTTTTGTGCGTTCTGAGCCACATATAAGCTTATATTGTAACATATATTGCACATATTGTAACCTTTAGATTACAGATACTAGACAGTGTTATTTAAATTTAAGCTATTTCTATTGATTTTGGTTTGTTTCTCTATATGCTACAAAAAATGTCTCTCAAAGTACTTTCAGGAAAATATTCAGCATCACTAAACATGATCATCCAAAGTAACATTATAAACCAAAGGCCTAGGCTATTGTCAGAAGTTATCGATTTTATGCAGTGCATCAGGGTTTAAAGAATTTTGTGAAAACGGTCATCTAAAATCTAAACAGTTATATTATTAGACTACTCAAACTGAAATAGATAAGATAAAGCAGAACCTTACATATACTTCTTGGAACCTACTATATATCTCATAATAAACTTTCTTTAATTGTATTGGTCTACTGGATGTTAGGCATAATTTTTCACACACAACATCCTGTTCCTAGCTATTCTTATTTCCTCCTCAGGAATATGTGTCCTTAGGTTAGTTTATTCACTAGAACACCCTGTCATGCTAACTGTTATAGCACAATTCTTTCACAATGTCGAGGTAACATTTTTATCCAGATGAAATCATAAATACAAAGAGGAAAATCATGTCTCATTTTGTGTTGGACAAGGCTGAAAGCTTTATTAAAAAAAAAAAAAGTTTACAGTACTTACTGTAGCATCCAGCTCTGCTAAGTTGGCTGCCAATGTGCTGAAAAAATTAACCCTTTCATATTGTGGTATAGTCTCTGTTCAGAAACTTCTTGATTAGTAGCTACTAAAATTCTCCAGTTTTCTGGATTCCTTAACACCAAAAATGCTTAGCAATGCTTGACAGGTATTGACCTACCTAAGAAAATTGTTTATAATGATCTGTTCATGATGACTGGGGGAGCACCTCCTCTACAAATAATCACTGCATTTCTTTCTTTTCCTCACTTAAAAAAAAAGGAAAGAAAAATCCAGATTGTTAACAGTAAAGACAATATAACAAATGAGACCTTAGATTCCTTTGCATTTACAGTGGATCTGCCTTACATGTTTGAAATCTTGTGCGCTCTGATATCACAGATTCAGTTGATTCTAAACCTCACAATAAAGATATTCTGAGTCTCACTGGGAATGAGACATCTTGTAGAAATTATCGTATAGCATACCAGATGGCATCTTTCTTGCAGACATCATTTCAATGTACTTCTTCTATTGACTTGGAGAAGAAAGAACCAGGTATTGCTATCCTTGTAAGAGACTTATGTGTCAGTTTTCCCGTGCAGAAATAGGTACATCTTTTTTGACTATGCTATCACAGAAGGATTATCATGGGATTATGTTCTTTGAAAAAAGAAAGCACAGTGGTATGTAAATATGTTGCAGGTGAGACCATCTCATACAGTCTGCATAATGCTTTTTAATATCAGGATCAGCTTTAGGACTAGGCAGAGTAGGCACAGGCAGAGTAGGCACTGACTGTAGCAGTATGCTGGTGGGGCTGGCAATGAATCATAGACTAGCAAAAGGAAGAGATGGCCTTCTAGTCTCCAAGCAGTAACCCCTGCTCCATGTTCCACTTGCAGTGGCTCAGAAAAACTGCCCAAGGAGCGCTCTAAGATAAGTCTTCTGGACTAGCAAAGAATAAGTTGATCTAAAGTCCTACAAGTTCCCATAATGAATGACCTGGCCCTAATTCCCACAGTAACAGGATACTTTAACAGTGAGGCAATAGTCAGGGATGAGGAAAAGGTAGAAAGCTGTCTGTGTTTCTTTTTCTTTTCTTTCCCTTTGCTGAGCAACCTTATGTAGTGTTGATAGGTTCAGACGTGTAGTTAAGCTGGCAGAGGACAGAGTTGGAGAAGAGTGCACAGTGGGATGAGTAGTGATATAGTCCTCCAGTGCTGGGACCATGGAGATAGTTGACAAAGTACCAACAGCTACCTCTCTCTGAGGAGTCACTCAAAAAACTGAACTAGCCTACAGTGTTGCTAGGCACTACGCCAAGCACCTCTCATCACTGGCAGGATAACTTCCATGCTGTTTGTAGTAAAGTAAGGAAGAAGCCATTTGACCATGAACCTGGTATATTGATTATTGGCAGTGCTTTATTGTGGGCAGAACATTTTTGTTGGTGGGGGACAAAACATGCAGAGATATTTGTGTCTATGCATGTATGAGAAGTACAGAAGCCAATCATGCATAATCCTTTCAAAGAGTGGGATTATGCTTCACTAGATCTATTTTCAGTGTTGATTTTTCTGCTTTTGGGGGAAAGGGGAAGACAAGGTCAGGAATTCTTTTCAAAAAAATTAATGATTTCTCAGTCAGCTAAGAACAATTCAGCAAGGATTTAATTCCCATCTTGTTTAAGATAGTTTTGTTCTCAATTTGCTCTCTGAAGAGCTTGCCCAGCCCTTCTAATTTGCTTATCCAATGGATGTCCACTATATTTCAAATGAACATAGCCTAACCTCCTTCTTATAACCTTGTCACCCAGAAGGGATTTATGCTCTGTCTATGTGCAAAGATATTGATTCACAGTAGAAAATCTCTTCAAAACAGGGAAGATTTACAGACATGCATTTGTATCTCCTTGAGACCTAGATTCCTATCAATTTGGTGTATCTGTTTTCTCTGAGAAAAAATGAATTATCCACCAATCTGTTTGAAGTATATTTAGCTATTTGTGCACACTGTACTCTTACTAAAAATATATACTCTATATTGCATATATTCACATAATATTGTTATTAAATACTTGAGAAACTTCTAGAAGTTTCTTCAGTAATTACAGATTTAACACTGCCTTCAGTACTTTTTTGAGACACCTAATGAACCTTTCATACTTCATGTAGTAATGTATCAAATCAGGAAGAGGACCTGAAGGAATGTGAAATCTCTTGACAGACCTGTCATGGACAACTTTTAAGCCTTATTAAAGATCTTGTATGGCTCCATTGAAATTATTGTATTAAATCATTATGTACTTCAGTTTGCATAGATGTTCCACAAGTCCAGGCAGCAATATCAGAGTGAAAGGTCATCTATTTTTAGTCCAAGGACTAGTCAGGCTAAAGTTAAAATTCTTATAATAATGTTAATTTTAAATACCCAGCTAAGTTTAGAGTCTGTTATGCAACTGCTCAGGGGGCATCTGCTTGTCACTTGAAGAGACTTTTATTATAACTTGTTAGTCAAACTGTAGGTTTGGAGTTCTATGAAACAATTTTCTGCCATAGTATCATTCCTTCTTAGAGATGGTCATTGCTTGAGATTCAGAATCACAGTATCACAGTATGTTAGGAGTTGGAAGGGACGTCAAAAGATCATCTAGTCCAACTGCCCTGCTAGAGCAGGATTCTCTAAGGTCACAACAAAGCTTGCCTGACCGGGAATTGAACCTGGGTCCCAGTGGTGACAGTGCTGAATCCTAACCACTAGACCACCTCCTCTCCCTAATAAGGGACAAGGAAAACCAAAGAAAATTAATTAATATGTTCAATAAGTGAAGTTCTACTGTATAGGATTCTTTTTAGAATTATACCCTGAATATTTTGTTCCTTTTGGCTAAGTCCTTTGATCTTGTTATGAAAAACAAAAGTTTAGTAAATATCACTAATGAAGTTATCAGAACAAAGGTGTGAAGTATTTTCATTTTGAGAGAAACTGTCTCAAAAATGGACCATTGATTGAAAACACATTGTGAAGTGTTTGGTTTCTTGTGCAGAAAATGAACTTTGTTTTCATTTTAGATTCATCATCTTTTATTAATTTTTTCCATATACACTTGATAAAATATATGATAGAAATAATACAAATATCTGCTTGCTGTCATTCCCATTTTTGTAAGAAAAGGATATAAACTTGAAAATGTATTTAGTAAAAATATTATTTTAAATATTCATTTGAAATTCTGCCCTTTTCAAGTTGAATTATTATATGTTGTCATGAAGGTTTTCTTGTGTCTTATATTATTTTACGGTTGAATAAATCATGCAGATAATCTAATTACTCTGAAGAAAATTATTGTGCCATTTATATCTTTTGCTATACTACTGGAGAAAAACTGTGAAATGTATTTATTATTGACTCATTAAAGGGTTTTGCAATTATAGAGGAAATGCAGCCCAATACCTGTTTTGGATTAAAAGGGGAAAGCATAGTAAACCATGCCATAGCCTATGGTTTATGTATTGCATTTCTTAATGTCTTGTGAAACGTAAAAATCTACAACAAACACATATCTGAAGCATAACTGGTATGAAGATTCTATTCAGATTTAAGTGCTCTAGGTTGCTTTTGAATCTTGCTATTTTCTGCATTTGTTTTGACTGCTCTCATCATTCAAGATTGACGCTTGGATGGGTGTGTAGGAGGAAGCAGCAGCAGCAGGCTTACAGCTTGCAGACAAAAAAAAAATCTGCCTTATCTGATGGCTATTATTGAAAATGCGAGGTGTAGCCTAGGCTGGGTAATGAAGGGGAGCGAGCGAGGGGGAGCAAGAAGCATGGAGCTGCATACTGATGAGTGTAGGAGTACTTGATAAAAAGAATTCTTGCTGCTGGCAGTGCATTGCTCATTGTGGAGTATTCCAACAATCACATATAACGGAGAACAGCTTAGCTGACAGCTTGATATGCTTTTTTTTTTTTCCCTACTGTGTGACGTACTGGTCTGTAGTAAAGATTAATAACTAAGAAATGTAGAGCTAGGATCAGATCTTATGCTATATACTGTCCTGTAAACTATGTTTTACTTCTGACTTTTCTGCTTGCTGAAAACATTAATCTGTCAAGCTGGCGGGCTCCTTTGATACCAACTTTCCCAGGAACACAATGTGGCAATGCCACCTCTCAGCCCAGGACTACCGCTATTATCCAGTGGATGGTTATTCGTTGCTTAAACGCCTCCCTCTTCACCCTCCTACAGGACCCCGATGCCCTGTCCAGACTGTGGGACAATGGTTGGAAAATATTGGGCTACCTCAGTATGAAAACCACTTGCTGGCTAATGGATTTGACAATGTGCAATTTATGGTAAGGAATCTTCTGTGCATAGTTGTTTATATACACTGTAGCTGCCTTTTGTCTGTCTCTTATGTGCTCATAAAAACCTTAGAGCTATTCTGCATTGCACTAAGAAGATCTGTTCAGTGTTTCACTTTCCTGTGTCTAGCTAAATTAATATGTAAACTGTCCTTAAAAAACTTCCAAACTGTACAAGTTACAAAATATTCTAGCCAGAAATATGGTTAAAAAAAAAGAAAAAAAAAATAAGGGTTTTTTCTTCCTCTCATCAATCTTCAGATTAAAAAAAATGCACAGTTCTCTTAATCTATTGCAGGATTTTCATGGTATGTAAAAGCTGTAAACACCCCTATCTGCAGTACATCACATTATTGATTTTATTTAAACATTAACATCATTGTAGCAGTAATTAAATAACATGCCATGCCATCCTTACATTGAGACATATTTTAATTGCAGGAAATTATTTAAGGAAGTGTGCTCTCCAGGCAGGTGATTCTGGATATCTCAGTTAACTGGTTTTGCATCTTAAGATAATCAGGCTATGGGATTCACTTGTTGAAACCCATGCCCTGTATGGAAAAGTAATGCATTCCTTTTAACAGTTCCATTTCCATGTTTTAACTCTAGGCATTTATCAGAAACATGTGAATTAAATAAAATTTGATGCACTTCAGGATTTACAGTAATACTGTAAAAATGGTGTAAAGTAACAGAGACTATCATGCACAAACTTTTCATTGAAATGAATATTGACAGTACAGAGAAGCTTACTGGTAAGGTTGTTATATAATCACTTTCTTACCTGCTTCAATATTTCTCTTACTTCAACCTCTTGCAAAAATCCTGACTAAATTTCTTATGAAGTTATCAGAGCTTAAAATATTATTAATCACCCCTTTTAAAAGATATTTTTAGTAACCATGTATATCTTAGAATAGTTCTAACTTTTCATAACTTATACCTAGCATATAAGAAACAGAAGTGAAACATCATTAATATTATGACTCTAAAATCACCATCAGTTGTATTTATCATATTTAATTTCTTTTGCCAACATCATTATATGCCTTTAGGTTACTGATTGGGAAAATAAGCCACAGATCTCTGCCATTTCCACATTATAATAGTATAGAGGTTTCTTCCTGTTTTTACATGGCTGCCATGTGATCTATTGCTTATGTCCGTGAAAATCATTAGAATCTTTCCCTTTAAATATTCGTGAAAACAAAGCTGCAAGGATGTGCTGTCAGCTCAGCAATGTAAAAACTCTCAAAAACTAAAATAAAAAAAAAATTCCAAAATGCATTTCAAGCTACAGTTTCCCAAAATATAGCTACATATTCCTATATATATTGCAACATTAGTTACATAAGGAGATGATATATTAGTCTTAAAGTGATTACAGAAGGACATTTTTCAAAAGGGGCTGTAGGTGGCATAACAAATGCAGAATACACCTACCACAGGTAAATGATGAGCACCACGGGAGCCAAAGAAGCTGCCCTGGAGGGCTTTCCAGTCATCCCTAACTGTAGAGGGGCCTGAACCACATTCTGGGGGAATTTAGAAGGCTTTCATTTCCTATGTCTTTTATTAATGTACTTACATAAACATACAAATTATATGTGAGATTTTATTATTCGATACACAAATCAAACTTTTCAAGAATTAGGCAGATTGTTATGGCTGCTTACTTGTATATCAGCTAATGTTTTCTGGTTATTTTAAATTAAGCCTTTTCTGAAGTGTTTTTAAATATATTTCACAAATAACATACACAATTACTCTTAATATCAGGATAATATGCATATGTGAATGGAAGATTAGGCTCTTAAATACATTGATTAAGCAAAAAGCTGGAAAATTGCCCAGCAATAGAAAATGCATAATTTCAGTAATTTAATAATTCCCAATTTATTAATTTCACATTGTATATTGTACTGTTACATATTTCAGTTTTTGTTTGCACCAAAAATTGAATAGTCCCCATATTTTACTGGAAATACAAATGATCAGAAAACACCAATTTCTTTATGTATTATTCTTTAGACTATACTGGCATTATGTAAGGAAAGCCTCTCCTGAAAATTGAAATTAGTGTTTTTTGAAATATTTTCCATTTCAGCCAAAATGTTAAAGAGAAAATTAGACTTGGAAAGTATATAGGAAAATGAGAGAAGAAAGTCCTGATATGCTAAGAGAAAAATTTCAGATTGCTCCAAACGCAAATGTGTTGTAGTCTTCCTTATTATGAAAGAACTGTTTTACCCTTATTAAAGTGGCTTACATATTAAGCTGTATTTTATAGTCTTATTAAATTGTTTCAGATAGGGTAGCTACTTTACATTAAAGAACTCTAATACTTCAATGCAGTAAAAATCAGCTAGACATATTTGTTCCTCATTCTGTACCATATTCCTGCTTTTGTTTTTCTGGAAGCACATTCTGACCTGCATTTATTCATTCTGTTGCCTAAGCAACAACCATCACACTCCTATTAAGTATGATTTAGTAGTTCAGGTCTTACTAGATGTTCAGAACAGGAGAGGGACTATCACAATGATATAATTAATGTCCATGGAATAACATATATCTGAGAACAAATATATTCTATTTATACTACTCTCAACAGCAAAGTTCTATTAATTAAATTAGTATTCTAATAAAAAATGTTTTTCAGATAAAAAGATTTCATGGTTAATCATTCATTATAGCTTAGAAATTAACTCCTTGTGTTTAGTCATCCTTGGGTGTTAGGAAAGTTATTGACTAGACTGCTTAAAATTAGGCAGATTTGTCTGTTACCTGAAGTGTGTGAGCTTTATAGTAAAAAAACCAGCCTGTTTCCTTTTAACTTTACAGTAAGTATGTTTTTCCATAGTTTGTCAATATATATGTTTTAAAAATATGTTGAAACATTGATGGGTTGGACTAGATGACCTTTAAAGGTCTCTTCCAACCCAAACCATTCTATGATTCTGTAGCTTTGAAAAATTAGTTGTGTTTTCATGAACTACTTTATTTCTACTTACAACTTACTTACACACACAGCAAGTACAATTCCTACCTACTATTAGTGTCATGCAGATGTGACACATAGTATTCAGTAGGCCCAAGGCAGATTCGGTCCCAAGACTTGGTTCCTGTGTGCTTGTTGGAGTAGAGTAATAATTGAACATTTATATATATATGTGAAATCACTATTAACTTTGATAATTTGTTGTGTGATTTGCTACAGTGTCCTTCAGATGTAAATATTTGTAGTGGCTATGTGCAGAGACACACTGTATTTGAAGATGCAGGTGGTACTTCAGTTTCATAGTGTGATGGCTATTTTTCCATTAAACTAATTCTAAAGTGCAAGAAAATACAAACAATAAGGAAACAAAGAATCAGGGAACATCTTTTTGATACATAGATCCTAAGGCTATCCCTGGGACAAGCTATAATATTTATGCAGACTTGAAGGGCTACATAGCTTAGTTTGCTGAGAAAAAAAGTCAAATGGCAGAGAAACAGATGAAAATGCACAAATGTGTGAGGTTACTAGATCCTTGCATGCAGTTTTCTACAACTCTGGAGCTTCATCAGAGGCTGCATTCTGGATTCAGAGGGACAAAAGCAGTTCAATCAAATCACTACGCAGTGGGAACTAGTTCTGATTAAGGACTGAATAAGACTATCTATTTACAGGTTGTTCTAACAGTTTAAGGTATTATGAAATTCAATCACTTGCTCAATATTGCAATTTGGTCTTTCAGTATTTTATAAAATACTTTATGAGACGAACAGGGACCAGGTAACCAAAATGAGTTAACAAAGTTATGAAATTACTACATAATTATTATTATAGTTTTGACATTCCAAAATGTTGTTCACTAGTAACAACTAATATCCTGACCTGACATTAGACACTAGACTTTCATTGTGGCTGTAACTTACAGGCATGCCCCTCTGCCCTTCAGATACTTAAATGGTTCACATCGCCTGAGGATCCAAGTATTACCTAAGTGTTGTGGTTTTGGATTTTCTTTTTAATTCTCTCTTTTTCACTGCTGGAAGACTGAGGCATAAAGTGACTGGAGTATTGGAATTCAAAAACCTCTTATACTTTTGAGGAAAGAGGCCCTAGTTCTTAAAATCACTACTAACATAATGTTTAACGGATCAATGGAGTTACTTAAGTACAGTATCTAGTACCAACTGAGATACTCCAGGGAATCCAGGAGATCCAGACAGGGCTGACAGATATTACTGAGGATCAGCGACAGCTAGGCCCTTCATGTTTAGCAGCTGAAGTCTAGGTGGGATACCACCAAGCATCACAGATGGCTCTAGAGTCCTGATGCTCACGCAGCTGAAGTGAGTCTTAAATGTTGTAGGCCACACAGAGCTTGTGATGTGTCTAGGAAATGAATATAGATGTCTTGAGTTTCCACTCTAGTACCTTAGTTGCCCATGCATTTACTTTCCTTTTAATAATTTTGTGTATTTGTAGTCATCCTGTGAACTTACTCACAAATACTTACCTGGTTTTACAGTGTTAGGCATGGACTACCTTCTCAATTGTCATTAACTGTCTATTTTGGATTTAGCTTTAAGTTTTTTTTCTTTCTCCCTTCCTCTCTCTCTTTCTTTGTTTCTTTTTAAAAAATTTTTACTAGGTCTGGAGTTTTATTAGTCAGCTGAAATTTATCTGGAGATTGTCTTCTCTCAGATGTCAGTCCTGGAATTTGCTGTGCTGGAATACCCAGTAATTCTTCTTGCCTTTAATCTCTCCAGAGTATCTTAAACTATATATCAAGTATAAAGGACAGCAGCAATTTTATTTCTTTAGAAAGAAATAGATCTGAAAGAAATTCTGTGTACATTGTGTCCAAGTCCCAAGCTTGTAGAGACCACCACACCTTTTATCCAAAAATACCTGGTACAGAGATTGATGATTTAGGCATTAGATGAAATCTTGAAAGAGTGACTCAGTCTGCCAACACCTTTCTTAAATTAGCTATGCTGCAGATGATGAAAAAGAGGCCAATATTTGACAAGGATTCTAGTCTGGATTGACTTCAGTGACTTTCACTGAACACTGGCACTAAGAGGAGCTCCACTGTTTTAGTGTCAAGTTCTGTAGATCTGCCATGAAATTAAAATCCAGATTTTACTACAACTAACTCCTAATGTCCTTAGAAGAGCAGGTCAACCTTTGCAACATCAAGACTCTAAGCTCTCCAGGCCCATAATAGCTACTGCAGAGACTGATATCAGAGTGCTCATACATCATCTGAAGCATAACAAGATTTGGAAAGCATGGTCTGTATGTAGTTTACCCAGAAATGAAGAACTGTTTAAGACACCCTTAAAACTGGCAGTCAGTTATATGCAGCAAGACACATTTTCAGCAGAGTGGAAGGAATACATGTCCCACTGATGCTGGAATAAGCTGTAGTTTAAGATTTTCTGTACATGTAATAAAATCTGGATCTCACTTGCAAACCCCAGGACTTGCTTTTAGTTTCATGACAGATCTACAGAAGTTGACACTAAAACTGTGGAGCTCCTCTTTGTGCCAGTGTGGCCCTGGCTACTTCCCTGAGTGAAGTAGTTCTTTGTCACTCTACTCTCTTCTGAGTCTTCCTCTCCTTCACCTCAGTAACCTTCTGCAACTGTGGCTCCTGAGGCAGGCCAACCCTTCACTAAGTCCAACCTGTTAGCCAAACAAAGAGTGGGGCAGACTTGAAATTTAAATATAGACATCTATATATTTGTCAGTCAGTGGATGTTTAGTACCCAGTTCAGTTGCCCATGTTTTGGAACCACTAGAGATGCCATAGACATCTATGTAGGCCTAGAATATATTATACAGGATTGATGGAAAACCCACACTCGTCTGGAGCTTCAGTTGGATTCTAGGCAATGTGCATTTGCAGCACCTCAAATGACACTAAATTTTTACCCGTGGGCCATGAGGTGAAGCACCTAATCAGCCATTAAAGCCAATGGAGTATAGAATGTAGTGTAGCTGACTGGCTGATTTGCTGTTAGGGTACTTATTTTAGGATAATTAAAGTAGATTCATCTGGTCAGCTGAATCACTGTCAAGGCTATATTGATTTTTTTTTTTTAACTAGGTCTCATTAAGGTATCATGGAGATACAAAAATTTTGACAACTCATAGAATGTCCTGAGTTGGAAGGGAACCACGAGGATCATTGAGTCTAACTCCTGTCTATTCACAGGAGAATCCCCAGCACACAACAAAATCAAAACCAAAATCACACCGTGCACATAAAAGAGCATTGTCCAGATGCTTCCTGAATTCTTTCAGGCTTGGTACTGTGCCTACTTCCCTGGTGAGCACACCACCCTCTGGGTGAAAAACCTTTTCCTAATATCCAACCTAAAACTACCATGGCAGAACTTCATGCCATTCCCTCAAGTCTTTGGTCATCAGAGAAGAGATCGGCTCCTGTTCCTTCACTTCCCCTCTTGAGGAAGTTATAGACCGCAATGAGGTCTCCTCTCTTCTCAGTCTCTTCTTCTCCAGGCTGAACAAATCAAGTGACTTCAGCCATTCCTCATACAGTTTTCCCTCCAGGCCTTTCCCTGTCTTTGTGGCCCTCCTCTGGACACTCTGCAAAAGCTTAATATCATTCCTATATTGTGTTACCCCAAACTGCACACAGTATTTGAGGTGAGGTAACACATCTCATTGAGTGTACTGAGATTTGGGTATGCACAAACACACATTTCAAAGAACTAGCAGTTAAAACTTGGTTTTATTTTTCTAATGTTGCATTGCTTAATGATTTTACAACCTTAGCCCAATGGTTGTTTAAAACAATAATGAGAGCCCCCAAAGTGCCTTCTCTTCTTATTCAGCAGGGATTTACACTTGTTCATCTGGAACATTATAATTGTATTATCACTCTAAAGTACTTATACATTGTTCTGGTTTGAGTTAGAACAGAACTAATTCTGTTCAGTGATTTCACTTTTCATCTCAGTCTCTTCTAAGTAACTGCACTTTCTGAAATTAACAGCATGTTTTTGCAGACAGTGTTTGCCTCTAGTATTGATAACTCTTGATGTTTGTAGTTGGTACCAAGTTTGGATACGTAGACTAAGGCCACTGCTTTATCTTGTGTACCACATTGGGATGCAGAGTAAAAGGCTACACCTGCGAGGAGGAGTGAGCAGGACAGGTGACCCTAAACTGACCAACAAGGTATTCCATTCCATATCATATTCAGTATCAAGCTGAATGATCGCATGGGTCAAGCTGTCTTCTTCAATGGCTGGTGCCTGAGGAGGACTTTTTCTGTTCTGCCATCGATCCCAATCCTTGAGTTTCTGAATCCGGTTTCAGGATCCAACTCCTGAATTCCTATCTGCTGCTGAGTCCTGTCTGGGACTTCCCCAGTGCCTGCTCGCAGCATCAGTAGTGAAATCAACATAACTGCCATCAGGGGGCTTGGGTTTGATATTGGGTTTGTATATATTTGTATATATTTTATTTTATTATCATTTTCATTAAAGTAGTTTTTGTTTTCTCTTCCAATCCATAAGTCTCTCTTCTTTATTCCCTTTCTCTTCCCCTTTAAGAAGGGAGAAAGTTAATAGAGAGTGTCTGTCACTAACTTACTGGCCAACCCAGTCCTAATCCTTGGCATACATCCAAATGCGCTTCTCATTTGCAATTGCATTTTAGAAACTAGGTTATAAACAGTTAGAAAAGATAAAATTGTAACACTTCAGATGATAACTTTAAACAATTAGAAATTAATAAATTCAGTTAGAAACAGTTTTGTCATGATTTTTCAGAAGCTGATCACTGCGCATCAGAGGTCACCTTCAAAAACTTTGCCCAAGTGTTTTATTTGGGTAAAAAACAGTTCCAGTTCTAATAATGTTAGAATGTTTTTGACTTTTAATGAGAAGATATATTCTTCAACTGCTGAAAGTAAGGTAAACACCCAGTGCAGACAAAGCTCTTAACTATGATTTTATTCCATATAAGCATAATTAACTGAATTAACAAAAGCTTTTATTCATCCTGAATACAGGGTCACACAATGAAATTCAGAGCTACTCTGGTCTTTTTCTTAGTCCACTCATGATTGAAATACATTTTCAGGAAAATAAGTAATGCAAATGCTACTTTACTCTCCAAATAATTTACTTCTGCAGACTTTGAAACGCTGCATTAAACATTTCAAACATTTTATTAACTATAGAACATATTCTATTCTGTATCTTTTTCTGTCCTTCAGTAAGTTTCAGTTACTGTGCATATGGGATAAAATCTCTATGCAACAATACACTATTTCTTTTAGACCGGCTAATACTTATGAAACTGAGGGTATATATAGTTGTGCATAAAACCTATGACTTAACTGAAATCTCATGTTTCAGACATGTTATTAGTATTAGTATTCAGACATTATTACTATTATTTATGCAGTATCTTATTGAATGATGAGAAACTGACTTACTGAATAACATTATTGATGGGAACAAAAATGGGTTAAATCTGAAAGATGTTCTATAGCTGCTCTAGATTTATGTTGAGTGATTGACTGGATAATAATTATTCATCCAAAAACTAGATGTAGGTGGAAGCTTTGAAATATAAAAGCCAAAGTGTTTGCCCAGGTGGCAGAAATAGCGGGATAAAGTTATTGTGGGTGCAAGTGCTAACAGTTAGTTTAAATATTAAAAATTGGAATACCATAAATAAAAGTATGCTGGATAAACACCTATCAAATGACCTTTCCAATATAAATCCCAAATACTATTTTCTCTGACTGCCTAGTTAGCAGCTATGAATTGGTGAAGGGTGGTCCTCTGTGCACAGTCAACCTGTGCAATTAGGAAGGAGAGGGGGAAATAGATCAGATATTAGGAAGCATTTCTTTACTGAAAGAGTGGTTAGATATTGGAATAGGCTGCCCAGGGAGGTGGTGGAGTCCCCATCCCTGGAGGTTTTTAAGAAGAGGATAGATGTGTTTCTTCAGGGGATGATTTAGGGGTAAGAGTAGTGTAGGGCTACCGGTTGGACTAGATGATCTTGAGGGTCCTTTCCAACCGTAATGATTCTGTGATTCTGTGTATCTTCTTCACTGGAATCTTACAGCTTGTGCAAAAAACAAATATATGTACTAATGATTATATCTCTTAAAACTTCTGAAATTGCTGATAGCTTCTACTCTTCAGTAGCCACACTATTTAATAGCTTTTTCACTGCTTCAGGTATGCTCTTTACAAACAGCTCCCCTTTTAATCACATGGAAAGCTTACTTCTTGAAGTGAGTTAAGGTGGCGTTTATAAAGAAATAATAGTTCTTAGCTGCTCTGCTGCATAAGGATAAAAGATTGCACAATACTGAGTTGGTTTTTAGCCTTGATCCATCTTTAAATATAGTTTGAATATTACAGTTCTGTTAGCTTCTCTGAACTCCCTAGGCATCACTCTTGTTCCCAGAAAGGAATTATAAATTGACATTGCAAATTATTTTATTTCATTTTCCATCTCTCTTGGAGTTTGGAAATATGTCTAATCTGTCCATGAACTTCTGATTTCCCTGTGTTCTAATTTTTTAAGTACTTGTTTTATTGCCTGGTGTTCTGATTTTTAAGTACTTGTTTTATTGCAGTATATATTATTTATATAAGAAATAGTAGAACTTCTCTTTGTGCCCAGAAAAATAACTTTATGCAGCAAAAGTGGATATGATGACAAATCACCATTTGACAGACAAATCTTTTTTCCCCTGTAATATCAGGCTTTTTGTCAGCAAATTCTGCTGTCTGTGCTTGTATGGTTTGATTTCTCTGTTTTGTAACTCTGCTATGTATATAATAATAGCATCCTGCTTCTTATATGTGTTTGTTTAAAATTCATGCTGATTTTCTTCCTTCTTAAACAATAAGAAATGGAGACTCAGGGGAAAAGAGAAGCCTGGTCCATGGAGAATGCATAGGACTATATATCCAAGGGTCTTTTCTGAGGTCAGTCTTTGATTTAAGTTACGAGTTTGCTTCTCTAGTCCTTTAATTATCTGGCTAGGAAATTACATAATATTACTGGCAGAGATGGATGAAATAAAATGATGATCCTGGGATAGAAATATCTATATACGAAGAGCTACCTTGTGGCAAATGATCTGCTTGTGTCTGTCCCATGATAGTACACGTTTATAAGTATCTGTTGTTGGAAAGCAGAGTGTCTCAGGAGGGAGTCAGAGGTAACCAGATTACCTGAGGAATCTGACTGAGTACCTTAAGTTAAGTTTTGAATAAATTCAGTGGCAAGGGTTGGACTCAAGCTGAAAATAGTGCAGGAAATCAAAATACTTATTTAATTCTTATTAATTTTATGCCCCAAACAAAAATAATCAGGAACATTTTCTGTGTATAATCTAACCATGTGTAAGTTATTATTACTTTAACCTTCAGGTCATGCATTTTATTATTCTGTAAGCTAAACTCATGGTAGAAACTGTGGCTTAGCATTCCTTCTGTCTCTCCTGGAGCTACTTTGATATTGCTCTTCCTTTCTCTGTTTCTGAGATTCTCTGTGTCTGACCTTGTCTCCCAGAATGTGTTTGTGTTTCCTAGCTCTCTCTGTGCCTCAAAATCCCTGCAGGCTGGGCTCTTCTTGTGATCCCCATGTCCTCCTAGTCTCCATTTCCTCTTTCTTCAGTAGAAATTACTGAGTATCTTTTTTGTCTTCCAAATCAAAGGAAGGAAGGATAAAAGGAGGGAGGGAAGAAGAGGAAATGAAGGGGGCAATGAAAGAAAACAAAGGGGAACAGAGGATAGCTGCTTCGCATGTAAGTTCTTTTACTGACTCAAAACATTTTAGGGAGTCCAGAGCAAAAGCAGAGGAACATTTGACTGGATGATTTTCACAGAGTTGTTTTTGTTACTCTTTAGGAGACAGCTCTGGCCCACAGAGCTGGTGTCAAGAGAGTTTGCCTGTCTGGGCCTAAGCTGACTCCTTGCAGAAAGTTGGCCATGCCTTCCAGCGTGCTTTGTATTAACATATTTTTCAGATTTTTTTTTTCCAAGGTGTCTCAGGCTTCTGACTTACCTGGACAGCTAGCTACAAATTGTGACAAGTTTTTCTAATAGAATGTTGCATTGAAAACCCTTTGATACAGATGTACAAGGGAAGGAGCAGAAATTGGATTTGCTGAAGTGTGAAGGCTCACTGTCAAAACTGAATTTGAGTACAGTTGTCCTTTGAATACCTACGTAGATAGATACTAAGTATTCATTGAAATGGAAGAAAACAATCACTGCATTGAGACACTAAAAACTAATGGATCTAATTTTTTTTAATGGTTGTTCTAACTAGTCCTACTTTAATTCTTAATGTGTATAATGGATATAAAAATGCCACCTTGCCTTGAAGGAGTCTTATAAAATATATTAATTCCTGTTTTGGAGCTGCCTAATATTATTTCAATGAATGTCTAAAAAAAGTCTGAACATAGTGAGTCATTCTTACTGGTGAAGTCTTCAATGGAAAGCTATATATAAGAGCTGGACCCACACAGAGAATGACACAGGCCCCCTGAGGACACCCGATCTTGTCTGATCTCAGAAGCTATGCAGGGTCAGTGTCGGTTACTACTTGCATGGGAGACCTCCTGGGAATACCGGGTGCTGTAGGTTTTCCTGCTCTGGCAGTGGGGTTGGACTAGATGATCTCCAGAGGTCCCTTCCATCTCCTAACATTCTGTGATTCTGTGACAAAGGCTAAAAACAGAAATATCAGGTATCTTATTTTGTAAGCACTGATTGCTGATTTCATGGATTATTCTGAAATATACTGTGTGCATGGTGCCATGTAGGATATATAAGCTGAGCTGAAGAGTGGTTAGTCAGTGTTGAGCAGCCTTTGTTCTGGTGTTTTGTAACTTTGTTACTTTGCAATATTTTTTTAATGTGTAGTGTGGATCTGCAGTTCTTACTTTTTCTGTTATATTCATTGCAGTAACTTTTCTTTTAAGAAAGTGTACAGAACTCTAGAAATTATATCAAATGAAGTTACAGTCTCTCACAGTCTTGTGTCACTAGATCAGAGTTATTGTTGGCAAGATACTTAAAAATTGGGGGCAAACTATTTTGGCACCTGTGGTAACTGATATTTTACATGAGATCCAGTCGATAGCTACATAGGAGTTTTTATAGGTTCTGGGTGACAGTTGCTGTATTATTGGTGACATAGCTAGACCATGCTACATGAAATGCTGCTGTTTATTATGTTTTCATGGTTTGACATTGAAATATTAATAAATACAGTGATCAGTGAATCACTCTATAGTGCACTTCTTGTCTGTCAATGGCTATCTGGTTGTTTTCCAAAATGGAACCTTTAATTTTCAGATAAAGTGAGCATAAATTGAATGTCTTTCTCTCATTCTTTAGACTTACTGTCTAGTTATACCTTGTTCAAGTGTTTTAGTGAAAAACAGAGTGAAATATCCTCTTTATGCGTAGAAGGGATGCCATCCAGAGTGATCTTGACCAGCTTGAGAAGTGGGCCCATATAAACCTTATGCAGTTCAACAGTGCAAAGTGCAAGGCCCTGCCCCTGGCTTGGCACAATCCCTAATGTCAGTATAGACTGGAGGATGAACTGATTGAGAGTAGCCCTGCAGAGGACTTGAGGATACTTATAGATGAAAAATGGGATATGAGCCAGCAATGTGTGTTTGCAGCCCTAAAAAACAGTCATACCCTGAGCTGCATCAAAAAAAGTGTGACTGGCAGGTTGAGGAAGGCAATTCTCCCCCTTTCCTTCACTCTGGTGACACCCCCTCTGGAGTACTGCATCCAGCTCTGGGGTCCCCAGACACGGACATGGAATTGTTGGAGTGGAGGGCCACAAAAAATTATCAGAGGGCTGGAGCACATCTCCTAGGAAGAAAGGCTGAGAGAGTTGGGCTTGCTCAACCTGAAAGAAAAAAAAAAAAAAAGGCTGCAAGGAGACCTTACTGTGGCCTTCCAATATATAAAGGGGATTTGGAGGAAAGATGGAGGGAAAGAAACTTTTTGCCAAGGACTGTAATGACAGGACAAGGAGCGGCAGTTTTAAACTGAAAGAAGGTAGATTCAAAGTGGGCATAAGGAAGAACTTCTTTTATTATGAAGGTGGTGGGAGAATGGAACAGGTTGCCTAGAGATGACCCATCCGTGGAAATGTTAAAAGTCAGGTTGGATGGGGTTTTGAGCAACATGAAAGTAGTCCCTGCCTATGGCAGATGGTTGAAGTAGACGATCTTTGAAGATCAATTCTGACCCAAACCACTCTGTGATTCTAATTCTATGATTCTAAGTATTCTTTCTTTCACGCACTTCACAAGTTTGGGCCTGTCATCATAACACAGTTTTGAAGAGACTGTTCTTGCTTTGATTCTTGTGGAATATATCATCCCAAAATTAATTTGTAAGGTTAGTCCAGGGCTTCTGCCATCTCTGCAACACATAAAAAGAAACAATCTTTGCATTGCAGGGATGATTGCCGCAGTTGAGAAGAGGGATAATAAATCAGCTTCCTCTAAATGCTAAAGAGTAGCTGAGTATTATGTATCCGTTGAAATCAATATGTCAAGAGCGTCCTGGCTTGTATTAGAAATAGCGTGGCCAGCAGGTCTAGGGAAGTGATTGTCTCTCTGTACTCTGTATAAGTTTGGCCATGCCTCAAACACTGTTTTCAGTTTTGGGCCCCTCACTACAAGAAGGACATGAGGTGCTGGAGTGTTTCAAAGAAAGGCAGTGAAACTGGTGAAGGGTCTAGAGCACAAGTGTTATGAAAAGCAGCTAATGAAACTGGGGTTGTTTAATCTGTTGAAGAGGAAGCTGAGGGGAGACCGTATTGCTCTCTACAACCACCTGAAAGGAGATTATAGCAAGGTGGGGTTGCTTTCTTCTGCAAAGTAACATATGGTAGGATGAGAGTAAATGGTTTCAGGTTTAGTGATGGGCATGGTAGTGTTGAGTGGACAGTTGGACTCGATGATCTCAGAGATCTTTTCCAACCATGATTATTCTATGATTCTAAGTTGTGTCAGGGGAGGTTTAGATTTAATATTAGGGGGAAAAATCTTTACTGAAAGGGTTATCAAACACTGGAACAGGCTGCCCAGGTTGGTGGTTGAACCACCAACCCCAGAGGTATTCAAAAGACATGTAAATGTGCTGCTGAAGGACGTGATTTAGTGGTGGACTTGGCGGTGCTAGGTTAATAGTTGGACTTGATGATCTTAAAGGTCTCTTGCAACCAAAATGATTCTATGATTCTAAATCTATAGTAGATTCGTACTGAGCAAAATCAGGTCTTCTGCCTGCTATATCCAGCACTCAGTCTCTAATGTAGCTAAACGTCCATATGCTTAACTTTAAATTACCCCAAAGTTATAAGACTGAAATAAATTATATAAGACAAATTATTTATATATTTTGCTTTTCCAGGCAGTTTTGGCCACTGGCAGGGATTGAACCAATGAGTTAGAGAGACATTTGATCTCACTTCATATGGTCACATGATGATTCTTGAGAACTACAGCCTCATTTCAATTTCTTTACCATGTGTCTGAGGACAAGTGTCTGCTTGGTGCTGACCATAGGCTTCATGGTGCAAACCAGTCATTCTTAAGTTTCTGCATGAAAAGCGAAATGCATCCTAATATGATGCTATAGTCGATGCATGACATGCGTGATGACCAGTGGAAAAATAATTAATTCTCCCTTATGAGTTTGGGGAAACACATCTCCCAAATCATTACCAGAGAACAAAAGCACTGTGTAGTGACATCAAGCACATGGGGATCATATTGCAGTGATCTGCTGGTTGCCGTGGTGACGGGAGTGGGCCTGCAAAGCCAGCCGCCTGGCTGCTGAATTGGAAAGGATAAGAAAAACACAACCCACTTCCCATGCAAAATGAATTACAAGAACAAGCAAAGGAAGAAAAGAAAATTGTCAACCCTTAATCAAATGTTCTTTTATTTTTAGAAAGGGTTTCAAAAAAATGGAGGCCATATCCACTTACCTCTTGAGGTTCAGGAACCTGGCTAGTAATATCTGTACATACCATGGAAATAAATCACAACAATTTTTATAAGAAAAATCACATGTAACAGAAATCTCATCTGTGTGCATCAGGCGATGGCAATACCTTATTCAATCCTGCTATTCGTTCTGCCTGCCTTAGCAAACAAAATCTGTAGGAATACATTAAATGTGTCTCAACATAATGACAGTATTCAACAGTCAACCCAGATTATGTTTTTTTCCCCATATCCTTTTAATTTTGACCCAGAGGAAGTTAGTATAGTCCAGTTCCTTATTAGCTTACAAGCTCTCTTACCCTTACTTCACCACTACAGATTAAAAGCACCATGGTGCAACGTGTTTAAACATAGCGAAGTAGTGACACATAGAAAACACCAATAATTTTCCAATATTTCTCATTTTTGTGTGCTGCTTCATATTTTATTATATATGGTAATATTAAACAAAACAGCAAGTTCAGTTAACCTAAGAGCCTCCAGTTACTAACAGCTAGGTCCTGAAAATGGTTTGGGCACCTGAAATTCAGGCAGTCCCTTCATTTTGCAGCACACAGAGTGGACTCCAAACAGCCAGGTGAGGCCTCCAAGACCAGATTAAAAATGCAGATATCTGCAGCAATGGTGAGCACCCCCAGGCAGAAGACCCTACATAAATTAATAGGATGAGAAAGACCATTAAGAAAGGGATTTGCGGTGCCAATCAGAGGAAGCCAGTAAGATGCTCCACAGCAGAAGTTACATCTGAAAGTTCTGCCTTCCTTTGACACCATTTGAAGGCTAGATTTCCTATGATGCTCTCTGGATCTTGACATCCAAGTCATCCCTTTGGATGAAGACAGCTGGCTCACTCTTTTCTTTCAAATTACAGTATGCACCAGAAGTATGAGTCTGTAGCTCAGAAGTTAGAATACTGAGTTGAAAGAAACAGAAAGTCCTGAATTTTTAGCTTTTTCTCTGGGTTTTATATTTGGCAGTCACAGGATGTAAACCAGAGACATTTCTAGCAACTGCAGAAGATTGATTTACCACAGCCAACAGTAACTGATCTAAAGGATAATTCCTTTTTGGCTTACTGACTAACCTTCACAGCAATTTAGCTTCAGCAGGACCAGTGAACAATTCCCTCTCAATCCTAGAGTACCCTTTCCTGTCTGTTGTTTCATAGCTTGCTCTCTTTTTAAGAAATTTGAGTTTGAGGAAGACACATGAATCTGATCACCCATCTTCTACATGAATCCTTGGATGGATTTAATGGCTGTAAGAAAGGTTAAATACATTCCTTCCTGCTCCATCTGTCACAGTTTGAAGAAAGAGCAGCTGCCACTTCATACTGTGCTGCTGTTTCTGCCTTGGATGTGCTCTGAAGCTTTTACCAGTTCAGGGTCTGATGGCATCTGAGAGGGCCTAGTTTCCAGACTCACCCAGAGGTCTGATCTAGTTTCTAAGCTGTTCTCAGAACAGAGGGTTCAAACACTGGGCAGCCCAAAGGTAAAGCTGCCAGTGTAAATGGGGTTCAACTTCAGGCAGGAGATGGACAAGCACTTCCAAGACCTGTCATATAACTTTAGGACAGAAATGTGTGAAGGCTTAAGGAATTTCTTGAGCATGTGTTTTCCTTGCTGCTATTTCAAAGACCCTTTCTGTGAATAACCAACTTCTAAGACATGGATCCTGCCCAGAATTTTACAGTCAAAGTCTTTGACTGTGTTTCATACTGTCCAGGCTGGTTTGGGTGGCTCACGTTCTAAGCAACATGACTAAAGTTGATAAAAATGTGAGAAAGGAAATACTTCTGCGAGACATTCTAGGAGGTGAACAGAGTTTTTACACTTACTACAAAAACACCAGTGTTAGCTCCAAGGTTAAACAGAACTCCATATTACATGCAGAGTAGGTATTCAGAATTTTTGTTATGTCTGAAAATATCATATTTGCCCCTTCCTGAATTCCCAAATTTACACACTTATTGGAGAAAGGACTATTTTTCTAAGAATTCAGAAGTCTGTTAATTAGCTCACAGTGATACTGATTTTAAAGAGGGTCCTTTGAGAAATTTAGCATCTAAGATAGCTAGCATTTATCTCAAGTAATCTGAATAATGGTACAATGTAGACTCTCTGGAATTTTCATTACTGAAATGAAGTGAAATTATCTTCACAATATACATTCAAGACATTAAGATGTAATTTAGGTAAGTATTAATAATTATTTTATTGAATTGTTATGATTAAATAGGCAGACAGGGCTGGGTCAACATCACTAATAATTAAGTGGGCCAAGTGTGACATCAGAGGTAATTTTTTCAATTGCCACCTTATATGTGCAGCTAATTTGCATGTGACAATTGTGTTGGTTGAAATGAATCAGTGCTACAAGGAAGAGAGAATCAAAATAGCAGAAATTCTTCCTACAAGGATCCTTGCCCCATCTATCAGTATTGTATAATTATCACTGTACTTTAATTAATTATTAGTGTTGTATGAAAGTCTGTGAGTAAATGTTCATTTGAATATCAATATTTGAAAAGCTTTTAATGGCACTGGTTACTTCAAGTTCCATTCCGTATGAGCTGAATGTGAACCAGAGAGAGATCTGTAAAACTTAGATAAAGTAGGACTCAGGTCTGTTTGGACTACTTTTTAAACTGACCTTACTAACATCACCTTCTATATTTATGCATAGTGTACAAATTAGGGCTTTGAATTGCTAGCTCTCCATCCTTATCTGTGAGTGAAGTGGTCTTTTTAGTTAACATTTCAGTAGTAGTTTATTATTATTTCCTGATGAAATTACAATAACAGTTATAGAAAACTTTCTTCTGTTTTTCTCTTTGTTTTTGTGGGGGTTTTATCTGCTAAGAAAGTCATAAATGTCGAAACCTACAAGAGAGCAAGGTGAGGATCGAGAATGAGTATCACCAGAAGTAGTTTAAAAGCAAAACAATTTTGGAAGAATGTTATCAAATGATTATTTTGCAACATGCTCTGTCCTTTCTTCCTGACATATTTTATAATCAGTCTTTTTCCACCAAGGCAAAATTTCATGCTTCCGCAGGGGATTTTAGTAACACAGTCTTGTCATGTTTGTAGGTGAAATAACAGTTTCTGCAATATCTCCAGGAGTTTGATAAATCTTTTTGACTTAAAAGTGCAAGTTGAACATTTAACTCAGTAATCATTCTTACAGATCTTGGTTTCGTGTTAACAGTGACAGTACAAGTGAGAGGCAACCTTTTCACTCAAACTGAAGCTTGCTCAGTTCTGGTCGTTTGCCAGTTCTCATTTGGAAATGAAACATGTGAGATATTGCCTGAAATTTTTGCACAAATAAGGGGCAATGTTCATTATTAAAAACTACATTTCTCTAGGCTTTTCTTTCAAGTCTAAGAAAGTAACTCCTTTACCTTGTGAAAAACTTATGTTGTGGTGAAAATGTATTAAAACAAACAAACAAAACCACAATAAACAAAAGAAAAAAACACATAAAAAATACCATATCTCTAATTTGTTCCCAGCCAGAGGACAGTTTTGATGTCACCTATTTCAAGGGGATGCAGTTTGGAATGATATTAGGATGAGAAACAAAGTAATTTAAACTAAGGAGGGGGCTGGTTTAAGTCAGCTGTTGGGGATGTGCTTACTAGCAGTCCTTGTTCTCATCAATACCAGATGTCTGCTCCCTTTCTTACCAATTATAAATTTGGGGTGGAAGGGCTAAGAAAGAACAGAGCTCTTTGGTGCTGTTGGTCTGAGTCTTCTATCTCTGACTTCAGTATCCAAGGATATACAAAGGAAGAACATTCCTGTCTGCTCCTGCCCTGCTCCCACCTCTCTTACCTGAGTAGCAGGAAGGTGATGCTCCAGCTAAGTGTATCACCTCCCATATTCCTTTTATTAACTTTCTGTGCCAGGTCACTATTCCAGCAGTCCTGTAAGCCCAAGTATGAGGCCTGTTGCCTCAGCTCCATTCAGATCCCCTCCCAGCTGTGCTCCTGTAGTGTCAAGTCTCAGCCAGGGTGAGATACAGTGCAATACACATTGGTAGAGATATTGGCAAGGCAGTCTGAATACCTGACAGGCCTTCTGTATGATATATGCTTTTACCATGATCCTACCCATCACTATGTGTTAGGAGCCACTGGTACCAGCTCTTCCAAGTCCCTACTGATTTCATTATGTTGATGGTGCAGCAGATTACTATGTTGGTGGCTGACAGAGGGCAAAGGAGATTGTAAAGCGTTCCCCATGCAGTGAAAGTCATGCAAGCATCAGTGCTGTCCCATAAATGCTATACTTACCTCAGAAGTCATCCTTCCCCTACCCACACCAATCCTGTTCTTGGGCAAACCAACTTCCAAAACACAAAAGCATAAAGAAGTAACCAGAAGTTGTTGCTACCTCCAGTAGCACTTGACATCTGCAGCTGAACTTCATCGCAACAATGGATTTAGTTGAACGTAGTGAATAGTAGCTCTTACATGGCTTTAAGCACCAGATTTAGTACCTTTCCTCCTCTAGCTGACATAGCTGATCATAGAAAGCGCTGGTTAAGTTGGCATAATAATAAGATCAAAAAGCATATGCAGGTGGTTTGTTCTCCACAACCCATCTCTTGCAACTTCAGTGACTGAGTGTTCATATAAGTCTAGTGATATATCTGCCAGCTGTTTAAAGCTTCTGTACAATTTTACTTAGGTTGCAGAAACAGACATTGGAATTTTTCACCATATGTGAAAAATAGCATAGGAAAAATATGAAGGAAGATGAAAAACATAGGGACAAAAAGGGAGAGAAACATACAATCATGACTGCCATCCTAATATGTTCTTTTATTATCTTCAGGGATAAATCTTTGTAGTGCTTTTGTTCCTGCGGGATATAGAATGTATACTGGGTTTTTGTTTGTTTGGGTTTTTCCTTTTTTAAGAATCTTGAAAATTGTTCTTTTTTGATAGTGAATGTAGTCGTCTACAAGTTCATGAATCTTTTGCTTTGATTTTTAGAGGTTCTTTGAGCTATTTAATGTGTTAAAATTGAGCTATTTTTAATAGAATAGTATTTTTGCTATAAATATGACATATTGAAGATTAAATTGCTTTCTAAAGATTCTGTATACATATATCTGTACTTACATACATTTGGAATCTGGTAAAAAGGTCTAATCCATCATTTTGTGAAAAGAATATATTAACTTCAGGTAGAGACTGACAGAGGTGATTTTGTGTGAAACAACCCAAATGAATGCCAGTAAATTCTTTATCTCACAGTGCACCATCGTGTATTTTGTTCTGAACTTATTTATAGGAACTACCACAGATTTTGGCAAAATCTATGGCTTTTTGAAATTGTGCTGGCTTTCATATGCCTCCAGTCTCCCACATGCAGAGTTGTTCTTCCTTCCTTCATGAGCCCAACTGTTCTGTAAAACTACTGCCTTCTTACTCAGGAGGCTGGCTTCCTCTATGTGCTTACAGGGAAAATGATTATATTCCTGAGAGTTGTGCAGAACTATAAATCCTGGTGGTGGGTGGGGTGAGGTGGTGGACAGTGTGAGATAGTGGCGGGTGGTGGTGTCAGGTACACTCTTTCCTGACTGGAACTTCAGAAGCAGGTTCTTTCTCATTCATAAGATGATTTCTAATACATTAACAAGACAGGAATTTCAACAGTGTAAGCTGAAGTGAATGGAACTGAGTCTGTCCTAGTATAAGCAATTTTGATATATTGTTATTGCTTTAATTATGAGAAGAAAGTTTTCCTTGCAACTAAGTTTTCCTGTAGAGTTAGGAAACTACACTATCAAAAAGCCTCTTATGTTTTTATTACATAATAAAAGCACAGTTACCCCAGTAGAGATTGCTGTCCCATATTTCCTGTTACAAGAACCTGTTTGTTATATAAACGTATAAAAGTTACATCTTTGGACTCAAATTCTCTAGATGTCTGCTGGAATAATTTCATCACAATGATGAATGTTTCAGCTAATATAGCTCAGCTATTATTAAGGTTGAAAAAATGTGAAAAGTCACACTTGCATTCATATTCATTTTAATTACATTTACCATGTCATCTCTGTAAAGTTAATTGAGGTTAAATTTGGCCATTTGAAATCTGTTTTGCAGGAGGGGTGAGTGTCTGCTACTCTTGACGCTGATAGTAACACACAGCAAAACGTTTAAAACATGAGCATATTGAAAGACCAGGTAGCTGCTGCCTTGGAGTAAGAAGGCAAGCTGAGAACAAGAAGGCTACCTGAATTCCAGGCTATCCTGAGTTTTAAATATTTGATTTTGTAACCTTGACATACTGTAAAATTTATATAATACCAACTGCAGAGAAACAATATATATGAGCTAAAATACAAGGAAAAAAACAATACTAAAGAATTAATAAATGAATGCTATGTCTGCTATGTAGCAACTGTGTGCAAACAGACAGGATTTTTCCTGTGCCTGTTTATTGAATTGGGTTGTAAACATCGCACTATTTGAAGCTGGATGCCAAGGTTAGTGACACCAGTAAACACTGTGTAGTAGTAGCTCAGTGATGAGTACAACATGTTGTGCATAACCACAGAGCAATGAAAGCTGCAATCTGAAAAACAGTAGAATGATGAGAAAGCAATAACTGTAATCAAAATAGCTTACTTTATTAAAATGAACAGAAATGTGTAGCCTTTGTTTTGGACTGAATCCTCAACTGGCTGTTTCCTTGAATCCATTTATGCTAGCAGCTGGATAATCGAGCGCAAAATGGAAGGGTTTTCTCCAGTTCTTCCCACAAGGCTACAGACTCCTTTAGGTTACTTAAAGAAAAAAGGAAGAAAGGGAATATTGTATTTTCTATGTGTTTAGCAGGGAGATGAAGGTGTTATTAACCCCACCTCATCACTGTCATTGTTTGTGCAGCCACTGCTGTATGCAGTCCTACATCATGCGATCTACTTATACTGGCATGAGTGCACAGCTTCTTCCTTCAGAGCAGGTCTCTGCCTGCCCCTGTTCTGAGTGCTGCACACAAATTTTTTCAGGACATGATTTGCAGACTTGTAGTCTTTATCATAACACTTACTGTGAAATATAATTCTAAATGTAGTAGTTTTGCAAAGTTTCTATGATTGCCTTAAAAAAAAGGCACCCCCTACATTTTGCAGGATACTCCACAGAGTAGCACTTGAGATTCCTCAAGTGTACATCTGTAAACTAATCAGTCCATCTGAAAAGAGTGAAGATTTAGCAGCTGAGCAGGGTGAAGTATTGCATATTCCATTGTGCTTTTTGAAAGAAAGCTATGGTGCTCTGGGAGAGGAGATTTAATATTCAGAAAGTATTCATATAAAATATGAATATGAAAATATTCATATTAAGCCCTGATTGAGAGAAGTATTTAAGCATGTTCTGTTATGTGCCTATTAACTTTTTCATTTTGCTGCTCCTTAAGAGCTCTGCTGAGTCAGAAGCAGCAAGCAAAATGGAAAGGTGGAGATAAATCCTGTTTCATGATGATTTTAAATGGTTACAAATAAGAATTCTTGCTTATAGCAAATTAGCATTATGAGACTCCAAGAGGGATAAGAGTTCAAGACAAGTAATCTGTTTTTTTGCAGGTTTGGTTTGCAACTGTAATAGATGATGTTTCAAAATAAAATAAATTTTTTAAAGGTTCAGTTTTGTCTGAAATTAGGTATTCTAAAAAAGGAGCACAAGATTGACAACCTACTTTGAACCATCTTGATTTAATCCCTGGCTGAAATTCCCTTTCTGAGGTACTGTTGTGTCTCCTGTAATTCCAAATAGTTTCCACCAGCTAATCAAGTACTTTAAGCCTCAAATGCTGAACTTACTACCTAGGTGGTGTCAGACTCCTTCAGCTTAGGAGTTGTATTATCTCCTCTGGATAGCTTGAGGTTCTCTTCAAATGCTAGCAGCTCCTAAGAATAGAGGCTTATTTTATGGAATTTTGTGGGTAATTATTTTGTGTATTGTTTGAACAGGTGGTCTTTTACAGCTGTTTGTATGTTACAAATTATTTGACCTGCCCGCAAGCAGGGAGGTAAGAGCAGTGACAGGTAAAGTTAGAATTGCACTGGCACCATTTAATTTATGGAGATGTGGACTGTGTGGGGTTTGTTGGTACCATTCCCTTTCTTCACCATTTTACCAGCAAGGAACTAAATCATTTTATCCTCATGCAATCTGCTCATCTTATTCTGTGTTAAGTATTTTTGAGCCTGGACAAAAAATGAGCATCAGGTATGGCTGAGTGAGGTAGGAGGGGAGTTCAAAAATGAAGAGGTTCTGAATGTGTCTGTAGTCATGTCCTTGGTTCCAGTCAAATAAAAAAAGGTTCACATCTGGTATATGGCTTGAGCGAGAGTTTCATTTTTTCCACCAACAGTGTTGCAGCAGTATAGTATTTGCCCATGAGTTCAGATGACTTCCACCATGTGTTGTCATCAATGAATGAATGCAATCATCAGTTATTTATGATTCTTGTCAGATACTTTAAGCTAAGCAAAATGTGTTTTTTAAACGTAACAGAAGAGCTTGTTTCAGGCTATTGAAGGCATCTGCTGTTTTTTTATTCCAACTTTTTTTTTTTCCATTTTTAGGGAAGCAATGTAATGGAGGACCAGGATCTCTTGGAAATAGGAATCCTTAACTCTGGACACAGACAGAGAATACTCCAAGCAATCCAGCTTCTCCCAAAGGTATAGTTTCTGTTAGTATCCAAACAAGGGAACTAACACTTAGAGCTTTCATGTTATTTAAAAGACTTTTTTGAATGGAGATAAACGTAAGTCTCTACTGGTTTTGTAGACATGCTTTTTACATATGTATCACAAAGTAATGTCATTGCATTGGACTAACTTTTTACTGATACAATCAACAAACAAAACAAAGGAGAGTGAAATCTGTAATCTGGTGTGATGGCTGTGTAGAATTTAGAATTTATTTTCATTATTTTTGGCTTGTCAGTGTGTTTATAGATTGTCATTACATATGTGTAAATAAGGCTGTCAGGGAATCCCAGGTGTTTGTCTTTACATAGTAGTTGGCCCAGAAATACTTTGCCCCTTATATAAGTGTTCTTAAAAGCCTTGGATGAAACATTATTTTCCTAATATCTGTCATTCATGTAAGATGCAGAGACTTCCTTCAGGCTTCATATTTGATTTGCTGCTGTGTTTATGAATTTTACTTCTCAGCAGTAGATGGAAAAACTTGTGGTGATTTTTCTAATCATTTTTGGTGCTAGCTGATTTAAACTATAGATTTTAAAATCAGTCATAGAAAGGGATTGTTCTTATATTTCAGATACCAAAATATATCAGTGGAAGCTTCTACTAGCATTTCAAATGAGATATAGTGGGCCTAGCATTAAAGCATGCTGTTTGATTTTGAAAAACTGTATAAGGAGGATGAATTAGGAGAAGCAGACATCAGTAAGGCTCAGAAGGCTGCAACTTATGATGCAGATACTAGGTGCAAGCTACCAGGGCAGAAATAAAACCTAGTGTAAACTGCATGGCATATTCTGGAAGCAGCATGTGTAAAATAATTGATGTAGATGCAGATTAGTCTGCTTGCAGTTTGATAATACTGGATTATGAGAAGAGAGATTAAAGGATTTTTCATTCTAGAGCATGAGGTTGATATTGCTGGAAAAGGCTTTTTGATCCATCAAAATCAGTGGATCACTTGTAAAAGAGAACAAGGGTTTCCTTTGTATTGAAGTTGTGAACAATTTCTGTATCTGAATGCATTAGTCATGCATTAGTCTATACAGACTCAAACATGAGTCTGTGCACTGAAACACCAAAGATTATTAAAGGCAATAATATTCTACATACCATGTTAGACAAGTTAGATAAATGATACAAGTAGTAGAGTGCATAAAATGGGCATTTGATGATTTAAAATACATATTCAAAGTTTAATTATGAATATATCTATTTTTTAGCACTACTGTCATTCAAACAGTATTTTATTATCTTAATCATTGCTTTTAGTTGATGTAATATTTTTTTCTGGTTTTCATTCTTCTTAGAGAGACCACCTTTTCTGTATTCTCGTTTAAATTTTTCAAAAGTAATGGATGGATTGTTAATATATCATAATTTTGGTGTTATCTGCACTCAGTAACTGGCGTTTATGAAAACAGTTTTAATAATGTCTGCTTTTGGAGAGTGTACTAATCCTGACACCAGATTCTGTCATAAAACTCCAGCTGAGGTCTTTTTAAGATGTGCTTAATGTGAGAAAGGAAGACAGAATCAAGATCTAAAGATACTCTTGAAACCAAGTGATAACAAGATGGTTATGCAGTTACTTGGAAGAATCAACATCTTTTGAACCAAAGTTAATTAAATAACACAGAACCACGTGAAGCATGGGCTAAATAACAGTGAGGTAGTCTTTAGCAGCTTCCCTGTTGAGCCAGAAAAGACAATGCTTAAGGACCACACTTTTAAAGTGTCTTTGATGCAAGAATGTTACCCCAAAACAAAAGCAGTTAAGCTGAAGCTGTGTGTCATATTTTTTCACTTAAGTGACTCTGCAATGCAAGACAGCTTACATAGTAAAAATACATAATTTACTATGCAACACCAAGGTCCTTTGAAGGCACAGCTGTAGAAATAGTAATGAGACCCAAAAATTGGGATCAAGTTAAGGTTGATCTAATGTAACACACTCTTGCTGTATTCACAACAGCTTGCTGAAGATCTAAAAAATTTTCACATCCTGCAAAGAAACCATAAAATATTTTTGTATATCTATTTGTTTGTTGATAAGTTCAGCTCTGTCATCATACACCTAAAATTGTGCATATCATCTAAATATTTTAAGATCTCAAACCATAATTGGAGTCTCAGTAATTTGAATCTCATTACATAAAAATTCTTTTAGTTTGTTTGTTTTGAACATGTACCTCTTTTCGGTTCCTCATCTAATTTAAAACTTGATGATTCCTTGTGGTTTAGTACTTAATAACATTGCTAATTATGTTATTTTTAGGTTTACTCTTAATGTTTCCTGTCTTGTGACACTTTTTAACTCAGATTTTGAGGTGGAAGTTAAGTGCTTTAAAAACATCTATGGAACACCACTTCCTTAGAGCCATATTACTTAAGCAGTATTAAATAAACTCAGAGGGCAAAAATCAAGTAACAAATCTATTGTCAAGGTTTTAAAGGACTCTTTTTTTAAAAGCTTTTTTTGTTATTCTCATCAATATTCATCTCTGTAGCCTGAAATGCAACAGGTATTTGGTAGCTGAAAAGAAAGACTGTCCTTTTTTTTATTCATATTTGCTGGCTTCCGAAAGAGTGATTAATTTCTGTATTTCAAACACCAGTAGCCTGCTTAGGAACCACTATCTAGAGCTTGAAGTAGTTTTAAATAGGAAAAAAACCCCACATATCTCTCCAAATGTAATCATTGTCATTTCTTATGCAGTGTTTAACCAGTATAAAAAGGTATGTTTACCCAGATTTCTCAAAATATTTTTCACTGATGGTTCTGTATTTGAGAACATTTCATAACAGGGTAAACTGGTAAGTTGGGAAGAGATGGGTGGAGTTGAAATCTTCCAGTAAGATTTATGCTTTTCAAAATCCCTTTATTTTTCTTTTATTTTCTGGATTAGGCATAGTAGCCCAAATTCTCATCTTACAGTAATGTAACTTGAGGTATTCAAGTTTCACATTAATATTAACTAGAGCACTTTATGGCTTATTATTATTAGATAAGGTTAAGACAGTCCAGTAGAAATACCATTTGTAAAGCTAAGTCTTCAAATGGAAATATTTCATACATGACATCAGTCTTGGAACAAATTTTGCAACAGAGCTTTAAATTGCATAGTTCAGGTTTTTTATGTGTTTGGAGAAGGATTTTATACAGACTTGTCAAGAGGTAGAGACAGTGTTTCAAAAGATACTGAAGTTGCAAGCATAAGGACTTAAGAAAAAAGAATGCTGAGGAAAGGATTGTGTGCAGGATATGCTTAACTGTCTAAGAAAATAATAACAGTCATGAGGCAAAATTTTAACCACTCTTAATGGTCATAGGAAGCACTGTCAGGTTATTTTGGCATCCAAAAGCTATCTGCAAGTGATTTCTCAATAGGTTCCTCAAAAGCAAAAATATTTTTGAAAATAAGAATTATCCTAGTTTATCTGAGAACTTAGATAAGAAAAAGGATTGGTTTTGTGTAGGATGCTCAGTGTATAGCTCCCAGCTCATAATGGGAACACATTCTCTCATTTGACAGATGGAAGAAAGATGTTAGCTGAAAGCAGCTTTTTCCTGGCTTCAGAGCTATTCTTAAAGTATGCAGCTTGTTCGTTCCTGCACAGAGAGGTTTCACAGAATCACAGAATCATTGTGGTTGGAAAGGACCCTCAAGATCATCTAGTCCAACCGATAGCCCTACACTACTCTTACCCCTAAATCATCCCCTGAAGAAACACATCAATCCTCTTCTTAAAAACCTCCAGGGATGGGGACTCCACCACCTCCCTGGGCAGTCTATTCCAATATCTAACCACTCTTTCAGTAAAGAAATTCTTCCTAATATCTAATCTAAACCTACCCTGGCACAACTTGAGCCCATTCCCTCTAGTCCTGTCACTAGTCACAAGGGAGAAGAGGCCAACACCCGCCTCCCTACTACGGCCTTTCAAGCAGCTGAAGAGAGCGATAAGGTCTCCCCTCAGCCTCCTCTTCTCCAGGCTAAACAAGCCCAGCTCCCTAAGCCTCTCCTCATAAGGCCTGTTCTCCAAACCCCTGATTAGCTTAGTTGCCCTTCTCTGCACCCTCTCTAGTACCCCAATGTCCTTCCTATACTGTGGTGTGGTTTCGGCACAGAGCAAGTTTGGGAACCTTGTAGCAGTGGTGTGCAGGCAGACAGCCTCTTTCCAGACTGCTTTGCAGAACCAGAGAAGTAGGGTATGAGCAGGTTATGAGCACGTGCTCTATCTGAATAGTGTTACATGAGCAGTAAAGCTGTACTTCCAAAAAAGTGCTGGATCTATTACTCATATGTAACACTCCTTTGTGCAAGCACAGGAAGTCTGGCATTTAGGAAAAGAGAAGTACTGTGCATTTGCACATTAACTATCCTGTCTATATAACAGAGAAAGCCTACATCATGTTTGCTATTGCTATATTACTATTGACTTAGACTTCCCAGAGCTTAGCAAGTTGATTTGAACCCTGGAGTTAAATTCTCCCCCATTTAGCACAGCTAAAAGATGATCACTCCAATTTCCATTCCCAGAGACAGCATCCGAATTAGAAGGTACTGCTAAGTGGTATGTTTATGACTCTTTCTGGCTGTGACTCCTTGGTTCTGGTCTGCTGGAAGTGAAGGTGAAAAACAGGATTCAAAGGATGTACTTTCTACCCTGCTGGTTTTTGTCCTTCTAATGCCTCTGGGAATTACTTTCCTGGTTTGCAACTCAAGCACCCAGAAAGGGTCTGCAAGAATGAGACATGTAAGAGTGCCTATTCGTGGAAGCAGTCTTTATTCTCCAGGACTGGCCCTGCCTTCTCCTTCATCTGTCTCTGGTTGCTTCTGCAGCTGGCCCAATGATAACTGCTAAGAATGATATTAGACACATCTGGACTCCTCACAGCAGTCATGAGGTCAGCAATCTTCTCCTATCAGGAAGCTTTCAACTTTCTTACAGCACAGTGTGATGAACAGCATCATTTCCTTGGAGCTCTAGTTGTCATCCTCTGGGGTCTTCTGTAAAGCTGAGGAGATTTGAAGGGTTTTTTTAACATCACAGAAAACAGCATTAGTAAAATGCTACCAAGAAAAAAACATTAAGAAAGGAAAGGGTACAAGACATGAACAATTAAGGGCAGTCGACAGCAAATACAAAGATACACCTCCACCACTTGGTCCATGTATGTGTGTGTATTCTCCCCCATTGAAGGACTTGGTGGTAAGGTTGCCAATCACTTGATTCAGATCTTTATGTTCCTATTAGGGGTTGAAATGCATTTGGTACATGACTAGTGCTGATCTGGTTTACTTCTCCCTAAACAGAAAGCTGAATGGTGTACCCAGACTATTCTGTAAAACAAACTAATGCCAAGTAGAGACAATCATTAGATTACATTTAAATCTGTGGCACCAAATGATAGTACTGTTAGGCCAAAAATATCATCACAGCTCAACCCTCTAGTGGGATTAAAAAAAACTAAAGGTGCAGCTGATAGCATGTTATGTAAAGTAAAACAGGCAGAGCTACTCAGGATCCAGTGAAGGATGAAAGTTTGACTTGCAGATGTCAGTCTGTGCTATACTTTTTTTGAAAGTATGCCTGCCTGTAAGGCTCTAGTTTTATGTACTGAAGTACCAACAAATAGCCACTAGAAATTATACTCCTAGAAACTCAAGGTGTCAAAGGCCATAGCTTCCACTTAGTCCATAAGTTCCAGATTTAGATGTTTATAAGACTACGTTATATGCAATGGAAATGCATTTTCTGTATGTAAGACAAGCTCAAACAGTTAACTTTTTTAATATGTGACAAGGTAGACAGAATAGAAAACCAAAATGTTTATATACAGCTCTTCCTCACCCACTGTGTCTTTACAGGCGGGTCCCTGTTTTCACTCAGTGTCTTTCTCAACAGCAGTAAATGCAAAGACTTCTCAGGCCTTAAGGAGCTGTGCCCATCTCTCGTGAGAGCTGCCTCTCTGCCCCTAACTGCAGGCTCAACTTCTGCACAGGTGCCGCAGGCACCAGCTCCACATGCTGCTCCTGTGCAAGCCAAGCCCTAAGAACTTCGGAAGTGTCACTCTCCTGAGCTTTTTCTTTCACCGCTCCAGAGGAGAAATGATTTCCTCTTCCAACAACATGAGTCCAAGTGATCATGTTTGTAAAGTACATACTATATAACAGACAACTCACAAAGACAGGGGAAAAACAAACAAGCAAGCAGAAAACCAAAACCAACAAACAAAAAAAACCCTGATAATCCTCCCACCCTCTTACAATCATCCAGAATTACTCAAATTGGTATTTGAGAGTTTCATACAAGTTCCCAAAAGTGCTGCTTCAATCTCTCAGACAGGTCAGCCGTTTAAAAGAAAGCATTATGTGCTTGCTAAAAAGAACTTTCTTGCAAATCAACACAAGCATAAATTCATTGTGATCACAGCCATCATTTAAAAAGCTGCAAAACTCAAGTCACCTCATTCTCCTTATCCAGTGGATAAAAAGCTTAATTTTAATATACACGGTGTTGAGATCCACCAGATAATGATGTTACTTGTGGAGAAAATAGCATTAGTTCTCCATCTCTCTGAGAAGATCAGAGAAAACTGGTGTAATAGTCCACGTTACTGAATTCACCTTTATGCTTCTGATGCGTATGCAATTACTTTGAAGCTCCCTTCATGTTTATTTGGCTATTTTTTGGAGACAAGAACTCAAGTGCTTTCTATCGTAATGTAAAATACTATATAGATTTAGCAGGGATGCACCTGTAAAAAGGTTGATATCCAGTGTCTTGTAAAAGATTTCTCAACTCATTTGGATGCTACTTGCTATTACTATCTTATTAGGAGAAACAGCTCTTTCTGGCTTCTTTTTTCTATTCATTTCAAATGAAGTGATACTCCTGATAGATCAATAGGACTTAGGAGAGAAATCTATGGTTCATGTCTTCTTCCATGCTTCGTTTATATCATATTTTCTTAAATTTTTCTTTTTCTCTAAATCCTATGGGCTTCATTCCTAGCCTCTTCTGTAGTCAGCATGCTAAAATCATCTGCAATGAAACAAATAACATGGATGTTGTTCTTTAAAGATAAGAACCAAATGAACTAGTAGCAGTGCCTGTGGAAGAACAATACTGCCCCTGTTTATGAGCAGCTAATATTGGAAAGGCTGTCATGACTTGAAGTTTAGAGATTTTGTACTGCTTTGAGTCCAATAGTATGCATATAACTGCCTAGGTGTTTGACGCCGCTGCTATGTGTGTTGTAGCTGATGTGAAATGATTGAAATATTATACATGGAAATACAGTCAGCAGAGAGCAGGGGGGTTGGTTGGTTGATTTTGGGTTTTTTTATTTTTTAAAAAAAACCACAATCAACAAATAACATCATCAAGGAAGCCTACAGGTAAATGATCTGAGAGGAGTCTAAGATCATGGGGTCTGTTATAGAAAAAAAAATACAAACATCCCAAGGGACTGGGATGGAGCAAGTAAGCTTTAATAATGTAAAGGGACAGCACCTCCAGGCAGATATTTCAAAGTATGTAAGTTTGTTCTGTATTTAAAACCTCTATAACATTTTATATGAAAAGCAGATACTATTAATGATATTGTCAAATCTAGATAACTAATCTGTCAATAAGTATTTGAAAGGAAAACATTCAGCCAGCTATGAATGACAGTTAATAAGCTAGTTGATGTTATTAACAGACAGAACAAAACTTTCCATAGAAGAGGATGGGTGCTGAAAGCTTATTAATTTTCATATATTAGACATACTTTAGAAAATCTCTTTTAGGTTAAAGAGTGGCTCTTGGTTCATGACAAAACAAACTGCTGCTTTTGTGCTGAAACTTTTGGCAAGTATTCTAGTTCTGAGATTAATTTTTTGTAATAGAAACAGCAAGAGAGGGCTGAGTTGCCAGGGCAGGTGAGCTGGGGGAAGACAATGGAGCAGGCAGGGAGCATCAGCACAAGGCAAGTGGGGCAGGGACAGTGGCAATGACCATGAGCAGCCACATCGTGTGGCTGGCCAAATCCACAGGGACAAGAATGGGATGAAGTCGATGAAGTGTGAGGTGGCCTTGACCAGGCTGCTCACAGCTCTTTCTCACATGAGTCTGATCCAAGATTCTGCAGCTGGACTGTCCACGAGGTGGTCTTGAACATAGGCAGCCAAATCTCTGGGACAGAGAGAGGGAAAATGCTTGCAGATCCTGCAGCTGCCCAGCAACAGGCCAGTGTCTTTTCATTTAGGCTGTTGAGTGACTTAATGATAATTTTGGCTATTAGCACCAAATCCAAAAAAGTGAAATTGTCATATTCATTTCAGTTCTTCTCAGCCTCTTGCTTAGTGGATTGTTTGTCTGTGTTTGCTTTCCTGCAGCCCTTTAGAGTGACAGCTATTTTAACAACCCTTTTTATGGAAATCTCCAGTGGGAATTGAGAATTCAGAAACTTCCCATGTTGGGTTTGCTTTTCATATAGGCTGATGAGTTACCAAAATTATGGACTAGACTGCATGAGTTTTTCCAAACTGCAAGTCAAACAAAAAAAAGAAATAAATCAGAATTTATTATATATAAAGATCAAAAAGAACAAATACTTAAATATTAATAAACACACTAGACAATTTGCATAATTTGCCTTGTTTGAATACATTGAAAATTATTTTGAAGGTGCTTCACTTTTCTGTGTTAGAGGAAGGGCATAAAAACACCTTATATCTTTCAAAGTCATGTTTTCTCTCTTGGCCATATATATCATCTTTATGTCTTCTCTGTACTAGATTTTTCTTCTTCAGTTTATTTGGTCCTTTCTTTTCAAGTGTCAGTTGTTTAAGCATACCTCTTTTCAAATCAGTTCTTGAAATAAGCTCCTCAGGACTCAGAGCTCCCAGGGTCCAAGGTGCAGTCTGCTAGACAGGGTACTTTCAGTCTAATATTTCAAGTAAGCCTGAATGACAGTGAAAGAACAAGTTGCCATGTTTTTGTCATCTAAGAATTTCATTCTAAATTAGGGTGAAACTAAATTCCAAAATGCCAAGCCCAACAACAAAACTGAACCATCACTTTCTAATATAACTCCTTGGTTACAAAAGTGACCTGAAAGGTTGTGATTTCTATTGTTATTTGTTATTTCTCTTGTATCTCTTTTATTATTTAAGATACTGATTTCACTGCATCATTTAAATATTTCCATTAATATTTTATATCCAACATCTACAGCAAAAGACCAAAGAGTAAACTGTCATATCCACAATGCAGTCTGCCTGCATCAGTCCTCTCTAATACTGCAGGAAGCCAAGATCAAGATCATGACATGCTAGCTTTCTGCATTTGAACAGACAGATTGATAAACACTACTGCAGCTTTCAAATGCAGACTTTAATTTTTTTCTCTGCTTTGAATTCAAATTGTATTTCATATAAACTGTGAGAAATAAATTGGTTCAGGCAAGATATTAAAATCAGCATTCTCTCCTTTTTAAATTGTCACTCACTTAAACTTAAGCTCAAAGCATTATGTTTCTGTCACGCTTCCCGTGTTTCTCAGAAACTAGAAATGTATTTAAGCAGGCTGAAATTGACACTGGCTTTCACCATGAGCACAGTCATTCTTGCACAGTTGGGAAAACCTGTGCAAAACACAAGGTTTCTAATGCTTAAGAGTTTACCAGTTCAGTGTATTATTAAGTTAGCAACAATTAACACTTCTATAGAAAGATGATATGTGGATAATACTGTTGAAAATTGAGGCTACTGCATAACTTTTTCTACTTTATTCTACTTCTACCACTATTATAAATTACTTCAAAATTTGTAAAAACAGTATGGTGTAAGAAGCTGCAGAGGTAAAGGCTTTATCCATTTCCATCTTTAATGGCTAGATTGAAAATCATCACTTGTGTCATTGAGAGGCAACCGTGGAAGACAAATTGCAGCTTTGTACTTCTTAGTACCTTAACAAAATTCAGAACATAAGATGCCAGTGGTATTTCTTGGTTTGTTATGAAAACTTTTATGTGATTATGCTTTCTCTGCCTGTGTTGCTATATAAATGTAAGTGGTGACTTTTGTGTATGTCGTTCTGTCAGTTCCATTCCAATAATATTTGGTTTGATTGTCCAATCTCAAGCAACTTCACAGAGCACAATCTAACATATTTAAATTCCCAAGATTTTCATGAAAAATGTGACTAGGTAAAGGAAAGAGATTTTTCAAACCTTCTTTGGTGTCAGAAAAATATAGTGTGGTTTCACCATTGTAAAATATCAGATAACCTAGTAGGACAGATAAATTAGGAATAATATAACCAATGCAATATGTTTCATTTGCAGTATGATACCAGATTCGTCTGTTTAATTTCTTCCCCTTCTGTGAAATCTTAGGTGCAAATCTGACATTTTTGTTCAGTCAGGATATTAAATGTCTCTTTCATCCTTTTGCCTTCCCTCAGTTGTGGATTCTCTGGAGTCTAGTAAGAATTAAACTCTACCTACAGTCTTAGTTTATTCTGGTTTAAAACCCAAGCAGCCATAAGAAAAAGTTCCATGGAAAATTAAGTTTTATTAGTGCTTTTGCTCATAAAATTGTTTCACGTTGTACTAATCATTAAAAGAATGCTGATCAGAGAATAAGCTAACTCTGATCCAAAGAAAATAATACACATAACTGCTGTTCTGAAAAATGTTTCATGAATATCATTGCTAATTCTTACTCATTTTTCCTTTTCAGATGAAGCAAATCGGTCACGATGGCTACAACCCCACCTCTGTAGCTGAATGGCTTGATTCTATTGAACTGGGTGACTATACCAAATCCTTTCTAATTAATGGCTATACGTCAATGGACCTCGTGAAAAAAATCTGGGAGATTGAATTAATTAATGTAAGTTAATCAGTTTATAGCAGTAGCTCTTCCTAAATCCATGTCCTAAATACTTGTCTTTACATATCAAAGAGAGAGCACAAATGCAAGTTATAGTCCAAATTCTGTCATCAAGTACTCTTAATGATTATAGCTTTCACACCTATATGTGAGATGACTGTACCTTTTGCTTCCATTTTCTTTGCCATTGTCTTTAGCAAGGTATTCAGTGAGCATGATTGTGTCTGCCTTCAGGATGCTGAATGACATTTATAAACATCATAAATCTTGGCTTTTAAAGTGCCTAGCAACAGAACTTCTTTTCTGTTAGTATCTTGTAAAGATACTAAGTTTGCTTTTTCCACATACTCTGATTAAAGTATACATAAAATAAGAAAACCTTAAATACAGTTAATAAGTTATGCTAAAGGAACAAAATGAATTTTTTAATTATCATTATTTATGCAAACCTGTTAAATTAGATGCCCACATATGGGCAACCATAACATTAATGTGGACTGCACTGCAGAGTCATTTGCAAAAACATGAAGTTTGTACTGTTGCGATGGAGACTTTAACACTACAGCTTTGCCAGTTAAATTTGTGTAAGTTATGTGTCTGAAACTGAGTGGTTTCCTTTTGTAAAAGACAGATGACTATAGATTTGGATCTGCTGTAACTTTTGAAACCAACAGTATCACCAGTTTATCTGAACTTAAGGCAATTCCTACATGGAGAAAAGCCCAATATCATATTTTATTGGCTCTTCACAGACAAAAGGCTGTGCCCTTCCTTCCAATGAGGAGATACTACATCTGTGCCTCTAATTAGTCTAACTCCCAGAACAGTCAAAGGGCTACCAGTAATCACAGGCAATCAAGCATAAGATAGAGCAGCTGATATAACTTCATACTATGAAACAGTTCCTACTGTATTCTAGGCTGGATAAATGGAGAACATGGTTATGGTGCAAAGCCATGTTTCGACACAGTAACTGGTCTATGAGACACAAGCAGGTATAGCCCAAAACTAGATAACATCTAAATAAAAGGGAAAAAGTAAATTAAAATAATGAGATATTTCATATTAATTGAAAAACAAAACTGTTGCACATCAGAATTTCTTTTGTAATTTCTTTTCTTGCTGTCACATTACAATTAATTTTAAGTAGCACAAAAATGTAGAGTAAGAGTAAAGACCAAACCCTGCCATACATCTTATGATTGTTGCATTCATTGTATGTTGTACGTGTATAATTGAAGTCAGGATATGAGTGATACTATTATTGGTGTCTGCTGCTAAGCTATTTGTAACTGTGATTTTTTGTCTAAGTGGCTGGAATTCTAATAAGAACTGCAGACCTTTTGCTCCAGAAGCTAATACAGATCAACAACCAGCACTGAGTTGAAAAAAGTGGAAGACTCTGTTCACATCTTCTGCAACTTAGTTTTGTATCTCAAACATTTTGCCATAATCAATTCAGAAACAAATTACCCTTTAGCTCCACCAAGTGGATCATTAAAACCTCATTAAAGGCTTGCGGTGTGATTCCAAACTTGCTTAAACTGATGAATACGGAAGTACCTGTACTGAAGTTAACAGGAATACATACACTTCTGTAAAATTAGTATATACCAGACTTTCTAATTTTAAAGCTTAATCTCATGTACTTTCTGAAGGCCTATACTTCTTGGGAAAACTCCCCCTTCTGCCATGAGTTTAAAGAAGCTGTTAAACAGCTAAGTATTTATATAGATATAGATACCTATAGAGATAAATATTTCTTCTGCTTTATACAGTATTGGATTATGTTATTCAAGAGCATGGTAAATAAAACAGTTTAGCATTCTCAGAATTTCTATTCTAGGCCAGTCAGAACACATCTGATTCTCTCCAATCAGTAGTAGCTACCTGTAATGATATCATGTTCACTGAGAAAATCTGTAGCTTAGAAAAGTATTTACCATTATTTTTCTGATTCAGTTGTGGGGAATCTTTCAGAAATGGACAAGAAATTGGTTTGAAGCATTGTGCAGTCTGGCAGAACAAGATACTTATCTCTGGCCGGCAGATTTGCTGTCTGAAATTGGTTTCAAAGGTCTCACTTCCCTTTCAGGTGACGGTAAACAAGACTTTGTTACAGGAAGTTTTCATAAAGGAATGTATAAAGGTCAAAGCCACTAACTCTGGAATAAGACTCCTGACTTGTGAAGGTCAGAATCCAGGCACTTGAAAAATAAGAGAATAAACAGACTCAGCATACTGAAAAGAATTCAGAGTACCCTTGGTTTGGTGGCTCTTGGCGCTTAAGTTGTAGAAGGAAGAAGAAGTTTCATTTCCACTGATGCCAAATACTCAATAAAAGTTATCAAGTGCTACAGATATGATAACCCTTTCATTTTAGCCATCAGTCTAAACAGTGAATTTAACATAAAAGCCATTCCTGCTTTGGTGTAAGGAACCCCTTATTTTGTATTTGGCGCTTCTTTCCATTAAGCCATTGGGAAATCATCCATAGCTTATGGAGGGGTAGAAACAGATCTGAAGGTGGAGATAATACCATCTGTGAGGTAAACTAGCATAGAATCATAGAATCGTCAGAGTTGGAAGGGACCTTAAAGATCATCTAGCTCCAACCCCTAACTGAAAAAGGACAGAGGACAGAAAAGAACATTGAATTTTTCACAAGCCCTTTTTTCATCTTCAAAAATGAAAAATCCTTTGTTAGCTTCTTTCTACACTTTTTGTGATCATAAACTCACATGCCTGTGCATGAGATTCATGAAGTTTTAATTTTTTTTCCTAGATCTAAACTAGCAGTAAGGCTGTCCTTTATCTTAATGCACCTCAATATACTATTGTGAGTTTTACTTTATCATATACCTCTGAACTTCTATGTGTGATGTTGACCAAGATTTTTTTTTTTTCTGCTTTGGGGCATAAATCTATTCAAATGAGTTATTAAACTGTTCATTTTTTGAAAGACAGAAAGAAGAAAGCATATTCTGAAAGCGTCAAATAAAGCTGACCTCCCTAAATTCCCCTTACAAAGGATGGCAAAATAAAGGATCATCCAGAAGACAGTTAAGGGTGGTTAAATTATTTTTAATTGCCTGAATTGCTTCCTAAGAGAACATCCCTCCCTACTCCATACACAGATGCTAAGATTAGCTTTAGTACAAGTGTTTGATTTTCTTGAAGGTAGGAAAGCTCCTCAGAGGGACCTTGACAGGGTGGATCAATAGGCCAAGGCCAATTGTATGAGATTCAACAAGGTCAAGTGCCAGGTGAAAATGAGCCAGCAGTGTGCCCAGATGGCCAAAAAGGCCAACAACATTCTGGCTTGTATCTGAAATAGTGTGGCCAACAGGACTAGAGAGGCGATTGTCCCCCTGTACTCAGCTGCATCTCAAATACTGTGTCCTGTTTTGGGGCCTTAACTACAAGAAGGACATTGAGGCACTGGAGCATGTCCAAAGAAGGGCAGTGAAGCTGGTAAAGCATCTAGAATACAGGTCTTATGGGAAGCAGCTGTAAGAACTGGGGCTGCTTAGCATAGAATCATAGAATGGCTCAGGTTGAAAGGGACCATAAAGATCATCTAGTTCCAACCCCCCTGCCATAGGCAAGGATGCCACGTGCACTAGACCAGGTCATCCAAGGCCACATCCAGCCTGGCCTTAAACACTTCCAGGGATGGGGCCTCCACAACCTCTCTGGGCAACCTGTTCCAGTGCCTCACCACCCTTTGGGTAAAGAACCCCCTTCTAATCTCCAGCCTAAATTTCCCCTCCTTCAGCTTGTAGCCATTCCCTTGTGTCCTATTGCAACCAGACCAGGAGAAAAGTCTCTCTCCTTCTGCCTTATAATCCCCTTTCAGGTACCGAAAGGCTGCTATAAGGTCCCCTCTAAGCCTTCTCTTCTCCAGGCTGAACAACCCCAATTCCTTCAGGCTGTCCTCGTAGGGGAGGTGCTCCAGTCCTTTGATCATCTTTGTGGCCCTCCTCTGGACCCGCTCCAAGAGGTCCACATCTTTTTTATGCTGAGGAGCCCAGAACTGTACACAGTACTCCAGATGGGGCCTTACGAGGGCAGAATAGAGAGGCAGAATCACCTCCTTAGACCTGCTGGTCATGCCTCTCCTGATGCATCCCAGGACACGGTTAGCCTTCTGAGCTGCAAGTGCACATTGCCGGCTCATGTCCAGCTTTTCGTCTATCATGACCCCCAAGTCCTTCTCTGCACGGCTGTTCTCAACGAGTTCTTCTCCCAGCCTATACTCATATCTTGGGTTGCTCCTACCCAGATGCAGGACCTTACACTTGGACTTGTTGAATTTCATTTGATTCTCACAGGCCCACTTTTCAAGCCTGTCCAGGTCCCTCTGGATGGCATCTCGCCCCTCTGGCGTGTCAACCACACCACTCAGCTTAGTGTCGTCTGCGAACTTGCTGAGGGTGCACTCAATACCTCTGTCCAAGTCATTAATAAAGACATTGAAGAGCACTGGTCCCAAGACAGAACCCTGAGGGACACCACTCGTCACCGGCCTCCACCTAGACAAGGAGCCATTGACCACAACTCTCTGACTGCGTCCATCCAGCCAGTTTCTTATCCACTGGATGGTCCACCCATCAAATCCATATCTCTTCAATTTTGAGATAAGGATGTCATGCAGAACTGTATCAAAGGCTTTACAAAAGTCGAGGCAGATGACATCAGTCAGCCTTCCTTCATCAACCATTGCAGTCACTCCATCAAAGAAGTCTATCAGGTTGGTCAGGCACGACTTGCCCTTAGTGAATCCATGTTGGCTTCTTTGAATCACCTCTTTGTCTTGCATGTGCCTTACCATCACTTCCATGACAATGCACTCCATGATCTTCCCAGGCACAGAGGTGAGGCTCACCGGCCTATAGTTCCCTGGGTCTTCCTTTCTACCCTTTTTAAAAATGAGGGTGATGTTACCCTTCCTCCAAGTCACTCGGGACTTCACCTGACCTCCACGACTTGTCAAATATGATGGAGAGTGGGCCTGCAACTACATCAGCATGGAGGAAAGGAAGCTGAGGGGAGACCTTGCCACTGTCTACAACTATGTGAAAGGTGCTTGTAGCAAGGTGGGGGTTCTTCTGTTCTTTCAAGTAACAAGCAATAGGAAAAGAGGAAACAGCCTCAGGTTGTACAAAGGAAGGTTTAGATTGGATATTAGGAACTATTTCTTCACTGAAAAAATTCTCAAGCACTGGAACAAGCTGCCCAGGGAAGTGGTTGAATCACCAGCCCTGGAGTTATTTAAAAAATGTGTAGCTGTGGGGCTTTCAGACACAATTTAGTCAGGGCCTTGGCAAAGCTATTGTAAAGGTTGGACTCAATGATCTTATGGGTCTTCTTCAACCTAAATGATTCTATGATTAAGTTAACCTTTGTGAGTTAACCCTTTCTCCTGTAGGACACTGGAATGATCAGAGCTTTGAATCCTCTTACTTTTTTAAAAAGAACAGTTCTCATGCCATTTCCAACACTGTTTTACCATCCTTGGAAGTTACTGTTTAGGCAAGCATATTTAAAAAGAACTGTGAGAAGAATGTCAAACGTATGAGAGAGGGAGAAGGTCTGAAACACTAGTGGTAAAAACCATATTTCCTCAGCTTCTCTGGTTCTCCTGTTACCTTACTGGCATTAAGAAACAAATTTAATATTCAGCTTCCTGCAAATTAGTCCAGCAAGGTAATGTCTACTCTAACATAATTTGCTAGTTTTTTCAGACTTTTATGTATACATACATAGTGTGCATGTGTTTCTTCAAGCACAAATACTTAAAGCATTTGAATCAGAGTCATTTCAAGTGTTATTCACTTTTGCTCTTGCAAGCTCCTACCAGAATTCTCAGTCCATTTTCAACAAACCAGACTTTGAATTTAGATTTTGTTTCACTAATTCGTCTGTCATTTAGACCAAGAATTTTCCCAGATACCTTGGCTTCATTATTTTCTCAGGTGTGTTGTTACTGGAAAACATTGCTGCAATTTCCTTATCCTGGAATTGTAAGTATTCAGAGTATGTCCTCCCAGCATTAACTTTCCCAACACTTCTGGTTTTGTGTCCCGGGTTTCTTGGCTCATCAGAGAGGTCAGATTCTGTACCCAGATTCAGATATCATTTATTCAATGCTGTAGCTTTGTGGAAGTTTTCTGAAATATATATAATGTGCTGAAAAAACTCCATTATCTTCTGAAATCCCCTATCCCATCTAAAGTGTGCACCTGTGCTTTAAAGGATAAATGCTCCTCTATATGACTAATCGTATTAATCTTGTCTGTTGTTCTGGATTACTTACGTAACCCTCCTCCTCAGGGAGTCACTCTCTACAGGGAACTTTTACCAAAAAGATTCTTCAGGTAAGATATAAACAGCTTAAAATGACAAAGCAAGTTATTTATCGTCTAACACACACAATACATTGTAGGATTAATGAACTAGGTATTAAATCAACCCCCACCAAATGAGTCACTAGATCTAATAGCTAAGTAGTCATCACAGGTAGGAGAGGGCTGGCCTCTGTTGCTCCCTGAAACAGACTGATCCATGATGTTGCTGAGTTGCTGTCTTCTGATTTCTCTTTTTCCTTGGGATTTTATACATTTTCATGTGAGTGGTGTTATCCTTGAATCCTTTAAGTTGCCCCGTCTCAACAATCTTACTTGTGCCTGCATCTTTACCTTTATCTCACATGCTTCCAGCCTGAGCACTCTCTCACAGCTCCTTCTCACACCCTAGCAATTTTCTCAAAAGAAAACCGAGAACAGTTGCACAGCTGTGCTCTACTGAAAGTAGGCTTTGCTTCACAGATAGCTGAACTCCTGGGAGGAGGGTTACATGTAAGTGGCCTGGTTTATATTTCTTCTCAATTAGTTCATCCTACACTGTAAGCTTCTATTTTTGTACATCCATCTTTCATATGGATGATTCAGTTTTGTCTTCTGTAAAATTAACATTTACCGAATGGTTTGTTAAACTGAATTACTGTCCAGACTTTGAGATTTCAGGGAAGTGTTCTTGATAGTCTCTCACAAGTTGCATTCCTGGTTTACATTATGGTACAATGATTGCTGTTCAGGATCACATCGAAGACACTAGAGAGAGAAAATAGCTACCAATGGACTGCTTTCCACTACTTTATAACAAAATACTTCGATCATCCATAACATGACTGATAAGTTGCACAATTTAATTTAATTATATACTGTGTGAAAAAGTGATTCTTTAGTTTTATTTAAAGCTGCTACATGATCATTTTGCTGCAGCCCACTAGGTTTTGTACTGTAGGAATGAAAGACAAAGAAAATGGCCATACTGAAACAGATCAAAGACTAAACCTAACCTAACCATTGTGCTGTCTATAAAAGTGTCTATAAATAGACAACCAGAGAAGGCTACATGGATAGGACAAACATATTATAAATTACCTGCATAACATTCTTCTAGTCAGTAACAATTTTCAGCTCAGGGACTTCTGGAATTGGGCCAGTCCTTCCCAAACGGTCCTTGTCTTTGTTATCTCAGATAAGTTATTATCATTGTCAAGTTTTGTGATCTTACTGCTAGTTCTTTTTCCTATGGAATTTGTAAATATACTGAACAGCAAAGGTCCATTCACATATCTCTTCAGTAATTCACTAAGAACCTTCTTTCACCCTGAAAACTGCATTTTCTCCTACAGTTTCCTATTTTAACCAGGTATTTGTCCATATATACCCCCTCTTTTGGCTTCATGCTGTTTGAGGCTTTTTTCCTTAAAAGCATTTTGAGTGACTTCATCAAAAGACTTTGGGAATCCAGACAAACAGGAAAATCAAACAGATCATCACCTTCTCTACATATTTTTTGACTGTTTCAAAGAACACAAATAGGCTTTTTAAGATATGAAGTGTCTTTACATGTAGTCAGTTTAACTGTTCCTGGTTGTATTTAACCAGTGTCCACTACTAGTACACATCATTAAATTCCTAGGACAGGCTTAGATGCCAGTATTTCCATGAATCTTCCATGAAACTCTCTTCAAAAATTGGCATCAATTCTGTAACTCTGCAGTCCTCACATAACAAGAAAGGTTTAGGGGAAAAGTTACAAATCATTGCTTGTAATTCAGCAAGTTCATTCTTGAAATCCTTCTCTATTTGTCTTTTCTGTGCTGCAGTTCATTTTACACACTTCCATCATTTCTCCTTTCAGCCATCTCATTTGCAGACTGAAGAGTTAGTCTTAGTCCATTTAGCCATTTCATACTTCCAGAACTCCCTGTTCTGTGTCTTTCTAGTCCTTTCCTTTTACGCAGAATGAGCTTGAGCCTATAGCTCTAAGTAATAGAAATCATTGTATTGAACTTAGTTCTTGAAGCTCTCATGAAGCCTTAATCTACTAGTACACTTACAGTGTCAGTACAACTTATAGTCTCTGCTTAAGGAACTTCAAAATAGATCACATATTGCATTCCGATTCCTTGACCAGGCGCGTATCTCATTTAGCAGCTTTCTCATCTACTCCAGCAAAGCAGGTAGCAACTCCACTGCTTGTATAGGTAATACACACCAAATGGATGGATTTTTTACAGTGTTCACTTGACAGTTTAACTTCCCATGCTCTATAGCTTGCTTTTTTCTTAGGAGGGCTGTCCTTTGGGTTCTATTTGCCAATTACTCAGTGACTCTTCTTCTCTTGATATTACTTAATTTCCCAAGTGTACCACTCAGCAGAGGCAGTTTTTGAAGAGGGATGAAACGTTTCATCTCAATAACATATTCTCAGATATTGCAACTGCAGATCTACAATTCTTGTTCCTTTTCCTCCCTACCTCATAGCTCTGTGCTAGATTTCAGATCATTGAAAAAAAATAGGTGTGCTTGGAGCCACAGTCTTTTCTGATCTCCCAGAGGCACTGCTGACTGATAAAGATACCTATAGTTCTTCCTGTGGTTCCTTTCTAAATGGCACCAACAATTTTGATAATTAGAAGAGCTTTCAAGAACATGAGTCTGCATTAGCAATAGGCTAAGTTATTAAGTATTTTATTATTAAAAATAACTTCTATAGTTCTTGAGTTTAGAAAATTCTCTGTATGACTTTTTCTTTGTTCACTCTTTCCAAATGTTCAGGAGCATATTGTTAGTGTACTTGATTAAGGAAATACTTGAAGTTAATTTAGGTAAGCCAATACTTTTTAAACATCTATGCACACGCATGTATGTATGTATTTATATATGAATGTATATAATTGAAAGTAAAGATTCTCCAGCAAGTTAAATGATGGACTGTCAACTTCAAATGCAAGTCCCACTCCTCTAGAAACAACCATGTTGATGTACTGGTGCAAAACCAGAAGTCTTGTATTTCAAAGTTTCTGGATAGCATAAAACGCTTGAAATCTCTCTGACATCATGCAAAAACTAACGTGCCTGTTGTAGTTATCTTTCTCTTTTGCAAGAATGAAATACTTACCAATTGCAATCATACAGTAAATTAATTAAATTGGATCTTACATTTGAAAATTATTCTTCTCTCAGATTCTCTCTGCTTTGAATACTGGTAGCATTTGCATCAGTCGCTCAATTCCTAAATGATTGTGGATGTTACTGATCATTTAGAAACTGTTGTTATGTCGTAGTACTGCAGTGACTGTTTCTAGAAATCTTGTTGGAAGCTTTTTGTCCTCAACAAATCCATGTGCCAGTATTGTAATTTCATAACATATTTAACTCTTATGTACAGTTTCTGCATGTAAAATTTTGCATAGGTAATGATCTCATAGCCTTTGAATGATTTCATATGCAAAATTCCATCTGTTCCTGATAGTAACACAAAAAGATCAGGAGATGACATAAACTATGGAAATTTCTTCAGACCATCCACTGTTTACCTCTTCCCACTCCCACCCTGGATCATGACAGTGCTCAAACTCAGAAGTGGGGGGAAAAACATTTCTTTTAGTTCAAATACAATGCTCTATTCAGTTACAGTACAATCTGGTAAAGAGAAAGCATTTGTACTGTGAACATTTTCATGCATTGATCTTTTGGCACTGTGGTGATTCTTTTGCAATCTAATCTATCTGGTTTCATTTTGCACTAGAGGTTATTTAAATAGGAGACATTATATAAGTACTTTGAAATAATTTCCTTAATTCTATACTTATATTTCCTTACATTATATTATGGCAAGAATAAAAAGTTACTGTTTTCTGATTAAAAAGTTATAGTAAAATAACTAGGTTTAATCAGTAAATCTAGCCATTGAAATGCTCAGATTTCTCTTAAGAAGTTTCCCATTTCCTGCATTTATTTTTAAATGTTAAGGATTTTAGTCCTATCAAAATGGTATAATTTTTTAACAGTCACTTTTACCTCTTTTCTGAGGCAAATCTTTGATCTTAAAAATTAGAGAGCTTTTTTTCCTTCTCTCTTTTTTCCTTTCCCTCCGCCCCACACTCTCTTCAAAACAAATTATAATCAAGTAGTGATTGGCAGCAATTTTTAGCACTAATAATCAAAGCTGAGCAATTTTAGCACCTATTGTGTTCTATCTGCAGGATCATTTTCTTGTCCTGTAACACACTAGGTAGTACAAATGATTGATTTACAGTGCAGGATAATTTTTTTATTAAAGCAACGTATTCTGCCTAGTGCCAGAAAGGGTACTGTCTCTGAAGTATCCTAACAAAATGTCCCTCCATTCAGGCAGCAAATAAATTGCCTTCTCATCTGATTTTCTGTCTAAAATCTTAGTGTTCTATAAGAAGATTCACATTTCAAGTTTCAGAATATGATCTCCTTTCCAGGCAGCAAAGCACAAGCAGCCCAATCCAAGGCTTTGTATTCCCTTTAAAAAAACTAGAAAATATCATCTCCTTCCAGCCCACAAGTTCTCTACAAAAACAGATAAAATAAGTAATCACTAAATATTTTGTTGTCCTAGGCAACAACTTGTTCTGCCTTCAGTAGCTTAGAAGAGCTCTGGATAAAGAGTTACATTTTACCAGCTTAACCTTTTCAGTGTTGGTGAGCCAGCAAGAAAATTGTATTTCTGTTTTAAAATAACATCCTTTTTCAGATCCTTTAATATGATGTCATTTCAGACATTTTAGACACAACCTATTTTGAATTCGACCTCCCAAATGTGCAGTCTTAGGATAGCATCCTTCATTAAAATAACAATTGTGGATTGTAGTAAAAGATAGTCAATCTAAAGTAATTTCACTATGAATATTTAAATTTTATTTTCTAGACAATATTTTTTCTAGTTTACTTGTTTCAAATGTTTGATTTTGCTCCCCCCAAAACCAACCTCTCCTACTTCTAGCTTATAACATTTTAAAACATTATGTTGATTGAAAGTCAATGTAAAATACTTCACATTTGTGGTAGATAAAAGCAAACAAGAACATAGTGATCTTAATATTATAATGCAATACTTCTGCCTTTACTATGAAGGAATTTGCAGTGATAAAAATCATAACGAAGTCTGACTTCTGTGCCAGGAAAGCTGATGGAGCAGATCATCCTGAGTACGCTTCTGCAGCACTTGCAGAGCGGCCAGAGGATCGGGTCCACTCAGCATGGCTTCGCGAAAGGCAGGTCCTGTCTGACTAACGTGATCTCCTTCTATGATGGGGTAACCCGCTTATTAGATGAAGGAAGGGCTGTGGATGTTGTCTACCTTGACTTTAGCAAGGCGTTTGACACAGTTTCCCACAGCATTCTCCTTGAGAAACTGGCTGCTCATGGCTTGGATGAGCACACCCTTGGCTGGATCAAAAACTGGTTGGATGGCCGAGTCCAGAGGGTTGTGCTCAATGGAGTCAAGTCTGGTTGGCGGCCGGTCACGAGTGGTGTCCCTCAGGGGTCAGTGCTGGGGCCTCTCCTGTTCAACATCATTATTGATGACTTGGATGAGGGGATAGAGTGCACCCTTAGTAAGTTTGCAGATGACACTAAGCTGGGTGGGAGTGTCGATCTGCTTGAGGGTAGGCAGGCTCTGCAGAGGGACCTAGATAGGCTGGATAGATGGGCAGAGACCAATGGGATGAGTTTTAATAAGGCTAAATGTAAAGTCCTGCATTTTGGGCGTAACAACCCCCAGCAGCGCTACAGGCTCGGGAAGGTGTGGCTGGAGAGCTCCCCAGCAGAGAAGGACCTGGGGGTGCTGATTGACGGCCGGCTGAACATGAGTCAGCAGTGTGCCCAGGTGGCTAAGAAGGCCAATGGCATCCTGGCTTGCATCAGGAATAGTGTGACCAGTAGGAGCAGGGAGGTGATCTTGCCACTGTACATGGCACTGGTGAGGCCACACCTCGAGTACTGTGTGCAGTTTTGGGCACCACAGTTTAGGAAGGACATTGAGCTACTAGAGAGGGTGCAGAGAAGGGCAACTAAGCTGGTCAGGGGTCTGGAAAACAGGCCTTATGAGGAGGGGCTTAGGGAGCTGGGGTTGTTTAGCCTGGAGAAGAGGAGGCTGAGGGGAGACCTTATCGCTCTCTTCAGCTACTTGAAAGAGCATTCTAGGGAGACGGGTGTTGGCCTCTTCTCCCTTGTGACTAGTGACAGGACTAGAGGGAATGGGCTTAAGCTGAGCCAGGGTAGGTTTAGATTAGATATTAGGAAGAATTTCTTTACTGAAAGAGTGGTTAGATATTGGAATAGGCTGCCCAGGGAGGTGGTGGAGTCCCCATCCCTGGAGGTTTTTAAGAAGAGGATAGATGTGTTTCTTCAGGGGATGATTTAGGGGTAAGAGTAGTGTAGGGCTATTGGTTGGACTAGATGATCTTGAGGGTCCTTTCCAACCATAATGATTCTGTGATTCTGTATGTCCCCAGTTTGCAAAGAAGTAAAGCTGCAGAATTTATTACATAATATTTTCAAGGACTGCAATACTATTTTGATGCTTTTAAAAGAACACTGGTTTTCTACCAGCTCTCTCATTCAGCAGTGTGCAAAGGAGAAATAATTCCTCTTTAAAGTGTTTTAGAATCTTTTTTTCCCCCTGTTTCTTAAATTGCTTTATATGATATTGTGAGGAGTTGATATTTCCCAAACAAATTCTCAAAAGAGTGTATGGGATCTTGACTAGCATTATTTGTCTCCTGTTCACAGCTGGTTTTGTAGTTAAAGATGACTGCATGGCAGTCATTTTAGTTATAAGGACATCGAAGATCAGAAACATTTTTGAAACATTCTCCCTGTACAGCAAATTTTGTTAACACTCTCAAGTGTAAGAGCAAGTGCAGTGGTGTGCCATATAGACCTATCAAAGTGATTAATGTGCCAGAAATGGAACAGCAGTATTATCCTGGATCTTCTGCCTGTTTCTCCCTCCACACATTGTTCAGAGCTAGCTTGGATGTCCCTGCAATCCATTGCATTTGTATCATAAAGACACAGTCCTCGATTTCAAAAAAGAGTGAAAAGGATTATAGCATGATTATTAATACAAGTAAGGTCAAAATTTTTAGTACAATAAAGATGAAGGCAAGGGAACTATTCACTTCTCTATTAAAGGCTCTATATGCAGCCTAAAGCCAACAAAGCTTGGATCCTTAAATTCATCTAGGATTTTGTCCTTTGTTGTCTGAAAGGAACAATGTTTCAGTCATTTTCCACAAAAGGCAATTCAAAGTTCTAATAGCTGGTGATGCTGAGAAACCTTTCATCTTCAGTCTGTATCATTTCAAAATCACATATCATTATCTCTAGTTATCAGCTTTCTACAGATGTAAATAACACATTGGCAGCCAGTGTTTACACACTCAAAACAGTTATTGACAGGTATTTGTGATCCCTTTCATAATGATCAAGTCATTGCAAAGTTATGTACATTTAACTCCTACCTCAGTTTGTACTTTTTTATTCATTGCTTATTTTAAAAATAATTATTTTTAAAAATGTTCTTCATATCATGTTTTTCATATCCAAAAGTAGTATGTTCTGTGGATTTGAATTCACTGCCATTTTTTGAAAAAGAATTTGAGAAAATGCAGTTACATGTTGATATGTGCATTGCTATCCAAAATGGTATTCAGATAATGAATTACAATATGCTTTTTGCAAATCTGTTACTCTTTTAATAGAAAGAGATCTTTCTTTTATGGGGTTCAAAACAGAAAGTCAGTTTCAAAATCTCTTTCAATGTTTTATCTGTGTTTTTTCATCAAGGTGTTAAGCACCTGATTCAGATATAGTAACAACAGAAGATACTGAGGCAGAGATGGGGGGGCGGGGAGGAGGAGATAAAAAATTAGACCTTACTTTTGTTCACGTATTGAAAGCTGCATCAAAACCTGCCTGAGCCAGAGTCAGGTTCCATGAACACACTCATCAGGAAAGGAGATACCTCAGTTTTCCAAATAGCAATTTTTATCACTCTGGAGGAGTCAGCCCAAGCTCCTGGCCAATCTTATTTTCTCAGGGTCTAGATTCCATGCTACCTTTTAAAGCAACAAATTCAATAATAATATTGGGTAGTTGCAGATGAGCTTCTAATAACTGTCTGGCAGTCTTTATCATCAAAATGATTTTCTCATCATCCTGCCTTCCATGCATGATCTACTTGAAGATGGAAAACACAGCCATAATGTTTTCCTTTAAAATAATTACCCCTCCAGTAAGCCACAAAGAAATGAATATGCACTCTCATGCATACGTAAACCAACATAATAAGAATTATACAGAGCTAAGTATTTTAAACGTTTTTGTTCCCACATGCAATATGGTTCCACTGTGTTTTCAGTGGGTGTAACCAAACACAAGGTAGCTTGTGCTTCCTGTCTTATGAGTTAAATCTGTGAAAGATTTATATAAGCAATAGATAAGCATGAAAGCCATAGTCCAAGAGGATGGATGGCAAAACACCAGGCTAGTTCATAAATTTACATTTTTAAAGAGTAGTGATAGATCTACACTCCTTCTTTTGAAGAAAATGAGCATCAACTTGCAAGCTGAAATTGTTATTCCTACCTGCTTTTAATAGCAAAGTTCACAGTAGCACTAGTACATGAATCACAGAATGTTAGGAGTTGGAAGAGACCTCGAAAGATCATCTAGTCCAAACCCCCTACCAGAGCAGGATTCCCTAGACCAGGACATCCACCAAAAAAGTTCATTATCTCAGGTTACATGCTCTGATCTGTGAACATTTTTTTTGTTAATTTGTGGCTCCCTGGGAAGCAGAAGCATAAGACATGACTTAATGTGAGAGAAAAGGGGGGAAAAAAATTACAGAAGTTTAATATGCCTCTAAGCATATGGAGTGCTGGGTTTGGAAATTCACTAGAACTGAAGCGTGGGAAAGAGGAAACAGAACTGAGGAGAGAGAGTAGTAAATGAGGGAGTTATATGCAAGGATGAGATGTCAAGAGTGAGAAACAACTGCCATTAGATGCTAATGGGCTTAGCAAGAAAGACTGCAAATAAATAATGAAGTAACATACAGAGAGTATATAAGTATCATATAAAACAGAAAAAGATAAAGTCCTGTATGTCTATCTGAAATGTAAACAAATGACTATACAGCTATATAGACAGTTTCAAATATTCAAAATTATTTTCACAGTTAGGTTTTCTATGTCTTCCTTTAATCTTCAAATTAGCTAGCTGGCTCTTTGTGGCAGTGAGTCATCTTCATGGATTGATAAAGAGCTGCTAGAACAGTGATCTAAATTTACAGTTTCTCTTGGTAGTTTTAGTGCCCTTGCTAATAAACAATTACAGGATATCAAAGTAATGATTTACAGAAAATGTGAAAGATGACCATGTCTTATGTATTATAGAAGAAATAAAACACTGGATTGTGTTTCAGGTAAGCAGATTTGTGTCAAGAACACCTTGATGTGAGAAAGATTTTCAGAAAGGTTCTTTGAAGCTGTTTCATTTAAGCTAAGGTTCTGAGCAAAATATTTTCCTAGGGATTTTGTTATAATGTACTTCAGTTTTTCACCATAAGATTTCTCATGGTCTCTGGAATTCAGATAAAGAGGAGAAGCAAACTGGCTGCTATCTGCTCTGCATTTCCACAGGGATTTAACACAGATTATTTCAATGTCAAGGATAAAACCCCCTCACTATTTTGTAGGAGATGCTGTTAAGCAAAATGGCTGAGATTTTATGTTTACTGCTGACAATTTGTTGCATTTCCATAAGCAACAGCATTTTAGGATTCCATTTGTGGGGGGCTTTTTCTCATAAGAATTTTTTTCTGTATAGCTATGCAATGAGCTACTGTATTTTTCTTCTGAGAATCCAGTAAAATATTGCTTATAATTCAGTACAGACCCATCAATATGGCAGTGGAGAATTTTATTTGGTCCTGAAACTGTTTGGTTTAACTGTGCATGAAGCAATTATCAAGACAGTAAATATACTTAAAGGGTCTGAAATATAAAATTTCTGATGGGAAAAATGTCAAGGTAGTTTTAAATGAATGAAGGAGTCAGAAATATGTTTACAGATACTGCAGAAATCTGTCATCAGAATCACAGCAGACGTAATTCTGGTTATTTGAAATCTTGTACTCTGATTCTATCTTTGCCATGTATTACTGATATCTTGCAAGTGGCAAAACTATTTAAAAAAAAAAAATCAGCCTTTCCCAGTTCTCTGTCAAAATGTAGGATGATGTGGTAAAGGAAATAGCTCTATATGACAAACCTTTTTACTGTATTGTAAGAGACATGAGCGTTACTGAAAATATTCATGGTCAGTTTTTATTAGCAATTAGTAAAATAATAATAAGAATGCAGCATGCTTTATTTCAGAAGCTAGCTGACACTTGGCTTTGAAAAATACCACATGGAATCCAGTCTTTTTATTGTTCAACTTGTTTTCTGCTTAATTTTTTTCTGCAAAGGGCAGTTTTGATAAAGATGTTTTGTAGCTCTGTTTGCTCTCACCGTGAATTTCCCACCTAAGTTCCTAATTCTGTGTATCTGACATGCTGAAAGAAGTTGTGTTGGTAGTTAAGGAACAAACACTGGTCAGACCAATGTTCATTCTGGGACATATTTGGGGGTGTTGTACCTTCAGTGCTTTCACCAAAGCCATCTTCCAAGCAGCTGAGAGCTTGGCTTGGCAATGTCATTGCATGTGTGTGCATGTGTGTCTTCTGTGTCTCCTCATAAAACTCACTGATATCGTAGTCATTGAAATTTATTTTTCAAAACCTATTTTTCAATTTTTTTAATTACATTTAAAAATCTAAAGCATGTAAAAGTATCATCTTGAAAATAAATGACATGTAGCTAGAGGATCACTTGACATTTCAGACAGTTGGAAAGAGTCATTAGTGTTTTCTTTGACCTGTACTGAACATGCTAGGTCATATTCTACTTTATTAGAATAGGAGGAACCTATGAAGGGATAAAATTTCAGTTGTTGACTATATCAGTGAAATTCATATTTACAGCTCAGACATAGTCATAGGAGATACATGTCTAGTTTTTTGCTGTAATCACTGAAGATATGCAGTCATTTCTTTGATATGATTCATCTTGTCTTGAAGCAAATTCTTAAATTACATCAAATGAGTCACGCCTTAAAGGTGTCTATTTCTTTCTGTTAAAGAGACCCTTATGTGAGTACTGAGGTCCCTATAGTGAATATTTTACATTCCATAAGATGAGTATCATTCTACATCTGAACATGGCTTTGTATAAAAGAAACATATAGTAGAAATTATTGACTTAGGGTGTGATATCTAGGAAAATAATAAGCTATAGTCAGAAAAAAAAATCGTCCCAGTATCAAAACTTTTGAGATGAAACCTGTTTCCCCTAGAAACATGCTTGTGGAAATGTACTGGAAAATCTTGGCATGTTCTGAGAAAGTTATTGTAGCACACCATCATATACCAACACATCTTATCATTAACAACCACTGGACATAGCAGACTGCTAAATACAGTCTACTCTTTAGGAACACCATGTACCAAATATCCAGGTTTTTTTCAGTCCTGAAACTATGTGCCTCCTTGATTTCTATGGCATTTGTATCATAAAACAGAACAACTTTTACCATATCTTTTTAAACCCACACTTTTATTTACTATCAAAAGAGTAGGCAAAGCAAATAATCTCATTTTTCTGACCTGACATTTTTGTATAAAAGTCTAGAATAATCCCATATAAAACAGATTTTTGAATTCTGTTTTTAAATTCCTGTGTGCTGTCCAGGATCTGTGTTTCATATTCAGGCAAGATAAGACCCTTTCAAACAGCACAGACCCTGACTTTCTAAAGGTTGTGCTCCTTACAGTTATGCCTATAGATTTGAACCTGTGTGCATTTCCTAAGGATAAATTTTATATAAGCTGATACTTTGTAAACTTCATTGCAAGGTAACAAAAAAGAATTCTGTGTTTGAGTGTTAAACCAAGCACTTGCTGAAAGCGTAGTTCTGTGTGTCTCCTAGATTCAGCTAATACTTCTGGTTTCTAGTTCAGACAGAAAACTTGTTCAAATATTTTTTCTAGTGTTCTCTTAGAAAATGTGTACATGTATGGAGAAGAAGGAATGAAATTTGATGATGCTTTCCTACTTACTGAAAACTGAACCACCAACTCCTGCCCATATTACTGAGATTAGGTTACAATACAAAAAAAGTTTTAGTATGTACTTACAGTTAGAAAAGTGCATGTTACAACAACATATTTTAAATTGCCTTTGATATTGCTGTGCATAATTTCTGTACAATTTTGCAGACATCATCAGAAAAATGCTAATATGTGCTTCTGAGAATTGAGAGAAGAATCAAAAAGCTAGGTAGTTGACAAAGCAAATTTGGAAGATATCAGTAAAAGAATTTCATACTGTTACCAATCCTGCTATGGAGTACAGAAGGGACATGACAGAACTTTATAGGTTTGAAAAGTAAAAACCAAAGTAATGTGTTCACATTTTTTAAACATAGGATTACTTGTAAAATAATTGAAGGAAAAAACTGTTCATGACATGGTAAGTGGGAAAACTCTCAGAATCAGCAGTGTAAACATCATCCTTTGATACATTTTAAGTATGTGGAAAGCAGTGTAGAATAGACCTGCATCACAGGAAGATGGGTCGGAAACCTAGTAGGAGTCTCTTCAGCCCTAACTTCTGTGATTCCGTGGTGATACCACACATTAGCTTTCCCATAGAGCAGCACATATGGCTATACTGCTTGCAAGATGGCATGTTAGAGTCGTTGTAATAAATGAAAATTCCACTAGGTGGTTCTGGTGCTCTTCTAACAAGGATTGAGGATGCTAGTGCACGGCTCTTCTATGGTCTTTTTGCTATATCGTCTTCCTAACTATTCTGAGTATGTCAGAATCCAAACAGTTATATTCTGAATGGTGGTATTAATAATATATTTCTTGATTAAGGATAAAATACCCTTTGTCAAATAAGACCAAAGTATGAGACTTGAATATTGTGAAGTTCCCTTTGTAGTTACTATTTTTCAGTTAAACTGCCAGAGCTATCTTTTACTTTGGCCTTCAAAACTACCTTCTTGAACTTCTAAACTTGAACTGTAATCACAATAGACTTGCAATTAGGTTTTTATGTGAGGTATCATCAATCTAGCAGAATTTTGAATGAATATGTCTATTGCATGTAAAACATTACTATAATCTAAGGTTGTATGTGACAACAGAGCATGAACAACTGTGCAGTCATTGGCACTTTCTTTTTGTATGGGCCGTTGCTTAAGGTGGGAGTGATTTAAACACGTCTCTGCTTTAGAGCTCCCCTATGGCCCCTGCAGCCACCCTTGAATTTTTGTAAAATTCAGCTTATACTTACCACCTCTTCCTTTTATAAATCCTCTGTTTCACAAATACCAATTAATTTTTCTCTTAGATGGCCTGAGACAAGTGACTTGAGATACGCAGCTTGCGTGTTCTCAGCTTGTATTCATCTCTAAAGGCTGCTGCTGCTATTTTGTGTCTGAAGAAAGGCCTTTGTGCCCAAATGCCTGTATCTCCCAAATGTTACAAATTTGGTCTAGGAAAACATGTAATTCATGACAAGTCTTGCCCTTTTGAGTAGGTTTAGGGTGTTTTGCTGGTTCTTCAAAAGTGTGTGTGTGTGTGTGTATATACATATACGTAAAAGAGCGTGATGAGTTTTTCCTTTTTTTTTGGCCATTTCATCTGTTTTGCTGTTACAAAGCTAATTATTTTTGCTACCATGGTACATGATATTAATTAATCCAAATATTTCTACAAATAGACTATAAGAACTCAGCTTCAGCAGTGTTTGCATTTTCCTAATATGCTAAAGAATGAATTTCATAGGAGTGTTCATGGGAGAAATTTACTGAATATTATGGAGAACAGATATGAGAAATTTCAAATCTGAATACCAGAAACCAAATTTTGATAATGAATTGTTTTTAAAATACTTCAGTATGTGTGCTTTAATATTTTTTTCTGGTGGACAAGTAGGCTCATATGCAGCAAATATAAGCCTATTGACAATAGCCCTGCTGAGCCATTAGAAATCCTTGGCAGACCCACAGAGGTCCAAAATGCAACACAAACTCCCACCAGGCCAGAAATGAAAGCTCAAACTGTGTTCTGCAGACTCCAGAATTTACCTGACATTAGTTTTCCAATTTAAATATTGAGTACTCAAAAGTAAGTCTTTTAAAAAGGCCCTGGATCAAATTTCACAAGAAGTAGGACACAAAAAGCAAGCACATTTTATAAACTCTTCCACTTCTTCTGCTCTTTCTAGCTCTTGGAAGAGTTTGGAAGAGTTTGTCCATTTTATGAATAGTTTGAATTACACAATCACTGCTAATTTGTGCCTGGGACATGCTTTTCTGAGCTTCTGCTTGTGCTGGTTTGTATCTAGGGTTTAATAGCACTCCTGTAATTAACACGATCACCATCTCCAGAACTTGTGGATACTTCTTCTACAGGTGATGTTTTTATTTCTTTAACCCACTGTTAAGAAAGCTTGTAAAATCAGGCTGTTGTTTTCATCTGCTTACCAGCTGTATTCATCTGATGCCACGCCACACAACCTGTGCAGGGAATTTAAACCAGTACAAAACCTACTTTACCAGAATAACCTTCTTACTTCTTTTCTTGGTAAGTGTAGAATGGTGATCTACTTCAGTCATTGAACAAGACTAGAATGAGAGGTATTTCCCTGTACACAAGGATCTCAAAAAACATCCAAATAACATTTTTCAAGAAGAGTAAACCAGTCTGAAAAGCATTGACATGTTTAAAAATGCTTTTATTTGGCTGGAGACATAAAAAGCTCCATCTTTCTATACAAATGGAGAAAGCACTTGAGGAAAATTCTTATCAGAAAAAGTGGTACATTTTTTCTAAAACTCATTTTTTTGTCTTGCCATAGCCAACCATCTGCATCAGAAGTATTGTAAAAATGCCACATAAAAATAGAGAATGAAACATGCAATGGACTGTGATTTATGTGATCCTTTCTGACCTCTGTTATTCTAGAAAAACATAAGACCACTTACAACTAGAAATTACAACACATAAATATGTATATGGAGAGAAATTTGTTCGCTTTGTAGCCAAGCATTTAGTGTAATGGAATTAAGCACGTTGTAGCCAATTCTAGGAGCAGGAATGCATGGATTTGCAAGACATTTCTGCCAGAGTTTGTTATCTAAGTTGGAACAGATGTGCCTTTGAAATGAAAAAAACCCACAAAATCAACAACAACAAAAAAACACACACAAAAGCCCAACAAACAAAAAACCCCAAACAATAAAAATGCACAACAACCTACTTAGCCTTTATGATTAAAACCAAAATCTCATGAGTTAACAACTAATGCATGTTATTCAAATATTTTGACCATGTTCCTTGACATGTCCAGGGGCTACCACTGTAACCAATACTAAGGTATTTGTGGGTGTGAAGAACAAGCAAGGAATACACTTTTTTTTTTTAATTTTTTTTTGTTTTATTTTTTTCCTAAGCATCACAATAGATGAGGCAACACTACTGTGCTTCAGTTCTGTTCACAAGTCCTACCATAAACAAAGGAGTGGAATATAATTTTAGAATTACATTATTAATGATCTACAATACTTATGTATTATGTGACAACAACATAATTTTCTGCCAACATTTGGAAGTTTCAAGTTTGTCTTACTCCTCAAGACAAAGAACACGGAGGTGAGTCCCGTTGGCACAAACAATTTTTTCATGTGGTTCATAATCAGTATTACCAGAATTGACCTCAAACTCAGAAGCCTGAAAGTGTATTTTTTCTCTTGGTATTTCAAAATCTATTTGATCTGAAATGGTGTTTTTCATTGTGCACTTTATTTCTAGCATAGCCACTTATGGTATGTTGTTCCTCAGGAGAACACATAAAATGATACGGATCAGCCTGGCAGATTTTAAATAGTCCTGGTGTGTTAAGAACCACATTAGCACGCTACTAGAGCCAGAAAATTTTGAAGGATGTTTTTTATTAGAATTCTGATTTCACACGTGTTTTGCAAAGCCATTATTGCATGCATTTCCATCAGGACCACCCAGAATATTACCTCTTAAATTCCGTATGAGCTTCTCTTATTCCTGATGGATTTGTACCAGCTGCAATAGTAAGCAAGCAACTGATACAGCCTCTCTGGCATATGGTCTATTACCAAATAAGCTGTGACTTCAGAACAACAAATTCCCTAGCTATATCTATATTAGTGAATTAAACTGTGTTCAGAAAGTGTCTGCAGGCACAAGAGCACACATTCAGAAGGACCCAGATACCTTTTTGGCTCATACCAAGTAGCGTTCTCCTCAAAAATTCCCAGAAATACATCTGGAGCTAGGATGTTTTAGAAGCCATTCCCAATAGCCATGCTGTCCCTCAGCTTTGCAGGGTCACAGTTATTAACACAAGTGGAGATCATTGATGCCCAGGAATGTTCTTGGGCATATTTAATTTATTGCTATGGCTATACATTCACAATTCAGACTCAGAGAGTATCTCAACCATGAATCTTCTATGGACACTCTTAACCTGAAAATTATATTTTTAAACTTTTTTTTTAATATTGTCTGGTTTTAGTTTATTTGACTGTAAATTTTGGTTCTCATGCTGTCTCATTTTTTAAGTTTGTGAAATGTTCTTCAACCACCATAGAGAAGGCATAAAATTGCTAATATAAAGTATGTATTTTAAAACAACTAAGTACAAGTAATTTACTAAGAAAAGTCAACAATAATACTTTACTACTACTGCTTTCCTCTTTACAGTCCTCTAAAACCTAGCTTTTCTTGGGATAAATATTAAGAAGAGTTGCTTGAAAAAATGAAGATTCGGGTTTGCTTCTTCTCTGTTTTCAAGTCATTGCATTGTGTCCTAGAATCCGATGAAAAGTAGAGGCATTTATGCATGATTTTTACCCTGGTATCATAAGGTGAAAAACACCACCTAAAAATCTCCTGTGCTATCTGCAATGACAAACTTGTATGTTTAACTCCTAGTCCTTTTTGTGTAAGTTTTACCAAAACTCATCTTGATTAATGTCTTGTTATAACAACACTTTATATGAAATTCTAATGACTTGGTTCTCAACAGGGAGTTCTAATTAGTGCCAAAAGTATTTCCTTTCTCTCATTCCCACAATAGAGTAATACAAACAGCAGATGAAAGGTTTAAACTTTAATGTGTACTACGGCACATGCCTTGATTTGTATTGTAAACGCTATTTAGTGGTCTGTTCTTATCATTGTATTTTACTTTATTACTAGACATCACTCTAAAAGGTTGATACAGAGTATGGATGAGAATAATCTAGGTATTTGCTGTGATACATCTTTCATTATCATCTTGGTTTTTTCCAGCATTTTTGCTCTGTTTTTCAGCAAGTTCACATTCTGTGATACCCAGGTTTTTGGATTGCTTTCTAACTTTGACATCAACCATAAATTAAAGCCTGCTACTTCTTCTGTTGCTCCCTCTGTAAACATTACTACATTAATAGTGTAAACTCCTCAGAGCATCGATTACCTTATTGTCTGCACAGTACTTAGCACAGTGCCTTCATGACAGTGTTCCTATCCACTCTAGTAGAAGTAAAATTAGCTATATCCATATCTTATTATGGGTTATTTTAATTTTATTTCCATTTGATCAGGTAAAAAGGAAGCAAACCAGATTCTCCCTTCTGTCCTGCATCAAGGGACTGTTTAGTTAGTGCTTGCAAACTTCTCAAGCTGTGACTCACTTCTGCCCTTCTCATGGTACAGCAGAAATGGCACAGGGGGAGCCTAACGTGGCATTGACTGTTCCACAATGCTTCAACAGTTAGATGTGGATCACTGGTGGGGTAGTATGGGTGCAGATAACACACTCTCTACTGCAGCTGCGACATTTTTCACTCTACTACTGGCAGTGCCTGAGCCAGAAATTACTCAAATTTTCCATAAAATACCAGTGGAAGTCTTGAGTACTGTTATTTAAAATCATAATATTTCAAAGCTGAAGTAAGCTAACATGTATGCCACAGAGATCCATGGTCTGTTTTATCGAGTTGCTTTGCAGAAGATTTAAAGCAATTAGCATTTTGAGAATAGATGGAGGAACAAGTTTTAGCAGGAGTCCAGAAGTGTCAGGGTCCCACAAGACCAGGGACTCACTAGGACCAGGGTGCTGGAATCTCCCCAGGTCAGCATGGCAGGTCCTGGCAGCCCAGGCCCATCCACCAACCCAGGGAGGAGCAAGGTAGCAAGAGGGGACCAGGGTAGTCCCAGCAACAGTCATCAAGCACCTCCCTGGCGACAAGGACAGGCTGAGGTTAGACTGGGATGACACCATGTTGGGAGGGAGTGCTGATCTGATTGAGGGTAGGAAGGCCCTTCAGAGGGACCAAGATAGGCTGGATCAGTGGGTGGAGGCCGATGGAATGAGATTTAACAAGGCCAAGTGTCAGGTCCTACATTTCGGTCACAGCAACTTTGGGCTTCAGTCACAACAACTTTGGGCTTCAGTCACAGCAAGGCTTGGAGATGAGTGGCTGGAATGCCACCTGGCACAGAAGGACCTGGGGGTGCTTGTTGACAGCCAGCTGAACAAGAGCCACCTGTGTGCCCAGGTGGCCAAGGAGGCCAACAACATCCTGGCCTGTATCAGAAACGGTGTGGCCAGTAGGACCAGGAAGGTGATTGTCCCTCTATACTCGGCACTGGTGAGGCTGCCCCTCAAGTGCTGTGTGCAGTTTTGGGCTCCTGACTACAAGAAAGACATAGAGGCATTAGAGCGTGTTCAGAGAAGGGTAACAAAGCTGGGTCTTATGAGGAGCGGCTGAGGGAACTGCGGTGGTTTAGTTTCTGGAAGAGGAGGCTCAGGAAAGACCTTATCTCTCTCTTACAACTACCGGAAGGGAGGTTGGAGTGAGATGGGGGTTGGTCTCTTCTCCCAGGCTACCAGTGAGAGGACAAGGGTAAACGGCCTCAAGTTGCTCCAGGGAAGGTTTAGACTGGATATCAGGAAAAAATTTTTCACTGAAGAAGTTGTTAGACATTGAAACAGGCTGCTAAGGGAGATGGTGGAGTCACAGTCCCTGGAGGTGTTTAAAAAGCATCTAGATGTAGTACTTAGGGACTTGGTTTAGTCTTAGGGACATGGTTTTAGATGACTGTGATAGGTTGATGTTTGGACTTGATGATCTTAGAGGTATCTTCCAACCTTGATGATTCTGTGGGATGTCAGGCCATAGATGGGTGCCAGGACCAGGCACAGTGCAGGGACTGGGGTCAGGCATGGCCCCGGCATGATCACGAAGGGACTCCCCACAGCACTGTTTGGGTGCCTCCTTAAGCCTATGTGGGGATGTGCCCTGGGCTCTAACCAGAACTGTGGAGATACCTAAATGTCATGTGACAATGACATGGTGTACAGTGACTCCTTTTCTTGCTACAGTGGTGAAAATCCTCCAGAATGTAATAACCTTGCTGTTTATATAATTTGCAATACATCAAGTTTTTTTATTGGTGATTCCAGGTGGTTTAGATCTTTTGACAAGTTCATAGATTTGGATGCATGTTATATCCTTTCTGACAAAATCTGAGTATAACAGACAAGATCACTCATGCATAGAAATAGCAGGTTACCTTTTACAGCTGAGAAACTCTTTAGGATATAGGTAATGATAACAGGAACATTTTAACTGTTTTTATTCAAGAGTCATTTCTAGGATATCTGACTTTTTACTTGTCTTATCTTTGTGTATGACAGCCTAGCTCTTTTAATTGAGTTGTATATGGAGCATGGTGATTTAATTCTTTTTTTCTGTAAATTAATTTCTGTAAATTAATTTCAAACTTAGTTATAGGTTTCTAGATATTAAGTTGATCAGACTATGCTTGCTGGTAGAAAGCTGTCACTTTCCACAAAATATCACATCCTTAACATTTAGTTCTTTTTTAGTTTCAAGTATGAGAAAATAATCTGTGTTAGATGAAATTCTGTGTATATTATTAACAAAGCAAGATATTTCTTAGTTATCGTAATATTTGTGTTTATTCAAATGTAGACAAATTATTTGGTAATTTTATTCTTTGATATAAGTGTATCAGTTTATTATCCTCACTACTTTGTAGTCATTCTCCAAGGTCAGTGAAGGGAAATAGGTACCTCCCATGACTAATTATCCTGCACTAAACTTATAGTGCTTTTGACCTCTACTGTTCCCCACATGATAGGGAATAAAATTTGTGCTAAGAAAATATCCACATTTCATGTTACTGAGCTCTGTCCCAGTTAAAAATTACCTCATTACCTCTGGAAAGTGATCTCTTCTGCAGTGGTCAGGGATTAGAGCAATGTTTGCATCATAGCAGTGACTGAGTGTTGAGTAATATGCCAGAAAAATTCTGAGCTTTGTGACTCACCAAACCTGAGTGGTGTGGAGATCCTCTGGGCTAATTTGGAGGGGAGAGCAGGAAGCATTTCAGAATGTTTCTAATTATTCCTGTAATCATTTTGAAGTGACCCAGGAGCTTCTTGTAATCAAGTTTCTACTACATCAAATGCATCATATATGATGAGTAAAGAAACATTCTTACTAACAGAAGTAGGCAACAGGCAGAGGAGTCAGAATCTGTATGCTTTTTGAGGTCATGTTTTCCAAGATTTTGGTTTGGGGAGTAATTCAGATGGTAGGAAATTCCTTTTTAAAAAGACTTGAAAACATCTCATTTCTGAAGCAAAACACTTGCACTCAGGAAAAGGTCATGTATACTGTAGTTACAGAGATATTTCTGAATTTGAAAACTGATACAGACCCTAAAAATATTTAGTGCTGTTTGATAATATTTCTGTAACTTCCATGCTGATGGTATATAATAAGTTTGTGATAATCCTCTAGTTGACACTTCTTGCTATTAGAAAGTATTTACAACTTTGAAGCTTGAATTTTCTTCCTATTTTCAGCTGCCTTAAGTACACTGACAAGCTAGCAGAGCATATAGCTTCATAAGGATTTAAGGAAAGTAGTTAAGTTCTGTGTATGATGAAATAGTGTCTAGTTATTAGAAAGCTGTTATGGCCATTCTTGGCTGATGAACTTTGATAGGGTAAGGTAGGCACTGGTAAGGCTAGAGATTATTTAAAGGAAGATTTTTGAGAGGACTAGTGATGCAGAGGCTGAGTTAGATTGCTAACTAAGCATGGTTAGGGATGTTTGTGGGCTTTGAAATCAAGTGTCATGAGCTGACTGGTATCCATTTAGCAAAACTCTTATGTTTACCCCCGAAAAAGCAGGTGATCCTGTCTTAAATAGCCGGTGAGAATGTTCCCTGGAGCAGGCTGCGAAGTATGCCTCAGGGGGTGCTAATTGGCCATCCCAGGGAGTAGGCTATCAGTTAATTAACACGGATGATTAGCAGTGTGGTGCCTTCATTCGCTCCATGGCTCTGCTTCACTGAGCAGTTTAGCCATAAACAGAGGTATCCTTTCTGTAGTGAGTAGCTTTGCTCTGCAGGCTTCAGGCTCACTAATAATCATCCCTGATTGACCCAAAGGCAGGTTGCGATTTAGTTTTGTTCAGTGTGGTGTTTGTGTGCTTCTCTTGCTTTGCTTTATAACACAAATGGATGGGAGCCCCTCGGAGCACTGGCAGAATTTGGTGCCTGAGACGGTAGGGAAAAACCTACCTGATACCTCTCTCTCTTTCATGTAGTCTTACTGCATTTTTGTTATAAAATAACAAATAATAAGACAACTTCTGAGCAACCTAGCCAGGTCATCTGGTTCTGTGTGTGCAAAAAAAAAAAAAATGCCCTGGTACTAGACACAACTCCTATTCGTGGGGAGGGGGAAATGTGTATATGTTTTAATATATATGCAGTAGCTTGTCAAATCCAAACCTCTCATCTTTTTCTCTTGGGTGCAATGGATGAATTAGATTTGTGGCAGTCTGTATTTGTTTTTATGAGAACTGTAATTCTTTCTTTTCCTGCTGCACAAAAAGGACTATTTTCCCAGGAGGGCTTAAAGAAAAACACCAGGAAGATATGAAACTGTGGCCCCAGACTTTAGGTTTTGTTCATACTGTGTCACAGTTCCCTCTTCTGTGCCATAGTAGTAATTCCAGGACAATATGACTCTTTTTGCATCTGGATGGTCTACAGCAACATGTCCTTCCTGAGCTTGGAGGAGCTACATGTTTACATATAGAGGCTTAATTAATTCATTCTAGTTGCTTAGCTGGGTTCTGTAACCTACATTACCAGTATTTGTAGGTGAGATTGCTTCCTTTTAACCAAAAGACCTATTACATGTCAGTAATAACTATATAAGCTGGTTTTACTAAAACCCTCAACCAACCAGAAGATGCACTGGCTCTCACATCTTGGAGGAACACTAAGAGACCCTCACAACTTCTCATTTTGATTATTCCAAGCATTCATCAGGTGTCATTCAGAAGTTGGTCACAGCAACAAGGAGTGATGGGATGGAAAACTAAGCCCCATCGTTCTGAGTTTGGAAAGCATGTATCTCTGTGATAGGGTGATATATCTGCTTCTTCCCAGATGATCTGGAATATAGATTGTGAAGTTTTTTGCACTTGCAGAGCCTACCATGTTATTGAACAGCACCAAAGAACAATGTCCTGTATAATGAGGGGAGGGCAGGTGTTACAGAAAGTATTCAAAAAGGTGATCAAGAAAAAGAGCACACCTGTTTTGGAAGGGAAAGAGCATCTCTGGACCTGCAAAAGAGCTTACTATAAGAAGTGAAACAGAAAGCCATCGAAAAAAATGAAGCCACTAGACAAGGTATTTTGCTTTTTAATATCACAGCTCTTATGGTTTCTGTGGGGATAGACGCTGCATTTTATAACTTCAGCAGACAGCATCGAGGACATGATATATTTTTTCATTAATGTCTCAACCAAGCACTTGCATAAGTCGGTCACAATATCCTTTTTAGACCATTTCTTTATTTTACATTTCGCTTCAAGAAGCTACTGGGTTTTTAATATGCAATTCTGATGTAAGAAGTACAATGGCCCCCAAAGAGAAAATTGAATCTCATTGTCACTGTAAAAGATACTTGCCTTGCAGAGTGTGAGTATTCCAGAGAAGAAATAGAAATCATTAAATCCATTTACTAGCAAGTAACTATCTTAGTTATTTGTGGCTTATCTACTATTTGCTATTATTAGTGAACTGACCAACATGTTTAGATGGTGGGACTGGAATAGCTGCCCATTCAGTTTTCAGTCTGTAATTGCTTAGTGGGCTGCTTCACGTTATCCAGACTTTTTCACTGCACTGGTTTAGTAAGTTTGACTTTTGTTTATTGAACTTAATAATACTGAAAGCAAAAGCTTGCAAGGCCAAGAGGTCTTCCACGTCTTCCATAACTGATGCAAACCAGTGCAAAGAGAACCTTCTGGATTACGGCTGAGTGTGCAGGTTTTCAGTCTCTACTGCTGTAGTCTGATTTAGTCCTATAAAAAGAAGCATTTCCATAGAGATAGTTTATCAATATTAATGCAAGGTCCTCAGAGGATTTGAATTAGTGTTGCTTCAATGCCAACGTATTTTTCACATATTGTATATCTAAAAGTTGATGAGAAATGAAGTACATAGTATCAATGCTAACCCCCTGATTCCTTCCTTTCCCCTCTACTCCCCCCTTCAAGATGTTGCAGTTGAGAGGGAGAAGACATTACATGCAACCATACAACAGAAAGAGGCCAGAGGAAAGGTCAACTGCATGGCAACAGAACTTCTGGAAGAACAGAGGACTAAGGGACCATGTCTTCCTGCTCTTATGCAAGGAATCATGAAGATAGCCTGAACTGTGAATGTCCAGGAGAATAAACAAGGAGAAGAGAGTAAGCAAGAGTAGGATGTGAACCCCTTAACTTTCCATAAAGATTGCATGCTAAGCTTATGAAAACAGTACTGAAAAAAAAGAGATCAATAACAACAAGAAAGAAGTAGGAAGTAAGGTAGAAAGAGAAAATAATCTCCTAGGATTGGTGTTTTGAAGAATGAAGATGCTTAGCAAATTACTTTTCTTTAAAACTGAAGTGCCTGTTATAAAAAAATATGGAGAAGTACCATATGTGACTCAGTCCTTTCTTCTGCAACGTGTGATATTCCATGAGTATCCTGGCTCTGCTCTTTGAGACTAAAAAGCTGTGAGAACCTTCTGGAGGAATCTGTACTCTCCAGAAGACAAAGTCCTGCAAGCTCCTGTAACACTCCCTTACTGTCTTCTTTCACTAGAAACAAAAATGCAAACAACAAACTTCTTTGTTTCCTGCTTTTATACAAACATAGGTATCTGTATTTTAAGACATTCGAGTTGCTGTACTATATCTACTCTTTTGCTCTTTAGAGGGTCTTATCCATGTTTGTCTCTGCACTGCTTTTCTGCCAACATGCCAGTCTAAAGTGGCATATACCTGCCTGTTTACCATGTGTCCAGCATAGTGTGGCTGGCCTTTCTTCTGGGTGTAAAAGTCTGTCTTTCAAGATATACTGAACTTTCAGTTCTTGGTAACCTCATTCACCTCTGACTATAGGAAAGGTAAGCCGAGATTCACACTCTGTCTAAATTGCATCAGGACTGTAATACAATTTTGCTGCTAGTCAGCAAAGACTAGTTTTTCTCTGGAACCGCTTCTTTGTTTCCATAAACTGCTTGTGCTTCATATCACCCTTCTGTCTCCTCTTGGAGAGGCAAGGCTGAATGAGGAGTAACCTACTGGTAAATTTTCTTGTTATTGTTTATATCTGTTGATGAATTGTGAGGCTGAATTACCAGACACCTCTGCATTATAGAAATAATCATTTTTCACATGTCACAACAATTAATGCCCATTAACCCAAAGGTTCTGCCTGTACGAGATACCTGATATGTCTCCTTTTCTTTCTACATAGTGTCTTTCAGGCTATCCTCAGTGTCATCTACTTGAATTATGAATGTAAATTTTAAAATTACAGGCACTGAAATAAAGACTACTCAAATTGTTTTTAATGACAACTGTGCCAGCTGCTCCACTTTACAAGTCTAAGTAATTGTGTTTTGTAGACTTGATGGAGAACACTCTCCCCACAGTTTCTTGGGTAGAGAGAGAAAGCAGTCAAAAGCCCCACTGTGGACCATCATCCCCAAAGTTCAGATTGACTTCCTGGCTCTCAGAAAAACTTTCCTCCTTCCTCTGGAGCACATCTTAACTAGATTTCTTTTGGGTGAATTCACAGCTCCTTCTCAAAGCTCTATAATATTAACCAATTGTCATTAATTAGGTGTGGAAATACTGGCACATCTTCAGTTTAAAGGCTGTTTTTCTCACGTGGGTTTCTTTCTCTGGTGACTATCAGAGAATCATAGAATGGCTCAGGTTGAAAGGGACCTTAAAGATCATCTAGTTCCAACCCCCCTGCCATAGGCAGGGATGCCACATGCACTAGACCAGGTCATCCAAGGCCACATCCAGCCTGGCCTTAAACACTTCCAGGGATGGGGCCTCCACAACCTCTCTGGGCAACCTGTTCCAGTGCCTCACCACCCTTTGGGTAAAGAGCCCCCTTCTAATCTCCAGCCTAAATTTCCCCTCCTTCAGCATGTAGCCATTCCCTGGTGTCCTGTTGCAATCAGACCAGGAGAAAAGTCTCTCTCCTTCTGCCTTATAATCCCCTTTCAGGTACTGAAAGGTCGCTATAAGGTCCCCTCTAAGCCTTCTCTTCTCCAGGCTGAACAACCCCAATTCTTTCAGGCTGTCCTCGTAGGGGAGGTGCTCCAGCCCTTTGATCGTCTTTGTGGCCCTCCTCTGGACCCACTCCAAGAGGTCCACATCTTTTTTATGCTGAGGAGCCCAGAATTGTACACAGTACTCCAGGTGGGGCCTCACGAGGGCAGAATAGAGAGGCAGAATCACCTCCTTAGACCTGCTGGTCATGCCTCTCCTGATGCATCCCAGGACACGGTTAGCCTTCTGAGCTGCAAGTGCATATTGCCGGCTCATGTCCAGCTTTTCGTCTATCATGACCCCCAAGTCCTTCTCTGCACGGCTCTTCTCAATGGGTTCTTCTCCCAGCCTATACTCATATCTTGGGTCGCTCCTACCCAGATGCAGGACCTGTTGGACTTGTTGAATTTCATTTGATTCTCACAGGCCCATTTTTCAAGCCTGTCCAGGTCCCTCTGGATGGCATCTCACCCCTCTGGCGTGTCAACCACACCACTCAGCTTGGTGTTGTCTGCGAACTTGCTGAGGGTGCACTCAATACCTCAGTCCAGGTCATTAATAAAGACATTGAAGAGCACTGGTCCCAAGACAGAACGCTGAGGGACACCACTCATCACCAGCCTCCACATAGACAAGGAGTCATTGACCACAACCCTCTGACTGCGTCCATCCAGCCAGTTTCTTATCCACTGGATGGTCCACCCATCAAATCCATATCTCTTCAATTTTGAGATAAGGATGTCATGCAGAACTGTATCAAAGGCTTTACTAAAGTCGAGGCAGATGACATCAGTCGGCCTTCCTTCATCAACCGTTGCAGTCACTCCATCATAGAAGTCTATCAGGTTGGTCAGGCACGACTTGCCCTTAATGAATCCATGTTGGCTTCTTCGAATCACCTCTTTGTCTTGCGTGTGCCTTACCATCACTTCCATGACAATGCACTCCATGATCTTCCCAGGCACACAGGTGCATCCAGCAATAGGAAACAGTTTTCATGGACATTAAGTGATCCATGCAGAGGCCACTTCAATGATTATAGGTCTAAAGCCATAGTGTTGGGTTGGTGGAGCATGTCTGCTTGGGCTTATGATTTAAGGCTTCATGTTAAATTAACTGTTTTAAAGGTTACAAGTAATGTTTCTGCACTTTATCAAATTCAACAATTAATTTTTTCTTTTGCTGCTTCATGATCTGTTTACATACAAGTCTGTGACTTGTTTGTTGGTATATATAATGCATATTAAATAATCACTTTGTCTTGTTTTTTTTAATTGATAGAAAGCTAAAGCAAAAAGCATTCTTACAATAATCTTGTTGACACAAAGTTCATGTTTTTCAGTTTGTGTTGTATGTTGTGCAACAGGCTTCTAGCAGTTGTAACAATGCTGAACTCTTTAAAAAGATTAATAAAAATGGAAGACTAAAATTGACTGACTGTATTCTGTCATACATCAAAACGTGATTCATCAAGAGGAGGGGTGTGAATGTTGGCTATTGTGGAAGACATTACTCTTGCTTTAGATATTTTTGCTCTAGCTTCTCAAGCTTGGTATCTCATTGTGATGACTAGAAGTTTCAAATAATTAATAGTGAATAATAAATTTAACTATTTTGAGTTCTGTTTCTGCATGTGACTGTCATGAACATCTTATAATTTTTTCAAATGTAGTCATGAGAACTTCTCTGAGTAATTTAATGTATATATTGTTCACAACTGCAAATATTTGAAATGCAACCTCTAAGATGCTTTAAAGAGCTTTGACTGGATATGAGTCATATAGTATTTTTCTGTTCCAGGACTGGTTAAAAGAAACATGCCTTTTTTATTTTTTTTGACTAGTTGCATTTACAAGTTTAGAATCTGCTGTGTTCTTATTCTCTAATATTAATTTTATTTTTTATTAATTTTAAATGGTCCTTCTCTGTGAACTTTTCTGCTATTTGACTTCTTTGCCTGAATAGGCACACAATTATATTAATTTTGAGTTCAAACACAGCCACAGTAGAGTCAGCATTTTTCCAAGTAAATATTTCTGGAAATTCTAGTCAGGTAGATATCTTTCATCAGCTGGCCATTTCAAATGTGTTTTGACATACTTTGCTTGAAGTGCCAACTGGGGTATTTAGATCTTGAAAACTGGGGGAAGAATGGGCGGTAGAAAAAGTCATTTACAATTCTTAGGTATTTGGCGCTGTGCTTAGGAAAGGTATGTAGTATTCCTTAATGTCTGACTTCATATAATCAACACTGAACACTAGCCCAAAATGTCTGAATGAAATACACACTCATTTTTGCATTAATAGTTTGCCTATTCTTATACTGCTAAAGGTACTAGCCCTTCACCTAATACTTGGTTCTAAGATAGGGTTAAGAGGTATATGTTTTTCTTACTCCAAATTCCATAACTAAACCAAAAGTGTATTACTGACATATGAGTAGTTATACCTAGTGACTAAAAATGAAATCTGTGAGGGACCAATACCCCAAAGCAGCTGTTGAGGTTTGCTAATACATCATGCTGAATTAAGCTGGTTACTTTTGCCCTGCTCACCTGATTCACATACTCCCTAACACAAAAAACCCAAAACTTTCTTACATTTTGGTTGACCAAAACCTCTAATAATTTATGGAAGAGAGAAATAAAAAATATTGATTACATACTCCACAGTTGTGTAGCGGTTAGTATAATTTAAAAAGAAACTTATGCATGAGAATATGTTCATGCCTGATGTCATTAGGGTCACATCCAGAATGGCATTTAATATCATGTACTTTAACCATAAGTAATTAAAATAATTTTTAAAAGACTTTAGTGGAACTAATTCAGAATATGCTTAAATTCTTTGTAATCTTGAAACATATAAGAATTGCAGATACTCTGGGATTTCCACTATTGCTCTTCCTTCTCTGTGGTAGATAAAACCAAGCATATACTAATCTAAACAGAGGAAATTACATGTATTTTATAGCAAGCTTTAAGTGTTCCACAGAGTTCATTCAACCCAATCCAATATTCTGTAAGTTTGCTACATCAGAAACTTTTATTCATACATCTTAATTAGCAATGGTATTAAAGACTCTTTTCAAGTAGTGTTTCTAGGGCTACTGTTACTAGCAGGACAACTAGTGAAGTCTTATCTATTATTAGTCAGGTTTACAGAAGTAGGTATATTTTCATTCACTTCTGTAGCCTTAGGTAGAAATTAACAGTTTCCAAAACATGTGGCAGATACTGCTTTTAGTAGCATATTCTCATTTCAAAGTATCTATTAGCTTTCTGAAGAGTCATTCTGGAACTACAGAAAGGAAACCATGGGCAGAGTATGGCTGGAGTTTCCACAAAGTACTATCCCTCTCTTATCTGTATCTCTTAATTGCCTGGATTTTATTTCAAGCAGATAGCAGGTGCTCCTTCTGGCAACCTTGCACAAAACTATGAAGCTGTTCCCAGTAAATGAATTATTATCTTGAATATCCAATAGGCACAATTATATGCATGGTAGTTTTCCAGAGCTAATCCACCACTTAGAACAGGTAATGCTCACACCAAACACCATCTTTAGAACACAATGAACTTTTATATTTTGCCCTTAGTAGAGATGTGCTAAAAAATCAGCAACACTATCTAGCAAACAAAAAGGGTAATTATAGCTTTCTCCTTCTCTAACTGTGTAAATTCATTTAATAAAGCAAACACAAGGATGTCCCTTATGTTTTATGGCTTGTTCTTCTGCCTTTTTTTCACGCAGAGGGACAACCATACCTTACGTAGGATCCCAGCAGGAAAAACCCTAGAAATTCCTGGAAACCCTGCCATCTGTTGGAGCATAGCAGAATGGGACCTCTCAGATATATAGGAAGTTTTGGTCCATCACCTCTTCTACACCTTCTGTAAAGAACAGAAGATAACACACAGCCCTCCATTTGAATTTTGGGTAAGCCCCTTTAATATAATTCTTATACCATGATGTTGCTGGCTTACCTGAGGCCCTCTGAGATCACCAGTTTGTGATCATCACTATTCTATTATATTAAGTAAAAATAAAGTAGTGAAGATATAGCAAACTAACTGGCACCAAAAGAATGCAGGTTTTGTGGGTTTTTTTCATGTATGAGCTTCATATCCTCAGATAATAGCTAAAGATCATTGTTATTTATCAGTATACAAATTTGGCAGCACATAAGGGATATAAAGGTTATTTCCTCAGCAAATGGTTTTGCAGAGATAGTATCCCACTGGCAATGCTTTAATGAATAGAGAAGCTTTATCCAATATTCCTGGCCTTCCATAAAAATACCCCATGTCTGCTTCTTTTCTCCCTTTTAAAAAACAGAGGTGGAGAAGACAGAAGAGGCAGAATTATATGACAAAATAGTATTTCCTGTGCAGTCCCTTTCACTGTACTAGTTTAAACAGATTTTCATAGATATTAAGATGTCTCAAGAGAGAGATAAGACATATTTGTTATGAAGGAACATACAGACTAAAAATAATCTTCTGGCAAACAGCATGGTGAAACAAGAGCAGAAAGGTCACACTAAACAGCATCTAGGTGGATTGTGACAAGGAAGAAATGGAGATGAATGACTAGTCTTAGATTAAAGATTCTCAGATGTCTTCCAGTAGAGTAATCATCATTGCAAAGGTGATTAAAATAGTACGCTTAGTCATGTTGTATCCACTAATCTGGAGATAGAGCATTATTATACAGCATTTATTCACGTATGTAGTGTGTGAAGGCAGCATTTTGAAATGGTTAAGCTCCATGAGGCTTGTGAGTCCAGAGAAGATTGTGGAACACCCATTTAATTGCCTCTGTAATGCCACAGCTGCAGTGTGTGTATTTCTGCATTCAAATACTAGAAGTTACTTTCCTAGCTATTTTATCTCATTTTACCTTCATTCTCTTCAGTACCCTGCTACATCAGCTGCCCAAAGCCTATAGTGAAAAATGGCTTTCTGCAGTCTTCCAGAGGAAGGTGCCTCCTGCACCCAGATGGTCTGCAGTAAATCAGAAACCTCCCACATTTCTTCTTGAAAGAGAAATAGCTTCTGTACTCTGGCTGAGGAAAACTGCTGACATTCTTAACAGACCAACAGCCACTAATCGGCTCATGAAATCTTCCTAAACTGTTCTTATCAAATCTTACTTAACAGTTTTACTGTCTAATTTATCCAAATATCTCTTATAATTCATGGAAATAATTCCTATGATTCTTAATTGGATGCATGATCTGAAAATTCCTGCATGCAGTCTGCATACTGGAAACTTCAGAATACTACACTGTTGCATTAGTTGTGGTTTATCTTTTTTTTCACATTAGTCTAAGAAAAGTTTCTTCATTCGTGATAGTTCCCGATCAGAGGGGATTCTAGCTTGCTTGTTTTCCTTGTAAAGCCAGGGTGACTCTGAGTATCCTGCAGCCTCTGAGAAATCTAAGAAAATAGTTAAGAGATCCTGTGCAAATGTCTCCAAGGTGAGTAAAGTATCCCACGTGCACGTTTTTCATCCACTTTATGCTTATATTCTATTGTGCACATGGAGACTGATTAAGAAAGACATGATATTCATTTAATGGAAAATATTACCATCAAAAGTAACTTATTTAGGATCTAAGGATGAGAATGTAAAGTGTCTTGTCTTTGATACTTTAGATTTGTGAATTGAGAATTAACTCAAAACTAGAAGAGAATAATTGACATTATTCTTGCAAAAATATCTATAAAAATAGGAGTATTAGAAAAATATGTGCACTTTCCTAAGTTTAGCACTTCTGTTTCTTGAGTAATCCTTGAACAAAATCTTAGAGGGAGTTGCATTTCCTGATGTAGCAGGTTGTATGAAGCCCTAACCAGTAGAGTGTTTACAAGAGACAGCAGCAACTTACCTAGCAAGAAGAAATATAGCTGCATTATTGCACTCTGCTTGCTTTCATTTGTTCTCCCAAGAAGTCGTGTATGTTTGACAAGGCACATCCCCTCTCTGGTGTGACTATGATGCTCCTAGTCATCGATCTACTGTATGCTGAATTGTGCTGCATAGCCATAATTGGAAAGATTTCTTCTTGGATAAAAATGTAAGGGTAAGCAATTATAAAAGAATTTCTTCTTTCATATATTATTCTGAGTGATATTACCTGTTCCACATTCTAGTCTGCTTTTTTCCTCACATAGAGGAAATTCTGGTGTAGTGACTGGGAAAATGATTTGTCAGGTGTTATGCTCCAATCCCTTGTGATACCCAGAAGGATTTTCAAGATTATCTTGCACATTTCATTAATAAGGGGCAGCTGCCTACAGAACACAACTACAAAAATTAGTTCTAATTTTACATGTATATTTTAATACATTTAAAGAAATCTTTTCATTGCTCCAGTTTGGACTATGGATATTGACCAATTGCAAATTCAAATCCTCTAGGGGACAGACTCAGATAGCCGTGTCCTTTTGACCAAAGAAATAAAACTATTACTGATATTTGCTAGCCCAGAGATGTCATCCCATGGTAGGGAGCTATGCCAAACTGCTTTCCTCAACTGATATTATCCAGGGTAAATAGGCAAGATCTTTTTCTCTCTTATTTCTCCTCTTCATCTGTGTAATGTCCCCAACTCAAACAAGATATTGGCCTCTTCCCAGGGATCCAGAACTTCATATCCCTAGAAGTTAATATTCTCTGTTCTGCAGAAGTATCATGAATATTATTCAAGAGTCAAGATACTGTCTGTTCTGCCAGAGGAAAGAAGGCTTTTGCCAGATCTTAATCATGAACCATATAACCTAATAGTCTATGTTTAGAAACCTCTCTTCCAGATGGTGCACATTTCCTTTTCTCGTCTTAGGATTTCTTCTAGTCAGCTGGACTGTTTATATTATTCCTTCCTGTTTTTCCCTCCATTTCTCTTCAAATAAGACTCAGAATTGTCAATAGAGTTACTGTAGAAATTCAAAATCATGCTGAAAGTAAAAGTCTCTCATTTGCAATAGGCAGCCTGCCTGAGGGTAAAAATTGGTATTTTTAGGTACCATAGAGCCATTTTTCCCAGATGACTCCAAAAATACATCTTAAATTATTTTATAACTACTCTGAATACTCTGTCATTTCCTTTTATTTGAGGTGACAGTAATTTTGATGGATTCACATTGCAGGGTTACTTTTTAGACTTCCTTGCACTGATAGAAAACAGTAAAGTTTTGAAAATGAGAAGTTTGAAAGGCATTAAAGACAGGACCGGCAAGAAAAGAAATCATAAATCACTATTGCATAGTTGTAGGGGCATACAAGAAAAGAAAAAAAGTTCAATAAAACTCCAAGCTTACTAAAAAATGTTCATTAGGAAGAAGGAGAGAGCATTTTTTGTTTGTTTTCCATGGGAGAAAATGCATCGTCATTCTCTTATTTCAAGGGGTGTGGAATTTCACCAGGAAGAAAATAACCAAGCAGCAGTGAAATGAGCACAGGTACTGCAAGGTGTACAGCAGGGCATGTGTTTTTTCTCTTGGATTAGATAACATGCCTCAGACTTTTAAAGGTGCACTTGATCCCATTGCAACAGTGCTGTGGCACTGATGAGAACCTTTCTTAATTGCTGTCTCTTTGCCAAAGGGGAAGTGGTGTTGTGCAGAAGCACAGCTCAAATAGCTCTGTCAATCTAGAAGCTGTAGGAAGAACTGTGGTATGCTGAACATCTGAGAAATAAGAGCACAAAACAAAACCAGAATTAACTAAAAGCAAGAAAAAATTTCAAGAGAGAGGAGAAGCAGCAGTAGCAATTGACATAAGTCCAACAAAACATCCTTAGTAAAACGTCCATATATTCCATTGCTTAGGCATTGACACTGCACCTACTTATAAAAGAGTGTTGCTTAATGTTAGTGTTATTCCTGTTTCCATTGCCTTTTTAATGCTTAGGAATTGTACCAAGATATTCTGATACGAAATATAATTGTGGAAAATGTCTCATGGAGCACAGCAGAGTAGATAAGCAGTAGTATCTTAGAGAAGCATCATCAAATTAGTAATCAACTATATAATTTGATGCTGTCTCGTTGAAGATGGTAACAGAAATGAATCATGGTAATCTTAAGTTATCACATTTCTATTCAGTCTTTGCACAGAGAGTCACCAAGGCTTCAGGGGCCATGGGCAGTATTTTTCTCTCTCTCCCTCTCCTACTGTCTAGCCACTCTGATCTCAGTGGACTAGCATCCAGGGGGAGCTTTACCATGTGGTGAAGGCTGAAGTTAGTGATGTTTGTATGCTGTCATATTACTCTCCTTCTAGGTTCCTTTCCTGGGATATGGGGTCCTAACTGTTTTTCTCTCAGCCTCTTCTGGGGCTTTACAACCCCCGCTCACAGCTATTGTCTACTTCAACATTTGTGAGTGAGAGGGAGGAACGCTGCAGGCTGTGTGGAGCTATATGTTTCACACATTTTGCATCCCCTCTGTAGGGTAACTATGGAGGTAGCATCTCCCCAGCTTTCAGGAAAAATTTTATTAACAGGTCAAGGGTGTGGACCAGGAAGTACTGTATAGAACCAAGAATAAGATTCATATTGTGGTGACTGTGATGCTACAGTAATTACCAGTGCCTAATAATTAGTATTGCATCCTTTTAAAATCTCAATATTGTTAGTGTTGTAGTATGGTAATATATGGTGATATTATGTGTGCACTGATGAGGATATTGGCTTTTTGAGTAGCAAGGAAGAGTGAACTCTTTTCAGGTCACACATGGACATTCACATTTTCTTGCAGCTAAATAACTTGAGGAATTAGGAGCATCATGCAGATGCTTTCTTTTTGCATCTGAAGTCCTTTAAAGATGACACAAGCTGTTAATACTGAGTTGCTAATACTGCCATTTGATGACCCTGGAGTGGACTATGTGAAATGTGTTTGATAGCTGCCATTCTAGCTTCTATACTTGTCACAAATTGTCAGTGTTGTTGGTTAAAGACTATATGTACTCAGAAGAAAATTATTCACATGTCTTGGGAGCCAGTGCTTCCAAAAATGGTTTGAAGACCGGTGGCAGGGCTGTGGGAAAGTTTGCAATGGGAACTGATATACATATCCAGTGGGGAAATGTGAGCTTGAAAGGAGGAACAAAATGACCAAAAAAGGCTTGAAGACATACACAGACAGTTGGAAGCAGTTAAAAGAGAAAAGCTGTATTAAGTGTGAACATGAACAACAACAACAAAAATAGAAAATATAATAATAAACTGAATTATAATTACTATAGGGAATTTCCAGAATAATGAATAATGAATAGGATCAAAAGGGAGAAAATCTCAAAATTACTATATAATTAATTCCAATTTACCTGAGAGAAGATTATTTTAACACTGTTGGTTTTCTCTAAGCTAGTTGTGGACACATGCTGTATATGCAGATAGCTGGATTATCGTTTATGCATTTTTACAGTGTCTGGCAAAATACATTGCAAGTATATTTTAACTATTAAGGTTAGTTCTTTCCCTTTCCACTTATTATTGACAATCAAAAATTATTTCAAAAAAGGTACTTACTTTTTACTGTCCACAAAATCCTGTTTATATATTTTGAAGCTATTGATAAGGTGACAAAGTGATAGCTGGTGATAAGATCCTAGTATGGGATATTATAGATAGATCAGGTGTCATAACAAAAATCATTTTCACATATACATAAAAGCACACATAATATTCTGGAGAGATATTGACACATCAAGGGATTTTCCCATGGTGAATACTGAGATATCTAGTTAATAAAATTCCTGAAATAACAACCAAACCCCACTGACTCCTTCATTCTTTGCCCTCTAGCTAGCAATATTTTCAAATTATTTCAAAACATTATTTCAAAATTACATTAAACAGCAGGAGGGAACACTGGTGAATAGGTTACTCTGAATAGATTAGCAGTCGTGATGACTGATGACTTTGGAAAGCATGGAAGATCACTAGAAACCTTCATCCATTAAGAAGAGAATGGAGGTCAGACCAAGTATTACTTCTACCAGATGTTTTTCTGAAGTGGCTTCAGCTGATGGGACAGGGCTATTTTTTTAACACTCAGAAGACAGAAGGCTGAAAACACAGCATAGGCCTGGCAACCTAGATGAAGATGTAGATGAGCTGTAATAGGAGTTTATTTTGTGTCATCTTACGTGTGAAAAGTTTTTAGCCAGTGCCTTCTGGAAACTTGCTTCTTTTCCAGTTGCATTAGTCTATAGTCAGCCACTGAGGGTGTTTTAATAAGGGTAAGTACTTTGATAGGTGAAATTATAGTTTTTAGTTCCTAAATTAGTCAATAACATTTGCCCTCTTCCCATTGGGCAAAAGACACTGCAAGTTCCAGTTGATGAGGTATGATTGATCCATTAACATTAACAAATATCTGAAACGATCCATTATACCATGACATTTTGAAATTTCACCCTGCTGTGAAAAGTGAAATTCTTGCTTGATAGAGATGTTAATGGTACTGTAATTCCAGACCTTATTCTCAAAGATCCACCAGGTCTCCTGCTTCCTTATTTCACCAAAATCATGGGTATTGTGTTCAAATTAAGGAGTAATATTCATTTCATACAGTAGTTTTTTTTAGGTTTTGCACATTGGAAAGATGTTTACGTACAGGTGATGGATGGAGATCAGATATAGAGAGTCTTTCAGAATGCTCTCAGTAGACTGCAAATCTGTTTCTGACCTTTGGGTCATGACAAAGTAAACACTGTTTTGTTTGGAAAGCAGATTTTATGTTGTGAATGGTTAATGTTGTGTATGAAATTATTACACATTAAGGTAGCTACTTTGAGTTGGTTAGTAAAATACAGTATTGGGGAGATATGCAACTCAATGGCATTTTTTAGTTAAATGCATCTTTAGTTTAAAAAATCTATAGCTTTAATGTAAAACAATACAGAAGACCTGAAAACAAAACAGAGAAATAATCAATGTGCAGAATGAATGCATATCTGTACAACTGTAGACCACAACAATTTGTAGGGGGAACCATGGCTGTTCTTGTTGTCATTCTTAACATGGAGAGGGGCTATCTGTCCCATGCAAGTAGAAGAATGAAAGGTTTTTCAGTGGTCTGTGTTCTCAGTATATTTCAGGACAGGGTTAGACATGGAATACACTTATGCATTGTTAATCATTGTTCTTCAGTGAGCTCACCTCTTCTGCATCATACCCAGCATCCATTCCTGAATACACCTTTTACTGTCCAGTCTTTCTTTTCTTGACTATTTCTGGCATTTTTCTAGTTACTCACCCTTGTTTTTCTCTTTTAATATAAATATTCTTTTCTGCTATTGTTCGTCACCTGACTTGGAGCCATAGATTGGTTTTGTTAAAGTAACACAATTCTCTTCCTCCATTCCCTTTCTCGTCCCTTAGAGATTTAACAAGTTTTTTCTCCAATATTTTGCTGTGATTGGTGCTTAAAAAAAAGAAAAGAAAAAGAAATATATTTTTTTCTCTAGTGTATTTTCCAGAGAGAAAGTTTTTAAAATAATGGGGTTTTTTCATTATAGTATCTTTTTCTTACAATGCAGTCTTAACAATAGCCTTTCAATGACTACCACGTCTTTCTAAGGAGAGGCAAAGGATTCAAAAGTAGTAAGACTAGTAACTTCTTATTAACCCATTCAAGATAGGCTGACCTTACCTGCCAGAGTACCTCCAGAATTAAAGTATTCTCTTAATCAAAAAAGTGAAAATTGAAAGATGCACTGCATTTATACTGAGTGTCCTCTGCACAATAATGATTATGGAATGCACAATCAGAAAATTATTAGTTCTTATTAATCCTTTCCAGCTCTTCCTTTAAAGCTCCTCAGTGTCCTGAGAACCGCAGTTTAACAAATGGCATAAAACCTGAGCGTGACCAATGAGTTAAACAACATTTTCCTGCTTTTTGTAGGCAATGACAATGACATAGAGGATCAAGTCAGCAGGGAACAACACATACGCATCAATAGGCTCAAAAAGATCTAGTTCAATGAGATATATTTAACCTTCCCTTCAGCCCAAAACTGCCAGAGATAAGCAGTCGTTATCAGATTCCTCTGAGCTGGGGGAAAAAAAAACATTACACTGGAGAAATGCTCTTTCCTTTAAACAACACACAATTAAGATATAACTTACAGTATTACTAATTGATTCTCTATGAACAAGATAAGAGATACGTGAACTTTCTTCATCTCTCCAGCTGAGTCCTGCCAGTGGTACCAGGTCGTAAGCAGGAAAAGTGAAAGTATCACCCAAGGTGTCTTATTATACAAGGGATAAAGGACTTAAATAGTATTTGGGAAATCTTTCTCTGAATGATTAATTCCAGGAAGATATCATGAGACCTAAATGTTTAAACTAGACCCTGACCAGCATCATGTGAGTGCCTGTACAATGCATTCCTGCACATTTTCTCTATTTAAAGGGTCGAGATAAACTTCTGTCTTCTGTCAGAATATCATTGAGCAGCTGTAGCATATTAAATCCCTGCAGACAATAAATTTGCTTTTGCACATTATATAGTTTAAAAAAGTATGAAAGCTCTTGTTAAATTGTGCTCACCAGTAGAAGATGAAGTTCTGTCAGGGGAACTTAATTTGGCATGGATATAGCCTGGATCCATTTGAAAAGATGGTGGATTATTTTTTATTTCTTTTATCTATTTTTCAACAGCTTTTGTAAGACTGCATCTGCAGGGTCAGAGGAATTTGCTCACAATGGTGGCAGCTGCTCTTTTTCAAAAAGTTAACCTCCCCTAGAACCCTTTGGATAAGGCAAGCTCTGACTATCACATTAGTCTTATCAATTAATTTGCAATTTATCTTTCTGAGACTGCCTATTCATAAAGGAGAACATAAATACATGTTTCAGATTAATCAACAGTTAATTTACAATATAAATAAGAGAAGTTTCTGAAACAACCTAGATTTATATTTCTTATGATTATGTTTTATCTCCTATTTTTATGACAACTGTGGAAAGGTATTATTTCTCAGTCATTATAAAGGTGGACTAGTCAGGATATAGAACAGGAATATAGGACAGTATCACTTCTTCCTTCTCCAATAATTTGGATTAAATTGATGACAGCAGCAGTGGACATATAGTTAGCATGTCTGACATATTCCTGTTCTTGAAGGATCTTCATACTGTACAAAGCAGTATTAATTAGGTCTGGCTTCTAGGTCAGCTGCTTAGTTTGGTAAAACAATATTTCAGTACCCATTCAACAATGACTGAAATATACTGTGACTGGCAGTGTCTGGAGAGGACACCTGAAGAAGAAATGGGCGTTACATATTCATCTACTTTCAGGTTTCACTTACTTTATCTTTTTTGGGTGGGAGGGAAGAGGATTCAGGCTAGGATGTTAATAAGGTCAAAAGAGATCATTTTGGCTTTCAAGATAGGCATGAATTCAGAGGAGAGGGCTAATAAAGGCACACAAAGTTATGAAAAGGAAGTCCTGGTGTGTGGAACTTTGGCCTCTCTTGTAATTCTGGTTTAACACTCAGAAGCAACCACCATTTTCACAAGATGGTGATGGGGAGGGTAAAGACTACTGACTACCTACATAACATGCAACAAAGCCTACAGATCTCTGCTTGAACTTTATAACCTCAGTCCCAAAGCAAGGTGAAGTAGTAATATCTGTAGCAGAGCAAACCAGATGTGGAGAAATGCAGTTTGTGAGAGTAGTGGTGAGGACTACTTGAAGAGAATTTGAATAGTTATAACAACCTAACTCGGGATAAAATAGACCAATGTAGGACACAATTTTACATAAGGTAAAAATAATAACTGTGTTTTATGAAAAATTTATAGATAAGATCTGCATATTCATAGAAAGACTGCATTTACCAAGAGGCTTACCTTTCATTTTTCAGGGAAAATAAATAAAAAAACAAGAAACCCCCCCCAAACAAAACAAAACAACAACAACAAAACCCCTAAACCAAAACAAACCAAAACAAACAAACCACCCAACCCCCCCATATATTTAATTTTTGTCCATAACAGACTTTCAATTCTTAAAACTTCACAATTCAGTGTAATTGTTCAGGAGAAACTAGCCAAAGCACTTCCACAACAATGTCAAAAGCCTCTCTTAAATCTGCAGGAACTGGCTATCAAAGAGCCAAAGTACTAAAATTATACTGTCAATTCAGATCACAATCCGAATAGAAAATCATGTTTCTCTTCAGAGCACTTTAAAATAGTTCCTCCTTCCTCACACTGGATATACTATCTGATTAGCAGAAAACTGTTAACAATACAGTTCTTTATTCCAGTAGTTAATCAAATAATATGAAAATTTTCAGCAATAAGTATCACTTATATTTTTTTATAATTCAATATGAGCATCATCCAAGGGCCACAGCAACAGGAAGAAAAAGTAGTGATATCTTTCTGAAACCCATTAGCTAGTTCTGGAATTAGTCTCCCTGGAGATGACATCTGAACCCCTTTCTACTGAGTTTTCTATTGCAAGCATGAAGTGAGGTTGATAATAAATATACCTGTTAAAGAACTTGGTCTGCTTTATCAGATGTAAGTTTATTTTCTTTTATTTAGAAAAGCTTTTCTGAAGCAAAAAATTCTGTTTATTCTTTGTACATCGTCCATTTTTGGTAAATTAGTCTCTGTTAGCATTCTCTGTCTTGTTTCATAACTAAGTCTTGTCATACTAACAGCCGAGTGTCTCTTTTTGAGGACGTTCCTTATTGCTGAAATTTCTGCAAGAAGCAATAGCAGTGTACATTTTATTATGAAAGGCTGCCTGCCTGGACCTTGAGCGAAAAGCTGAATCTATTGAAGTCCTTTCTGGTGACATTCTGCCCAGTATGTTCTCCAGAATTCCCTTTGGAGTTGGAAAAAGACCTACTGAAATATTACTATTATTTAAAATTCATAAAAAACACAGTTCTTCTTAAAAATCAGTATTAAATAGGAAAAAATCTGATTATGAACTGAACTAACAGTCAAAGAAGAATTTTTCTGCCTGCTTTAATAACTTTTCTTTATTATTATTTTTTAGGTTATTGTTTTCCTGTTTCAGGACAATCCCCTCCTCCCCTTAATGTGCCAGAAATGCAGGGCTTCATTATCTCTTCCCTTTCCTCTTCTCCCTCAGTGACAGAACTTTCCATTTATTCTTTTGTTCTTTGAAAAAGCTAAAGCAACATTTGTGTTCTCCTCATGATTTATCCGTAATCCCCTGAAGTTCAAGGAAAACTTGAACAGAGTATTTTTCAGAATATATGGGTAATAAAATGTGTCTCAGAAGAGTTTCTCAGGTTCCCAACTTAAAATTCTTGCTTTGCTCTTTCTGCTGTTGTGGGCAAGACCCTAAATAATATTTTATTGTTGGTCACTGACTCCTGATCTAGGAAAACCAGGTTCTCTTGAGAACCTATTAACACCAGGTAGTTACGCAGAAGAATTACACTGGGTAATATGGACACCTCTCCACCTGTAGGGACTCAGCATTTGCCATCTGCAGGCCAGTTAATCTTTAAATTGAGAAACCTGGGCATAAGATGATACTAAATCTTCTTCATGATAAGACAAGGAAAATAATTATCAAAGGGCCATGGGAACAACTGTCAACTTTCTTTTATTTTTATGGCATGTGCATATTTTCAGGTAAAAACAAATAGTAGCTTGGAGATTTTCGTTTGTTCAAAAATGTAATGAAACTAAGCCATTGATCTTATATTTTAGAATGCTAATGCTCAATTTAAGCTATTTTAGAAGAACCTTGCTTTTGGGATGTCCAGTCCAGATATGAACAAATGTCATTACAACATAATGAGTTAGAACTCACTAACCATCCTTTTAGAAGCTGTAAATCGATTAAACTAAACTGATTAAAACTTGGTCCAAAAGGGAGGAATTTAGGGTCACTAACTTCTCCACAGACACTGGTGGAGGCAGACCAGACCTTGTGTTCTGGTCCGATGGGAGGTAGATCCCTTAAGCGTTTAAATAATTTTTCCCCCAATATATTGCTGATTTCCCACAAAATATTGCTGTTTGAGAGTTATGTAAGAATAAACATTTCCCATAGTATAGAATGTGGCAGAAATTCAAAATCCATCTACAACAAGAAACAAACAAGCAAAACTAGGTTGATTTCAACGAAGTATTCCATGTATCACTGTTGGCAGAGCAGATGTACTCTGAGGGATGATCTCCTGCACTTCACACTGTCAAAGTGCTTGCCTGGGAACTCTTTGGTGATTTCAGTTCTGCAAAATGCTAAGCAATGTCCCAAGTACCTGTGGCTCCCACTGGCTTGCTTTGGGTCACCACACTCAGAAAGAGACATACACTCCTGCTGAAACTAAGACTAAAAAAGACAGATAAGAAAAAGTGACTGCTAAATAGAGTATGGAGAGGAACTGATACTGCTTTCTACTGTAGGAAATTATCTGGTTTACTTGGCATGTTTTATATTTAGTATGCTTCCTGGTGTTTTGACTGCTTTCCTTTTATGGGATGTATTTGGGTTGCAAAGGGCATTGGTTACTCCCTATGGCTTTGGAAGTATAAATGCCAGATGTTTCTGAATATATGTAGGTTATCATTGATTAATGCGTACACTAAAGGATAAAACTATAATACTTTACATATAGTAGTTTACAAAATACAGTCATTGTGGCATGCTAGTGGATGCACTGAAAAATCTTCTAGCATCCTTTAATCTGTATTAATATAACTTGTTAATCTTTGCCACTGAATGCATTGATTCTTTTCAGCTTGATTTTTAAAGTATGTTAGTTATTGGCTAAATTAGCATTTTTTCAGAACAGTGTTTCTTTTCCAGAACTTAAATTTTATTTCACAAAACCTGAAAGCTGTGTGGAAATAAATTAGTATGTGGAATAGAAGCAAAACTATGCAGCAAGTCTATCTATGTTTGCACAGAGTATTTAAAAGAAGTTCATAATTTTAAGACTTTGAATTATGAATAGCAGTTTACCTCAGTATTTAACTTCATCAAATGAAGAAAAAGGGAAGTGAAGGAGTACAATCTGAAAGTTAGAAATCATATCCTGAACAGCAGCTCATTATTGGTGCAGCTGTTTGGACTTATGAATTACTTCTGAGGAATTACTTCTGCCTTTTACTGTCACTCAAAAGGAATGAAGTAAAGTCCAGCAAACTGTCTGAGCCTCACTGGGGAAACAGTAGACCAGTGTTAATTGGCAGAGGACAGAGAACACTCACAATTTAGGTAAGAATGCCTTCTGCTGAAAGTATCATACTGCTTTGTTTCCTTGTGGATAGAGGCTGGAAGAGTCAAGGTATGTTCCTCAAATGGCTTTCCTGCCTTGAAAGTATTTTGAATTACACACATTGGTGGAATTATCATGGTAAATTTGATATGAAATCTATGCATTACTGAAATGAGGGGAAAAAAAGAGAATGAGTTATCTATTCAGATAGGAGCATTTGGCCTTTAATAATTTATTCTGACAGATCCAGGACTTGGCTAAAGGTCACTGGCAAAGGCAAATCCCTTAGATTCGTTGGTTTGTCATGTTGAATGTGAGGAGTTTTCGTTCTGTAACAGACCTGGACATGGTTTCTGCTTAGATCCAAATACCCCACCTGTCACTGGGGCATGAAACCTTGAGAAATAACTGCCTTGATGCCTCAGGCCAAGTAATACATCCAGCAGAATTTTCACAAGATGAAGTGTGTTGATTAGAAATGTGCTGTAGCCATTCTTAGAGTGATTTATAGTGAAAGATTAACATTTTGAATGAGTTACATTAATTTCTAGTAATTAAGATGCAATAACAATGTGGCAAATAGTGTCATTTAACTGGGATGGTTCTTATTACATATTAGAGTTTCCTTGAGTTTTTATCCAACTTATGGATAGGCAAACCTTCACATTCATACAGAAATTATAACAATATAATAAAGATTATGCTTGCATCTAATTACAAATATTATGAGGAACAGAAATTTGAGTATCATACAATTACTATTTTTGTCAATAAGGATTTTCCATTAAGTTAAAAAGAAGACTACTTTATTGAACTGGGGTTTTTTTTTCTATTTTGAAAAGTCTTTTAAGGTTACCTGCTTTGTTTCTTGGTTATGGTGAGCTGAGTTTCCCCTTAAATGGTAAGGTCACTGAAACCCTTCTACATGAATGTGTCTGTGTCTGGACCCAAATCATTAACTTATTAAAAGACACTATATAAATACCCCAGAATGAATGGGTCTGGTGGCACTCTGAGTTTACTGAACTAATTTATATTCTGCTTAAACAAGTTCCAGTGTCCTGAGGAGTCAGTGGGAAGGTACCTGGGTTACTGAGGTCAGCACATGGCTCCTGTAAATTCATCAGTCAAAGAGATTTTTCTAAATGCCAGCTGTGAACACTGAAAAAAAAGTACTTTATACTTTTTGAAAGTATAATTAACACAAAAATATCTGCAGCTCTTATTTTCTTTGACTCCCATGCTGCTGTGTCTCTTTGATATGGAAGCAATCTGGGACGAATACCTTCTCAAAGCAGATCCAAGCTAGGTCAACTTGCTTGGGGCCTGGTCCAGTCAAGTATAAGTATCTCCAAGGATGGAAATTCAACCACTTCTTTAGGTAACCATTGCAGTATTTCTCTACTCTCATTGTGAACACTTTTTTTTCTTTTATCTAATATTTCCAGTGTTGTGACTTGTGTCTACTGGCCCCTCATCCTATCACTTTGCACGTCCAAGAAGAGTCAGATGACATCTGCTCTGTACACTCATTTTAGGTTGCTGAAGACAGCAATAGCATCCCCACTTATCTTTCTCTTCCTGGGACTGAGCAAGCACAGTTCCTTCAGCCTTTGCTCATGGGGAGGGTTGATGTGCAAGTGTAACTTCTTGGAGCTTACGTATAGCCAACAGCTCATAAGAGTGGACACTGTCCAGGTCCCTCCTTCTCATTTATGTTGACTGAGAGGTCTGGAAGGAAATAGGACCAGAAAAATATTATTTCAAATACTGAAGTCCTCAGATACAACTGGGAATATACATTGGAATATGGGGATTTATATTCAATGGTATAGGTCTTTTACCATAAAACAACCTTTTCACATTAAAAGAAATTACTTCTTTTCTAAAGAAAGAAAGAATCCACTTTTTTGAGCTAGTGTACAGTTTCAGGAATGTATAAGATTTTTTTCCTAAGTATTTAAAAAGCACTGAATTACTATGCTATTCAGGCACTATCATAAAGAGAAGTAATGTAATTTAAAAGCTTAATTGGGACAGTTTGTGTGCTTGAGTAGTAAAACTCTTCTCAGCAGTGTCTCTTGATGCTGAGCAACTCTGCTGCCTGATCAGAAATTTACAGGTGTCTGCTGGAGGATATTGTTCCTGCTCAAGGTTCTTTAGTTAGTGTTGGGCTACCTGGGAATCTGCGCTCATCAGTGGTTTTTGTAGCTGTCTGTCCTTCTGACCCCACTACAGGGGTACAGCAAATGTGTCACTGGAAGCAGTTCTCCTCCAAAGACAACAAATTTGGGGGGGGGTGTTGTGGGGGGGGTGTTGGTCTTGTTTCGTTGGCGTGGTGGATTCTTTTTGGGTTTTTTTGGTTTGGTTTTTTGTTCAACCTTTTCAGTGATGTAAACAAAGGCTCAAGGAAAACGTTGTCATTGTGCTTTTATTTCTTCTAGTATCTTAATAAGTCTCTCAAGAAAAGTTTTCAGTCAATATTTGTCTTACAAAATCCCAGGATGCTTTCTCTTACAATACCCTCACAAGTCTAGATTGTGCCTTTTTTGATATGTACTTCCAGCACTTTTTCTTTCTGTTTTTTTTTTTCAATCTGGGGAAAATCCCAAGTGTTTTCTTTAATGACAGACAAGGTGAATACCATTTCTTCCTATCTGTAGTGATCATAGGGAGTGAAGTGACTCAGATTATGCAAAATCTCTGGCAGAAGTATAAAAACTTCTCAGAAATTAGTTACAAGACTTGTCAAAAGTGACTGCTCCACTTGATGTCAAACATCCTCTGCCATATGTAGAAGCATGATTCCTCCTTGTTCAGGCAAGAAATAAACTAGGGCTAGTAATTAAGCATCACAAAGTAGCAAATTGCTGGATCTGCACTTGCTTCCTTGTTTGCTTTTTCTCAACTGTCCACTACATGCAAAAAATAACTGCCACTTTTGGACTAGTATATTAACCTTCTGCATTGTTTTTATTATTATTACCATCTGAGCTAGCTACTTTGTGCCAATTCTCTTCCTTGCTTTCTTTTTCAGAACACTAAAACCATCCAATTTCACAATTACATAAATTCTCTGCTTTGCCTTTCGGGTAGCCAGAGTTTACTCTGGGCAAAGAGAATCTCTCTTTGCTCACAATCAATATGATTTTGGGGAAGGAGAAGGAAAACAGTGAACAGGAAATGGGAAGAGGATGGGGAAAGGGACATGTAAATGAATATGAGACTTTGAGAACAGCCATGACAGAGTTCAGCCTTCTGTGTTCAGGAAACTGTCAGCAGTCAGTGTGCAATATGATTTTAAGTGTCTTTTTTCCTACTGCAGAGATGAATATCAGGAATTTATACAATCCTAGTGTGCACAGCATACTTATTAGGGATTATTATATACTTCTTTCTCTCCTTCTTTCCTCCTGCTCCAAATCTAACATGTTTGTTTGCATGGAAGCACCTGGTTATGTTCACTTTGAAGTCTATCTTCTGCCATAGTTCTTTTGTAATTTCTTCAATGGTAATTCTCAATGGCTCTAGCGATTGGATAGGTGTTAGGCTTAGTCTTTTATTCCTCATGTTGTTGTATTTATTGGTCAATCTGATAGAACAGTGGTTTCATTTAGCTTTGTAGGTGCTTTATTAAAACTAAACGGAAAATTTAATTAGACTCTAGGATGGCCACTGTTTCACTTTGAACCACCTCTGTAGAAATAAAATGCAAAAAAAAAATCAAACTTTATTATGGGAACACTATCAGGGAAATAATAACTACAGTGAAGCAAATAAACCTTGAGACTGAGAGACTAAATACAGAAATTATAAAGCTTTAAATAGAGATCATTTGACTAAAGACAGATTTTAGGAATATTTGTGTTGCTTTTCATACATGAGGAGTAACATAATACTCTGCAAATGACTGAAAAAAACAAGGAAGGATAATTTTATTCATAAAATAATAAATGACAGTGATGGCACAAGATTATTTAAAGAAAAAACTCTTAGAGTTCAGTATCAGTGAGGTAAAGTATCACTGAAATAAAATAAGACTTTTGTGGACGTAGCCAAAACTTTCTCATTTGGGAACTTTATTCTACACAGGACAAAACCTAGAAAATACAGCAAATTGCCTTGTATTTGCAAAGAGTTAATGGGACATTAATAAAGATTTTCTCCAGCTCTAACTTCTGTGAGTCAATTTAATGCAAGAAAGTCCAAAATGTTGATGTCAGACATCAGAAAATGACAAAAGCTTATGCTTTAAATGATCACAGATACAGACATTGATTGATCATAAAAGTAATTTAAAAGTTGATATTAAATAGAAACTGAAAGCCATTGATGCAACATCTCATAGTGGTTAGGAAAGTAAACAAATTGCGGGAATGTGTCATCATAGCACAAGAGCAATAACCAGAGGACACTACTACACAAAGATCCAGCAAGATAACCCTAAAATACTTTGCTTGGCCAACAGCCTAACATACTTTGCTTGCCACCATACTATAGACTTGTAAAGATGAGGAAGCCCTTACCTGTGAGGACATAATGTTATGCTGGTGTTCCTTAGAGGGGGAAAAAACAAATGAGAGAGATTTCCCGTTATATGAGTTTTATACTAAAAATGTAAGGCTATTCAGTTCCAGATTGCAAAATTTGTCTCTTAAATGTCTTCATTTGAAAGTCTAGTCTCCATTTAGGATACTTATTTATGCACCTCAAATGTCTTGTGTTTGGGCTTCCATGGCCATCACCTGTTTATGGCTCCTACCATGAAATTTAGTACAGAAAATGCCTGTATCTTGGATATATAAGCATCTTGAAAGCCAGACTTCCTTACTGTTAACAAACTCCTTTTCACATTTCCAGTTTAAGCCATATCTTAAGATACTGTTCCAAAAGTGATGTTACTGTAACTTTTGATCTCATTTACAGTTTTTCCCAGACCTCCTTTTTAATCCTTTGTTTTGTAATACAATTTGTCTTGCTTATTTCAGGCATTAAAAGGGTGTGTTTTGTTGTAATTTTTACTGCATTCTGTAATGTTTTTAATAACATCCAGAAACACTACATTTATCAAGGGAGTTCTCATTTGGCAGTTAAATTATTTTTATCATAAAGTGGATATTATCAGACTCTGAGAGGAAGCATGAGACTGAAATAATGGGACAAAGATCAAAGCCAGCAGCTATACAGTTTCTTGAGAGGAATCCCTGACTGGAAAAGAGAAGCTGACTGATGGCAGGTTTTTGTACAACTAATGAAAATTTCCCAAGATGTTAAACCTTCTAATAGTTTGGAAAATGTAATGAAAACTCATTTCAGCCTAATATGGATCTCCCAGTAATATTTCGTATGTATTCAGTTTGCCTTTTACTGCTGGTACTTTTTCACCACCTTAATCTCTTTCCTGCAACTATGCACAGAATGAGTCCTGTTTATTTCAGTGCTTATTCCCAGAAAAACTGTAAAGCAAGGTCTCATTATTGCTAATTTTTCTCTAACCTTTTTTATTTAGGTGCTCTGATTTTTTTTTTCTTTGCATTTTATAAGCACAGAAATGGAATCTCAAACCCTTTCATTCAAATGATAGAACAACTCCCTGTGAGTGTCTCTGTTAGTTTTCTAAAATGTTTCTAGATAAATGTAATAATTAAAATTCTAGTAAATTAGTAGAAACAGCAAAATATCAGTATGTTTACACCAAACTCCATGATATTTCATTTGGAACTCTCATAAATTCTGACTTGTAAGTAAAATCAAGTGTTTCATTCAATTACCTGGAATACACACACTTCATATGTGTTTTAACTTTGCTTCAAACTGATTTTTTTTAATTAAAATAGCTTTTTGGGGAAAAAAAAAGTGTATATCAAATAATGCAAGATGCAGAAAATAAATGTGAAAAATTGGAAGAAAAGACAAGTGGAAATAATAGATTTCTTTAAAAAAAAAGATCAAAGACTTAGTGATGTATCAAATGAAAAAGGTATGAGAATGGCACAATTTAAGTAATTTATTGAATAAAATGAAGCAAATTTTCCAAAATAAGACTCAGGTAGCAAAATTTATCTGCTTTCTGGTAATTTTTGTGAAGTATTTTTCCCCTTATAACAAGAAGTAATTAGGTATAATGTTTATATAATATGGCCTGTGGTTTGTATACCAATTTGTTATTTACTCACAAGGAGGAGCACAATTCATTAAACCAGCAGAAGCATTTTGTGCAGTGTTGTGGGTATTCCTTACAGGATATCCATCGTAATAAAAAGGTCTGAAATTATTAAGATCTGACAACTATACAATCCAAGTGATAAATTTCAAAGCTGCTTAACTCCAATTCCAGCAGACAGTAGCCTGCAATAATCTCTAAAAATATAAAGCTCTTCAACATTTTTGTCCAGTATAGTAAGTTCTGAACACGTGGATTATCAGAAAGTTTTAGAGGCCTATCAGGAAGGTAAATATTACCTTAACAATGTGTGATACATTTCTCAGTTTCTTGTTTTCATCAGAGTGCAGCAAGGGATGTCTGCACCGTAAGGGAGGGGATCTGAGGGGGAGAAATGCAATCCTAAAAAGAAAAATTTTGTTCTGAACTGTGAAATCACCTTTCTCATGCTACAGCAAGGTGCAGGCTTGGACAGTCTTAGCACTCCTTTCCCTGATATTCTGAAGAAAAGATTAAAAAAAAATCTGAGGCAAGGATATTGAAAAAGTCTGTTGTGTATGAAGTTGGCATTAGCTGTTTTCTAACTACTTTGACACTCGTGGTTTTGATGGGGGTTTTGTGTCACTAAGTCAATGTTCCATAGCCTTAAGAAATATTCCACTATGACCTCAGACTGAGTTACAATCTCTAGGACCAACCATGTTCAGATACTTCAGATTACTTACAGGCCAAGTGACATTTTCAGCATAGACAAACCAAAATGTTGAACAGCTGACTTGACTGTAAGGAAACGATGCTCAGTAGGCAGTCATTTCGATGTGTTAGGGAATTCCTGGTCATTTAACACACTCAAAATATCTTACAGTAATTCTTAAGCTATCTTATTGATCCAGTCTTTCCATCAGGATCAGGAAAGAGTTCTTACTGCAAGTTCCTTCTTGGTGGAAGATTTTCTTCCTTTCTTATCTCAAAATTTGCCTTCATTGGAGAACCATAACAGCAATTGATTAACTATTCTGAAGTATTTTTTACTCAGCAGTCTTGCCTGGAAAATAAGAACAGTAAATATTTCTTGTGATTGTCTTTGATTTATCCAAACCTGATAAACCAAGTCATTTCCATGAAAAAGAATCATCTAGTTTCTCCCTCTCTAACTGAATTTTTCTTCCTGGAAAGGCAATCTTCTCTTTCATGCAGACCACCTTGGCCCCAGCCTGGACTTCTTGCTCTTGACAATATTTTGCTCAGATCTTAGAGTGAGGCAATGTTATTAGCCTCTCCTGTTGCTGTCATTGCTTCAGACCTAATTTAAAGTTTCCCTTGCCAGCCACAAGGTTAAGTGTGTAACTGTGATTATGCATGTAATATAACTGAAATCCACAAGGCTACTTATTTGTTTACAGGTGTAGGGGAGATTTTTTTGCATGTTTGGCAATAGCCTTGGCAAGAGAAATATGTAAAGTCTGCCACTAGACAGTACTGGTTACAAAGAATACAGGGAAAGGTGGCAAAGGAACTTTTTTGTTTTCCTGGAATATGAAAAATGTGGAGCAGCAAATCAGTTTCTCAAGTTTGAAAGACTACTGGGCTTCCATTCCACTAAAAGAGGTAAGGAAATATATTTTATTTTATATTTCTAAAATATCAGCAAAAGTTAGTTTCTCACATGAGAACTGTAACTCTGGAAACCAGCTATTATAATTAGGTCTGAGCATATTAGTGTCAGAAGTTGACACAAATTTTCACCCAGAAATACATATGGTATTTCATTCCACTAATCAGTATTTCAGATGTTGCTAACACAGGTGAGAAAAAAATGTAGAGATGTTGATTTATCTGCTGTTGATCACACAATAGTGGAGAACAAAAAATAATTACAGACAATGCAACAGTTTATAGTTCTATAAAATGGTATACAAAAATAGTAAAACTGAATTAATTTCCACTTAAATCCCAAGAGAGCAGTAACTTCTAAAGAAAAGCTAAAAAGTAAATAAGTGTTTGTCAGGAACAAGTTTTCTTCACCTGATTTGTCTACCAAAAAGAGATTGATCATCATAACTTAGCTGTTAGCATATTTTCCCCTCCATTTTTATCCAGGAAGGCTTTGTTCCTCTCTAGGCTCAGACTTAAGAAAAGTGTTTTGGTTTTGAATAGTCTTATAGTTATGGTAAGTTGCTCCAGTGCCATAGCAAAATTGCTTTAACCACTATGCTAGACTCCAGGTTGGTAAAAAGAGTATTCTGTTCTGTAATTCCATTAATCTTTGCTGAGATTTGTAGTGGTGTGCATGTGACAAAAATGCAAGGTATTATGAAAAAAAAAGAGAAAAAAATATTTCAAAACTTGGAAGTTTTACAAATATCATTAAAATTTTCTACTTGAGCCCAATAAGTTTATTTAAGATTGTATTTTGGTTTATGTTATTTTAGCAGAATTAAATATATTGTTAAAATTGATTTCATGTTATAATTGGCTTTAGGATTTGGCCTCTAAATGATATCACTTATTTGATAAGACATGGTGCTTTACTTGAGTAAAAAACAGTAGATATATCCATTATTGAAATGCTGCAAACGGTTATACACATTGTATTTATTTATCAACAACAAAACTGCCTGTATCAATGGTAAACAGAAGCAGCTTGATTTCATGCTCCAGACTGGAAAACAACTTCAAAATGCTGATTATCCCAGAGCTACATTTTCTGACACCTTAAAAGCTCTTGTTTCATTTTCAACATCTGCCATTGCTATTACAGATTTGTAGGTGAAGATGAAAATTGTAACCACTGAATCTTCCCATATTCTAATGAAAAAATAACTAGCAAAATGTTGCACTACTGAAGGAATGTCCACATTCAGCTGAGTGCAACAAAGCCAGTATCCACTCAGTAACAGGCTTAAGCTTGCTGGTATTTTGCCCCATTGTGCCTGAAACAGCACAAAAACATCAGAATGAGGAAAGCTTTTACAAAAAGCAACTCAAACTACTACAGCTGCTGTAGCTGTGGCTGTATTGGATCACAAAAGTGTAGGTAGATTTTAGGCTGTTGAACCAAAAATCTTTCAAACTAAACTGCCCAGAAAGATCGTTACCAGAGCTACATTTTACTGTGCTTGTAGTTGGAGCATGCAGTTTGTTATGCTATTAATATAGATACTGGTACCATTAAAAAGCAGCATAAAGCAGGTGAATCAAGTAAAGTTGCACAGGCAGTTAAACTCCAATCTATTTTCTTTAGAGTTGTGGGGAGGGTGCTTTATCATTTGTCAGAATTTCATTAACAAAAATAAAAATTGACCTGGCTGCCTTACTTATGCCTCTTTCCAGGCAATCAAATCCATTTCCTAAAAACTCCACCCTCCAATATGTCCATTTACTCCATCACAAATGATCAGATAGAGAATCATGTCACGGTGATTCTGCCTCTCTATTCTGCCCTCGTAAGGCCCCACCTGGAGTACTGTGTACAGTTTGGGCTCCTCAGCATAAAAAAGATGTGGACCTCTTGGAGTGGGTCCAGAGGAGGGCCACAAAGATGATCAAAGGACTGGAGCACCTCTCCTACGAGGACAGGCTGAAAGGAATTGTGGTTGTTCAGCCTGGAGAAGAGAAGGCTTAGAGGGGACCCTGTAGCGGCCTTTCAGTACCTGAAAGGGGATTATAAGGCAGAAGGAGAGACTTTTCTCCTGGTCTGATTGCAATAGGACATGGGGGAATGGCTACAAGATGAAGGAGGGGAAATTTAGGCTGGAGATTAGAAGGGGGTTCTTTACCCAAAGGGTGGTGAGGCACTGGAAAAGGTTGCCCAGAGAGGTTGTGGAGGCCCCATCCCTGGCAGTGTTTAAGGCCAGGCTGGATGTGTCCCTGGATGACCTGGTCTAGTGCATGTGGCGTCCCTGCCCATGGCAGGGGGATTGGAACTAGATGATCTTTATGGTCCCTTTCAACCTGAGCCATTCTATGATTCTATGATCTTCATCTTCTGACAGATTTTTGTCTTTGAGACCTTTTTTATGGTCCTACTGCTGTGCCCACCATGCAGTGATGATGTAATGATGGAACCATATTCATAAGAACTATCAGATCTTTAGATTTAATTAAGAGTTAATTATCAGCCCTTCTGGCCTTTGTAGTTACTACTATGCTGAATTCAAAAAATAATTTGGATAGGTAATTATGAATGCTATTTAAAAATAATGATTTGAAGCATCTACAGAATTCTACCTTGATAGACTGTGACTGCTAAAATTGTCACTGACTAATACATACTTGGGAGGAACAGACAGCATTTAAAATTAAAAAGTATGTTCCCATTGTCCACAAAAGTTCATTAGAAATGAGAAAGACATTCATAAGATCTTCAAAGAAAAGATATGAAATGGAAGAGGAGAAAAAAGTAATTTCTTAGAAATCTTCTTTAATGGATGAAAATATGCCACAGATAATGTCAGCTGCCAGGGGTTTGCAGCATGTAGGGAGTGATTGCCGCACCACAATGCATATTAGAAGATAGGGGACTAAGTAGTCACTGTCATGTACAATTCAATGTTATAACAATTTTTATTTAATTTGTACAGCCTTGCAAAAGTTGTAATTTATAAACCTAAATGTATCCTTTCACAATCTGGCTTTTCAGTCTGTTTTGTGTTCACTCATGGCATTTCACCATTTTCTGTTTATAAATCTGCACTAAGGTCCTTAATGTAACTGTATTTGAAGCAAAACATTTATGAAAATGAATGGTTTGCATACATAGTGGTAAACGTCTAAAGTACCTAGAGGGTGGTTAAAATACAGTATAATTGTATGCAATATAAAGGTCTAAATCAGTCCTATAATTTTGTTGCCTTTTAACAAAAGCCATAGGTTATTGCAGCTTCTAAAGTTGCTTGGGCTTGAGGTGACCTCTAGAGGTCACCTGATACTTGCGCCTATAAAGTACAGGCTTCATTTAATTATTTCTGAATCACCCCAAGAAGTTAAAGAACAGTTGACCAGTTTTTCACTTTAGCCTAGTGATGGCACACTCTCTTTTTTATATGAACTCTCACTTGTTCAGTTATTATCCAGTCTTTCCTAATGTGTAACCTGAATTTTCCCTTCAACATATTAAATGAGTTTCTCCGTCTTTGATTAATCCAAAAATGGCCTACTTTATGACATGCCTTTAATTATTTGTAGACAGTTCCCGTTATGTCATCTTCCTCTGGATGGCACTTGCTTAACTCTATAATCCCACATAGATCTTGTTTCTGAAACATCTTCGCTCAGCTACAGTCTACCCAGCTTCCTTGGCCAGAGAGCATCATTTTAAATACTGTATCCCCAGACAATTCTCTGATCTTTAATCACTGTCAAGGACTGCATAGCCATCTTGCTCTCTATTTGGGTTGTGCTTTTCCAGACTGCATGGAAAATAACGTCCGAGCCTAAAGGGAACCCTACAAAAAAGGAGGGGGAAAGGGCCAATTTAAGGGAAAAATTAAGAATGACGTTAAGAGGGGTAGCAGCTGGGAGAGTCCTGAAATTCTCTCCCCTGGTTTAATCATATCAATCAGGTTTAACAGAACAGCTAGAGCTGATGTTGTTCTGATGAGCCCAGGAGAAGTGAGTATGTTATCGCCCTTCTTGCATACAAGTGTTCCCATGATTGTAGACAGTTTCTTTAGATCATCCCCATACAGTATGACATTCCAGGATCTTAATACAGAAAAATAACACATTTCTCTGTTTTGCAGCAGTGTGAAATATTAACAGAGGATCAAATTATATTAAATATAATATAAAATATAATATAAATAAAAATATAAAATATAATATAAAAAATAAATATATCAAATTATATTTGATCCTGGGGAGAGAATTAAAGGTCATTGTACCTTTGCTTTGCATTTATTATGTAGCAATCTCTCTGGCCCTAAAAGATAGGAATTTTTCTGCGTATTAACGTGGGTTTGTATTTTTACAATATATTTATCTTTTATCTCTTCCTAAAACATAAATAGATTTTTTCTTAAAATGATTTTTAAAAATTTTTTTTCATTCAGTCAATATTCTATAACTTTAAAATTTCTTTTAACTCTGAAATCACAAAATATTTAATGGAGAAAATATTCTGAAAAAGTTGAATCTGGACATAGCCAGACATTTGTTTTGAATTTTCACTCAAAAAAAAATAGTAGTATTGTAGTTTAAATGTCTATTGAATTCATTTTCATATGGGATCAGTCTTCATAAATATATTGCCTAATAATCCATAGTCTAGTGATTCCTCTGATTCACCATGGTACTTGGACAGAAGGAATCTCATACTACAGTGAAAGACAGACCCTGAGGGACTCTAACCTTCTGGGAAAATGTAGAAATCTTAATTACAGATCCTGCGAGAAAGTCAACGATTTAGAAAAAGAGTCAATGTCTTTTTTGACAAGGAAAAAAAGCAGTTATTCAGATGGAATATTTAATTTTGCTTTTCTTATTCAAAACATCGTTCCATGAAGAAATGCTTCAACTAGATTTTCTAAATTAAAACTCAATGTTTTAAATAGGACATGTTGATTATGAAGAAACTACATCTATCAACACATTATGATAACTAAATAGGCTACCTAGAGATGATACTCTCTATCTTTTGATTCTCTTCTTTTTCCTGATCACTCTACTTTATAATCCATCTATCAATCTGTTAATAATGTATTGACAAATTTTACACTGCAGTCTCAGAAATAGACTATTCGTATCTAAAATTTGAATACTGCAAGTGTATTATGGTCACCATTACAATGCAGTAATTATTTACACTCTGACACCAATGCCAATCTTCAGTATTTAGATTTTTAAAACATGCATATTCATCTTACAGTGCCATTAAATATAAATTTGAAGCCATATATTTAGTGTTGTGTACTTTCTGAATGCATATGCATGCATTTCTAAAGCCAAGGAAAACTTCCTTTCTCTTCAAAGTTGATCAATTCATGGTATTTTCAGACTAACTGTACTGTCCAGCTTCAAATTAATTTTCTCAACTAGCCTTCTCTCTTTAACTCTTTAATTCTTTGAACAATTTATTCCTCCCTCTGTGACCTGTAAGTCTTAAAAATAGTGCCTTTAAAGGAAAAATAATGGAATAAACCAACTCTTAGGATTTTATGCTTTCTTCTTTTACACAAAGTTCGCCAACAAGCCAAGCCAGGTGTCTTCTTTCTTTGGCTCAATACTCCATTATTGCTTCCCTTCTCCCAATAAAAACATAGTAGAATCATAGAATCATAGAATTGTCAGAGTTGGAAGGGACCTCAATGATCATCGAGTTCCAACCCCCCTGCCTGGCAGGGACACCATCCACTAGATCAGGTTGCCCAGGGCCCCATCAAGCCTTGTCCTAAAAGCTTCCAGGGATGAGGCTTCCACAACCTCTCTGGGCAACCTGTTCCACTGCCTAACCACCCTCATAGTGAAGAACTTCTTCCTAATATCCAACCTAAATCTGCTCTTCTCTAGCTTACACCCATTTCCCCTGGTTCTATCACTGTCTGACCTCCTAAAAAGTTCCCAGCTTTCTTGTAGGCCCCCTTCAGATACTGGAAGGCCACAATGAGGTCTCCTTGAAGCCTTCTCCTCTGCAGACTGAACAATCCATGATGACATTCACTTTATGGGTCCCTGATTAGCTATCTGATTACTAGGAAGCAAATATTCTCTTCTATAATTCTAAGGTAATATTCCACTTTGTACATTTCTTAGTCAGGATTAACAGCAGATGTTCTCTCTTTTTCATTGTTTTGCTTTCTGATCACACATTAGGCTATATCTGTTCACACATCTCTTTATTTTCTTGTCTAGTTAGTCAAAGGCAGAATAACCATTGTGGTCACAAGAACGAGATGGATCTATAAATTTTTCCTACATCTCTTTGTTTCTTCTGAAGATTTCAAGAATCATTAACCTACTTGAAACCAAATTATACTTTATATTCATATGGATATCCCATATGGAAAATTAAAGATAGTTCAAATTAGATTCTATATAGTCTTTTAGAAATCATTTTTGTATCTTTTTTGTATCAATTTGGGTCGCAGTGCCTTCTCACTTCTGCAATCCTTTTTAGATCTTTTTAGTGATCCTTCCTGAACCATCTCAGGAATTCCTTTGTGCTGTCTTCTGCTCTCAAAGAAATTATCTTTACAAATATCCATATTTATAACCACACCACCATCAGCAATTGCCCAGCTCATTTATTGACACCTTATTCAAAGGCCTGTTAGGGTCGTATGTAGTTACTCCACTCCTTTGGCATTCAGGTGCTAGCTAGTTCTCAGTGAGAAAGAGCCAGATGTTGTGTAAGCCTGTATGAACCAGACATCTCTATTTGCCCTTTCAGGTGATCTTCAGGTATTAAAATTTCTTCTTTGATTGACCTGTAATATTTTTTATAAACCTATGACATTGCCCTGGAAAAACAAGATCATAATCTGTGTTTGCCACTGAGAATTCCTTCCCAGACCCCAACACATTGCAGCACCAGCCCTTGCAGAGAGTCCAGCAGTTTCAGGTGATAACCCCAGTTATCTCTTCGGGTGTGGGTCCCACAGTAACTGCATTTCCACACATCTTTATTTGGACTCGCTATTTCTTAAGAGATTGTATAGCACAAATTTAGCTGCTCCATTGAACTTCTCTCCAACGCTTGACAATTTTAAAAATAAGACTCAAATTTATTTCTGAATTGCTCTGAAACATAGGCACTTAAGCTTCTAATTATGAGATTCAAATTAAATGTATAAAGATAACTCCGGCTTTAGTATAATAGCTATATTTCTTTCTATATCTTAACTTTTCTCCTGTAGGATATTTTAGCTATCAGAAGTGTTTGTCCTATACAGCAAGATCCCATCCTCTGAGTGCTGACCCAGAGCTGAAAATAAAGCCAGTTTGCAGGACTGGCAGTAAATTCCCCATGAGACTTCCCTGCTTAAAACAGCATTTTGTTAGCTTTTTGTGTTCAAAAGATGACAACTTTCTTTCTCTTCCCCACTTCAAACTTAAGTCCCTGCTTCACACCCAAGCCAACATAGCTCCTTCATCTATCTTCAGTTTGTGCATTCACTTTGTCCCAATTTTTTACAGCACTGTTGGAAGTGTTATAGTCTCTGTCAAGTCATGTATCATGAGAATTATGTACATATATTTTACCAAGTGCATAGTCTTCATTGTGTTAAGCACCATGCATAGCACATAAATCCAACAACAGACTTCTTGTTTGCACCTCTTCCTCTCCCCTGAGTCCTTTCTCACCTGTATACTCATCCATAGACCTCTATAGGGTCCATTTGCTTCTCATTTCAGCAAGTATAATTTACTAGTAAAAATTTCTAATACAGTTTTTGTTTATCACAATATGATTTTGCTTGCTCAGTAAACATACCTGGCCAATTATTCTACCTCAGTATCTGAATGTTATTATGTTTATATGTACTTAGAATTACCAGTGGAATGGAGTTAATCTGCTTGGTCCCTACTCAGGAAAATTGAAATCAATGTATTTGGCCCTCAGAATGGATTGTAAAAGCAGTCTTGCTGAATATCTTAAAACATTTTATCTTGCTTTTCATTAAAGATAACTTCCCTACTTGCAAACAAGAATTAATTATGTCTTGCTCTGACTTTCTAGAGCCTTTGATAGTGTATCAACCAGTAAGGGTATGGGCGTCAGCGAAGTAGTTATCAAATACTTATCTCTAATGAAAAAGTAAAGTTATTATAATGCAGAACTTTTCAGATCTATTGAAAGAAAAGAAAGTAGCACAAACTTTTGGAGACATTCTTTAAGCAGTCAGGATATTATATTTTAAAATTTTATTAAAAAGAAGTAGCAGAAAACGTTTTCTCCCTTTGTTCTAACAGATTTCATTTTTCCTGAAAAAATGTGTAACATTGTTTGTCAGTAGGAAAAGTAACAGTTAGGGGCCATTTTGTTAAAAATCTAAGTCTCTTCTGAGAAATGGTCTTTTTTTACCATAGATAAAAGATTATTTTTTTCCCAAAATCACCTAACCTCCAGTTTCTGAAGTCTCCTTTGTATAAGTGATCTCTGTTACTTCACATCTAGAGTCTGTGGTCATGAATGTTTCTGCCTACAAGCAGTTTCCACAATAATGAGAAATGCCTCAAAGTATCTGATTTTAAGGTACATATAGATACAAAAACAAGTATAGGAAACTAGATCTAGTTCTAGCTAGAAATGGAGAGTGCCTCACCATAATACCCTACTGGTAAGATTTTTTTTATTATTTTTTTTTTGTTATTCAGTTAAGTATGCTAACTGTAGTCTTTTCCCATGAGGCTAGTTAACAATTAGCCCTGCTCATCTGAAATTACTGAACATACCCTAGTTGAGTCACTGCTGCTCAGCCTAAGCCACTGCCAGGTTAGGGGAAGCATTTGGTGCCTACCCTTCTCCAACTTTTAGGACCCATGAATTTCCCTCTAGTATCAACTAAGAGAACCAGGCCCACAGATCAGCCACAAGTGATGAAACTTGCAGAAAAGTATAATGGCACCCAAAAAGATCTGAAGCCATTTACAAGAATAAACAATTTGACAGGATTGGCCCATAGCTGTAAAAGAGAAAGCAAGATGCTTAATTCCTTGTAAGAACTGCATAGTCATCAGAGCAGCTCTCCTCATCTCCGGAGATTGCATGAATGAAGTGTTGGACCAAGCTCTGACCACTGTGATCAGCACGTGAGCATACTTTGCTAACCAGTTCAAGGGAAAAGACAGGAATTATTTTAATTCTGTTTCTAATCTGACCAGATCCACCCATACCGCCCAAACCATACAGTTTGGCCTCAACATACAGATTTTTGAGCTTTGAAAAATACTTGCTAAAACTCACTAAATGGATTCCTATTCCTTCTAGTTAGATCCCCATTACTAATATAAGTTGTTTATCTGCCTTCCAGAAAGGATATTCACCACGCTTGTTGAAACACAGTGGCCCACGCAACCCTCAAGTGAAGTCTACAGCCTGTCAACAATCTCTACTTCTCCTACCCCATTTCTGTCCAACCTGCAACATCCACTAGAAAGTTAACTGACAAAATGGCCTGTTCATGGGCCATTGAGGGAGAGAACATTTTTCTCTTTATAGTAACAAATGTCTCTGACAGAACAAACTGTGAAGTATCCTAACATACATTCCTGCTATGACAGAAGTGAATGGTCCAGCACTTCATTTATTTTTATCTTTACTTATCTGGTCCTGTCAGGATGCAGGGTAGCCAACCTTCTCTTCAATTCCAAAACAAGAGCAGGGTTGAGAGTATTGCGTACAACTGTCTCAGCAGATGACAGCATGCAGATGCAGATATATCTCACTCATCGCTGACAAGCCATGACACCTACCCAGCTACAGACAGACCATAGAGAGAGAGCTGATGGCTGGAAAGGCATCCAGGCAAGATGAAAGTAAGAGTTACTGAATGGGAGATGTACCTCCTGCTGACATCATGTGGATCTTCCCTATTAACCAAACCAGGACAAAACAGGTTCACATGTGCCTCCTCACTGAGCTTCTAAATTTCTAAAAATGCCCTTTCTTTCACCATCTTGCTAGAAACCTTCATCATTTCCTAGGAACTTGCTAGTTGTTACACAATTGCTTCCTTCATGCAGAGCTGCTATAGTCTGCAATACATTACAATCAATGGAAGTAATGAAGTTTATGGCAGGTATAGAAAGCAACTGGCACTTCTACCACACTCTGCCATCATCACATCAGGCTCACGCTGACATTTTTAACTTGTTCCTCCTCTGGCTTAGCAATTCCATTAAAGTATTGCTCCTAACTCAGAAAGCTGTTAATGGATCACATCCCACCTATACTAAGGATCTGATTTCAATTTACAAATGCAGATCACAAAATCCAGGACAAAGCAAGTTGGAACTGTGCAGAAAGTCTTGTTAGCTGAAGGGATAGAGATGTGGAGATCCAAAGTATTGGAAAAGTCAAGGCAAATCCATAACCAGTATTAAACATTTTAAGGAAATACTGCCAAAATGCCTGCTTTGAAAAGATCTGTTCACACCAGAACAAAAATGACACTGACTATTTAGACGTAGTATTTTATACTGCATTAACATGTTTTGCAAAGACACAAGAGATATTTTGAAATGGTCATTTTCCTATTTACAGTCTAAAACTTTGGAATTCTGTTGAGGAAACATTGCAAACTGTTTATGTTTTCTCCTGATTCCAAATGAAACTAATACTTTGTCTTCTGTTCAGTCTTTCCCCATATGGCCAACATCAAGTCTAATAAACACCAGACTGCATCTATAAGATTTCAATGAAAAACTGGATCTGTGGGAAGAAGCAGGAAGTATTCAGTTAAAATTATTTTCCAAACCTCATCCTAAGATGTGCTTCTAAATTAATGCTTAGGGTTCCCTTACATTTAATATTATTTATAATTAATTAACTAAAATCAGTTATGATACAGAAAATCGTATCTCTAGGAGCTTGCATTACTACTCTAAGCATTCCTTTCAACTCTTAAATAATCAGCAGTTATTCTTAAGGGTTCATAGAAAAACTTACTCTGCTGCCTTTACTCACACATCTACCAGTGCTTTCAAAGCCAGGACTATTTTGAGGTTGAGTTGGGTCAACCCAGCTGACCCAGTGACATGTCGCAGAGCTCGGTGGCTATGTGCTTGCCACAGCAGTGCTTTTTGTAGAGAAAGGGTGTTATCAACACTGTTTATAACCAAGAGAACCATTTATGCATATGATCATTTACTTCTTGAAAGACTTGCTTTTGAAAAAAATGCAAGTTAGCACTAGTTTAAGACTTAATTAATTCTCTGAGGAACATACACTCAGAGCCTCAAACAGGATTTATTTTGGTGCTTACAGCCATCTATGCTTGAAGTTCTGTATAAGCACATGAAGTTGGACATTCCAAACAAAAGGGCTAGTGTACTGGGCTTTTATATGTAATCAGTGTGAGGTCTCCAAGAAATTTAGGCTGTGGGCTTGTATGTGTGCTTGGAAAGTTTGCCTTGCTGGTGTAATGGGTCTGCAGTTTCTACATCATTCAGGCACGTTCTTCTTCTTGCAGAGGCAGAAAATGACAGTGAATTTGATCACTGTGAGTTGTGTAAAACCATGCCCAGAAAGTGACCCTTATTTTCATTTCACTTTTTTATTACGCCTTTTATTCTACGGAAGACAGAAACACCAGTTCTCCTTGGGACTTGGTAGCTCCAAAGGTGTGATCAGGTCCTGGGGCACTTCACTGCCTATCATTCTGGGTAGGTCTGCTAGGAGCAAGGCAGAGAAACACAGCCTGTGATAGAAGCCATGCACTCCTGATCACCTTACCTGCCGAAATGGGGTATAATTGTTTGACTTGGTAAAAAGTTTCTTCCAGCCTCCACTGGCTGCGCTTGCCCAATAATGTGCTCAGCCTTCAAGTGTGTAACTTCCTCGGGGAAGCTGAGATAAGAGGTGCTGGGGGGACTGAAAGTGCAACTCCGTCCTCTGGCATTTTGTAAAGTTACATTACAGGGGCGTTATCTTTTGTATTTTATTTCCCTTATTAGACAGCATGGGCAGTGCTTAATGGGATACAATTACTGAAGTAAACAATCCCGAGGGACGCTTATTTGCTCGCATTAAGGCAGGAATTCGAGCTCTGCTAAGATTTATTTAGACACATGTGTTGGCCAAAAAAAAAAAAAGTGGTTTTGCCGAGGGAGCAAGGGAAAGTGTTCATCATATTCGTCAGCTGGCGGCGGGCACAGAGTTTCGCTGGCGGCTCCCTTGCCCCGCGCCAGGCCCTGGGCAACGACCCCCTCCGGAGACCTTCCCGACGCCCGAAGCCCGACGTGCTCCCGGGCTGCCTGCGCGGGTAGGCGCGGAGGAGAGGCAGGGCCCATATCCATAGTAACGGCGGGGGCAGAGGGGAGGCGCCGCGGCAGCTCCCCGCCCGCCGCAGCTCGCGCGGCTCCGGCACCGCACCGAGACGCGGTGAGCGCGCGCGCGCCCCCACTCCGCGCTTTCCCTCGCGCCGTGCCTTCCCACGCCCCGCCCCCTCCTTCAACCCCCCCACCTCGACCCACCCCGCGGGCAGCGCCGCTCGGAACGCGCGCGCGCGGGTG